>CM076573.1:26649388-27177625 GCA_034641835.2 Pinus albicaulis
GTGGAGGAGATTTGAACCCCTGACTTGTTCAAATCTCATATAGTTTGTGTGTAACTTCTGGAGATAGTACTGAGTACTTGTGAGGAGTATTGTGCTATGTATTGTTACATGTTCTCCATCATTATAATATACAGATAGTTGGGGGTTTTCAGCTATTTCTTTCCCCATTACATCCTGTGTTGATATGTGTGCTTGATTACGTTTTAATGAGCGCATGCGACTGCTTTCTATTTCCGCATATTGATTATCAATTTTAGAAGAGGTTATGTATTATGCATGAAGATTAAATAGTGTGTAATCAGGATAATCTCAGTGAATAACTCAGCAAATTATTCAAATTTCTACATGGTATCGGAGCAGAATTGATCATCGGATCTATTACAGTGATTACAATTATTTCGGTAGACAGAGTCTGTAACGGGCCAGGTAGCCTCTGGATCCATCCTTTCTTTGAAAGGTGATATATCCAGTAAATGCCCTTACAGTCAATCTCTGTGCTAGAAATGCTTTGTTCTCACAGATCTAGAAGCAGCTGAGTTTTGAGCTTGGAATTCGAATTTGCAGCAGAATTTGGAATTCGAATTTGCAGTAGTTTTCTTGGTGCCAAAGTTGAAATGTCTTTCAATGGATTGCGACTGGAATATGCCCTTGAGGGCAGTTCGAATTATGTTGCATGGAAGGACCGAATGGAGGCGGTATTAGATGATAACGGGCTGAAGGAGTTCATAGAAGCTGAGATCCCAAAGCCTACTGATGCTGCTCAAGTTGAGGCTTGGCAAAAGAAGATGGAGAAATGTCGAAGAATTCTGTTGGAGGGCGTGAAGGATCACATTGTATCCAGCATGCATGGAAAAGCTTCTCCATACTTGATGTGGAAAGCGTTGACAGATTTATTCCAGAGCAAGAGCGACCAGAGGAAGTTGGCGCTCAAGGATAAACTCAGACATATTAAGATGGAGAAAGGCGACAGTATGCCGAAGTATCTCACGAAGTTCATCCAATGCAGGGATGAGCTGGGAAGTGTGGGGGTGACTGTCGATGATGAGGAACTGGTGAGCTTGGCTCTCCTTGATCTTTCGAAGAGTTGGCATGCCTATCAGGATTCTGTCAATGGTCGGGAGAAATTTCCAGGATGGGAGTGACTTTGGTCGGATCTTGTGCAAGAGGAGATAAGGCAGAATACCAGAGACAGATCTTCATCAAAGGCATCTGATGAAGAAAATTTCTCTTTGGCTGCCAAAGAAAAGAAGGGGAAGAGTAAGAAATCTTCTCATTCCGGTGCGAAAGGCAAGAAGCAGGACATGTCTAAGGTGAAGTGTTTTCACTGTCACCAGCACGGACATTATGCCACAAATTTTCCGCAGAAGAAGAAAAATAAGCAAGCTGCTGGATCTGCAGCGGGAGAGGCCTTAGCCCTTCAGTTTGAGCTGGATTTTTCGCTGATCGCATGCTTGGTCTCAAGTGTGATGGGATCAATATGGTTCTTGGATAGTGGTGCGTCGTTTCACATGACTGGAGATCAAGATCTGTTTTCAGATCTGGATGAGAAAGATCTTGGAGTGCACATCGAGATGGGCGATGATGGTAGATACAGTGCGACCGGTATCAGTACCATTTCCTTTGAGAGGGAGTCTGGTAAACCCTTCATATTGAAGGAAGTGATGCATGTTCTAGGATTGAAGAAGAATTTGATCTCTGTGGCGATGTTAGAAGACAAGAGGTATGATGTTGTCTTCAGCGAGGGAAAAGCTTTCCTGCACAATAAGACAACTGGAGAGACCCAGAAGATAGGGGTTCGAGTCAAGAACATTTATCAGTTGCAAGTAGATGGCTGCGTAGCAATGGCATGCAAGGCAGAAGCAGTGGTGAGCCGGGGTGATGGCAAGCTGTGGCATCGGATATTGGGCCACCTTCACCATGGCGCTTTGAAGATACTGCAGCAGATTTCTACTGGGCTTCCTAAGGGCACTCTTGCGCAGTCAGATCAGTGCAAGGGGTGTACCTTGAGAAAATGTGTGAAAGCCACCTTTCACGAGAAGGATAGTCGCGCCACGACGATCCTTGAGAGAGTTCACACAGACGTGTGTGGTCCTTTCTCTGTAGCTTCGACAAAAAAGCACAAGTACTATGTGATCTTTGTTGATGATTTTTCTCCAAAGTGCTAGATCTTCTTCATGCAGAAGAATAGCGAGACATACTAAAAGTTTTGTGAGTTCAAGGTGCTGGTTGAGAAGGAATCGGGGAAGCATGTGAAGGCTCTTAGGAGCGACAATGGTGGTGAATTCATCTCTGCTAAATTCAAGGACTTTTGCAGTGTAGAAGGGATTCGGAGAGAGCTCATTGCACCTCATAACCCACAACAGAATGGGGTTGCTGACCGGAAGAACAGAACAATCGTGGGTGCTGCACGGGCGATGTTGCATGATCAGGGCCTACCCCTTCACTTGTGGGTGGAGGCATGCAATATTGCAGTATATGTGCAGAACCGTTGTCCTCACAAGATACTTGGCATGAGTACACCGGAGGAGGCGTTTTCTGGTAAGAGACTTGACATTTCCCATTTGAGGATTTTTGGTTCACCTGTCTACTTGCATGTGACAAAGAATGCCAGGAAGAAGCTGGATCCGACTGCAGAGGTTGGGATATTTGTGGGATACATTGATACACCCCACAACTATCATGTGTATTTTCCAGACACTCGCAAGACTGTTGTGCGACGGGATATCAAATTTCAGGAGGAGAAAGCCATGAAGTGTTCGCTTGAGAGGGAGCCACACTTGCATGCAGATGAGGAGATATTAGTTCCTAAGGATGAGCTTTCGGATGTGGATCAACCACAAGAGGAATATCATGGAGTGGAAGAGACCACTCATGCAGCGCCAACCATCAGAGGGCGCAAGCGCACTATAGAAGCTGAGCGACTGGCTCAAGATGCAGAGAAGATTGTAGGACCACCTACAGCACAACGCAGACAAAGACAGTCACCGAATCGGTACACTGGATACATGGCTCTTGTGAGAAAATGTGTCGTGACAGAGCCATCCTCTTTCGAGGAAGCTGTGGAGGACCCCACATGGGTAGATGCCATGGTGGAAGAGTATGATTCGATTGTCAGAAACAGTGCATGGGAGATTGTCCCAAGACCGAAAGGGAAATCAGTGGTGGGTTCGAGATGGATCTACAAAGTGAAGCAGGTAGCTGACGGGAGTGTGGAGAAGTACAAGGCAAGATTTGTTGCCCGAGGCTTCTCACAGATAGAGGGGATCGATTATGAGGACACCTTTGCACCTGTCGCAGGGTATTCTTTCATACGGATGATTCTTGCTCTCTCAGATCAGATGGGGTGGCACATTCATCAGATGGATGTGAAGACTGCGTTCCTCAACGGATTCATTGAGGAGGAGGTGTACATAGAGCAGCTCGAAGGTTTCGAGATCTTCAGCAGCGAGTCGCATGTGTGCAGACTCAAGAGAGCGTTGTATGGGTTGAAACAAGCACCTCATGCTTGGTACACACGGATAGACAGTTATTTCACCGGACTTGGATTCTCCAAGAGTGAGGCGGATCCTAACCTATACTAGATTGTGGTGGAGGGTAAGTTGCTGATCATTGTACTTTATGTAGATGATTTGATTTTGACAGGTGATGAGCTGTTGATACTCTCATGCAAGGAGGATCTTGCAAAAGAGTTTGAGATGAAGGACTTGGGCCTCCTTCATTATTTCCCGGGATTGGAAATTTGGCAGCGTAGTGATGGACTGTTTGTTTCTCAGGGTAAGTATGCTCGGGAGATACTGGAGAAGTTCAACATGCATGGCTGCAAGCCTGTTGATACTCCTCTTCCTGGTGGTTGGAGGAAGGAGGATGCTACTTCAACGGAGGTAGTGGATGCCACCGTTTATCGACAGTTGGTGGGGTCACTTATGTATCTGGTCACATGACCCGATATATGCTATGCTGTTAACCAGCTTTCGCAAGCTATGGTTAAGCCTACCAAGATCTTCTGGAAGGCAGGCAAGCATGTATTGTGTTAGCCATCAGTATTTTTTACATGTTAGTGATGACTATATCTCCAGCTGAGTTTTCTAGAAACTGATTTCCTTATGTCAATAGAGTGCATGGGTGCAAGAGTTCAACAGCGCAGTGGTTCCTGATGACATGTGCAGTTGGGCCCAGCAGAAGTCGAAGACTTTGATGATAGATGCATCAAACTGATTGAGTTGTTTGGAGCCTATTCAGTTTTAGAGGAGTTGTAGAGCAGATGCATGGAGTTGCATGGCGCTTGTGAAGGTTGCACGGCGAATGCATGGAGTTGCATGTCGCATGCAAAGACAGTCCTTTCTTGTTGAGAGGGAGTGTTGAAGATTGCAACAAGAAACAATGAAGGAGGCATCCTGAAACATCATTCTTGATCCTAGTTGGAAAGTGATCACCTAAACTAGGTGGGGGGCCACACAGGTGATTTTTGTCGCAAAGTCTATTTTTAGACTATGTCTATTTTTAGACATATGGATCATGTTCTATAAGTTGCGGGATGTTATTTATGGATGGTTGGTCAAGTTGGAAAAATAGATGGATTTCTATTTTTAGGCATATTGGGCGGAATCTATTTTTAGATTACCAGTCTAAAAATAGATATGTCAAATATTATTAGCTCTTAATAATATTTGGACTCTAAACATTATCTTATTCTCTTGGAGCACTTCAGTTAAGTGCACAGATGTGGCACAGGAGCTAACATAAGGAATTATGCTATTCTTGAGGGTTAAGTGGAGCTATTGCATGGATACTTCAGTTAGAACTCATGTGACAGAGTTTGGTGGAGTTGATTGAGGGAGTTAATGGAGTTGTGTTCAGTTTAACTAATCTAAACATAGTTGAGCTATTTGTATCTAGTTTAACTAATTTATACAATTAGTGAGAGTGGTGTGAATTAATTATTAATTAATTCACTAATTATAAACTCATAAATCAACTAAATAATACATCAGTTAACTTCAGTGCATGGACAGTTTCAGTGGAGACCAGTGCAGAGATAGGTGAAAGGGAAAGAATGACTATTAGTTGTGACTATAAGTGATGCATGGTTTGCATCCAATACTCAGTAGAGATTCCTATAAAGACTACGTGAGAAAGGCTGGGGTAATTCGAACTCATCAAGAGGCATTCTTCAGCAGGGATTACACAATAGAGGCTAGCTATTAGGTGGCAGAGATTGGAGCATGTGTTTTGCTAGATCTAGCTTGATCAGTGTGTAGCAATTGGAGGTTGTGCTGAGAGCTTGTGAGGAGCTTTGTACAATGATTGTTACATGATCTCTATGACATATAATATACAGATAGTTGGGGTTTTTAGCTTTAATATTTCCCATGAAATACTGTGTTCATATGTGTGAATTTTTATGGTTTTAATGTGTGCATGCAATTGATTTTATTTCCGCATGTAATGATCAATGGTAGAAGAGATTTTGTATTGTGCATGAAGCTAAAATAGTGTGTGATCAGGAGAATCTCAGTGAATAATATATTAGTTATTCAAAATTTCTAAAACTCCCACATCTGTCGCATTTGTGGTAATAAGGGACAATCGTGAGTGTAATTACCATAAACACCGTAACACGAACAGGGCTTATTGGTGCGAAGCGGCCTGTCCAGCTTGGGCTGAGAGCCCTGTGGCTAGTTGGCAGTGGTAGAGTCAATACTGGAAGGATTGGATCCACGAGTACCAGAATCAGATTGATTGCCTTTCCTCTTTCTTTGAGAAGGAAGAAGATTAGTTGCCCCTTGCTGCGCAAAGACTTGCCCTGGAGGGGGTAGTAAGTGTGGTTGCGGGGGTGGAGAAGGCAAGGGAGTGGGAGGTCCAAATGCTAGAGGAGCTGGGACACTAGGTTGTGGGTACGGATAAGGGGTAGGATGGGCAACATTGAGGTAAGTAGGAGTGTGGGAAAAAGGAGGAGGCATGCCGTATCCTAGATACATGCTACCTGGAGGGGGAAAAGTGCCGGAGGGGCTGGCCCCTCCTGGAGGGAAACCATAGCCCAGAAGAGGTTGAGCAGAGGTATGTGACAGGGCTCCAATGATACCATTGGCAGAGTGAGATGCCCCCGAGGCATTAGGGCCACCGGGCTTGGGGAGGTCAGGAAGGACTGTATAAACATAACCAGATTGGGCATAGATAAGGTCATATTTCAAGGCTATTTGGAGGGCGACTTCTTCGGTTTGGGGAAAATGGGATGCGACATATTTTCCAATGGGAGGTAAGAGAGAGCGAAGGAACCAGTCCATGTAAACCCAATCTTCAAAGTGGGGAGCGCGACACAAGCTCCGTCTTCGTCACCATTCCTAGACATGAGCGGAAATGCGGGTCGAAGAGGATTGATGAAAAGAAGTTAAGAGTTCAGTACCAGTGTCGTATCGAAGAGGGAGCTGGAAAGAAGATAAAAATGCTTGGGAAATGGTCGCAAAGGTGGTATGGGAAGAGGTGGCTTGATCAACATACCATTTAGAAGCTTCGCCGGTAAGTGTGCGTTGGAACAATCGAAGACGGATGGAGTCATCGGTGATGGAATTGGAGGAACACCGCATGTGGAAAGATCGAATATGGTTAGAGGGATCTTCACTAGCAAGGCCTTCAAACTTGGGAATGTCGGAGGGGAGCTTGGTTGGCATAGCAGGCCAACTTACATCATGGCGGATAGGATCGTTAATCAGCTGATTGAAGTCGGGGAGACTGAGGCCGGCCATATAAGGGAGCAAAAGGGCAGTCGAGGTAGGTCCCATAGTGGTTCCACTAGAAACAGACCCAGTAGTAGAACTGGGGTTGTTGCTGGTAGTAGGCCCTGAAGTAGACATGGTGAAAGTAACAGGGGGAGAACCAAGAGTAGGGGGAGAACCTGAACAATCAGAAGAAGAGTCGGAGTGCAGACTCGGGGGAGGAATTAATCGATGACGACAGGAAGGAGGAAGTCGACCAACCAGAAACTGAGGGTGAAGGCCAAGAAGTCTTCGAGACTAATGCCTTGGGGGCGCAATGATGACGGGAAGAATAAAAACCGACAAGGGCAGGGAGAGGCAAAATCAAGTGAGGTCAATGTCGAAACAATGTCAGAGAGGTGCAGTGTAAATTGATTTAAAAGTCTTTGCCAGGCAGTATTAACCAGGCTCTTCTTCACTTAGGTTCAATGTGTGGCATGCGTTAATTTTAATTGTTTAAACCCAGACGTTTTGAGAGTAAAATAAAAAGTGTACTACGTAAATGAAAATAAATCTGCAGTAATTAAGAGTGAAAGAACAAAAAATCAACAGCTAACAATGCATCAATCTAACCCAAGAAGGCGGGTCTCTCAAAAATAGTCTAAAAGAGGGAAAAAACTAAGAAAAGCATGCGAAAAAGAGGCCAATAGATCTAAATTCGGGAGGGACAGGGATCTAAAGGAGAAATCTGCTGAAAAGAGGTGCAGAGAACAGCAAAGAGGCAGAGGAAAGGTTGCTGCTAAAAAGGAGGAGATCAGCTAAACAGAGAAGGGACAATGAGGTGGCCTTAGAAATTAACCCAAACAAAACTATATGAGGTGAGTTGAAAGGGATAAGAGCTGATCTAAAGGGATCTGAAAATGAGGTATCAGATCTGAAAGAAATAAGGCTGAAACTCTGGAAATTCAGACTTCTGAAACAGCAAAAACTCTCCCACAAAAAGTGGAGGGTACTAGAGCCCTAAGGGGTAAGATTCCCACTTAGTTGAGTGAAACAGATCAGAAACAGGTCTAAATAGCCGGAGATGGAGGCTGGAAAACCTTGACAGAAGCTTCAGACAAACCCAGAAAAAGTGCTGGAAAATTGCATAAAAAAGTGCAAGTCGCAGGTTCTAACCTGTTGTCAGTCCAAGTCGCAGATTTTGGGTAGAAAAGTGCGACCTCAAGGCCAGGTCGCAGTTTTTGGGCCGATAAGTGCGACCTGCAGATCCGAGTCTCTCGACGGAAGATTTCAGAAAAAGTTGTCGTCTCAGCTGCGGTTGATGTCTGTCACTTGCGCAATAAGGCCAGAAACACACTGAAGTTAAAAATTTGACTGTTTGAGGGTTTTAGAGGTGGAAAGCACCATAAAAATAGGAAAAACAAAAAATGGAAGAGAAACCCTAGGGTCTGAAATAGCTGGATATGCAGGAATATATAAAATGACAGTGGTCGCAAAAGAAAACCCGTGTGGAGTCGCCAATTGTTAGTATGAATCTTTCGTCGTAAAAGATCACTTTAGCTACGCATAACAAATAGCCCTAACATCGATTATGGATGCCAAATATCTTTAAATCTACAATTAGGTGATCCAAATAATGCTGCACAAATCCAGATCTAAGCATAAAATACATTAAGCAGGTAAATTAAAATGTGGCTCCATGCATCCAATAGACAAGACAAGAACAATGTATTTGAAAGAATTTTTATATTATATTAAAAAGGGGGCACCTAAGAAAAAAACAAGAAAGGTGTTTTCTGATTCTCCTCAATGGGATGGGTTCTTGAAATTCCTTAGCGTTTTAGATCTAAAATTCCTCTCTCTTATTGGTGTAGAAAACCCAGACAAACATAGAACTCAATGGGAGCTCACAATGGAAAATGGTGACCAAGAATAGATCCAGAGTGATCTAATGCAATGGAGGTCACTAATGAATGGGGAAAACCCTTCTATTTATAACAAAATATTAGGACGGTCTAGAACTTGGTGCATGAATAAAATATTATTAATCGAATTCTAGAACCACCCTTTAGGAATATTTTATTATATTTGTTGGAGGGAAAATGATTTTTGACTTGGGTCAATTCCTTTATTTATAAATAATAAATAAATAAATGATTTATTTATCATTTTATGGAAATGATGGGAATATAATTAAATAAATAATGGTTTATTTAACTATTTATGGATGATTTAGTCAAATCTAACTAAGAATATTATTTAAATAATGATTTAAATAACTTATTCTTAGGAAATAATTAAATAAATAAGGATTTATTTAATTAATTTCCTTGTTTTGGGTTAAATATGACCGGGAAATGTAAACAAACAAGTTATTTCACATGGTGAAAGCAATTTTACTTAGGGTAAAATTGGTCTTACATGGTGTACCTGGGTTCATCTAATAATAATAGGTTAGATGACCAAAAAATGGTGTAACAATGGTCGTTTTAACCGGGTAAATTTGTACCATTTCCATTTATTATCTAACTTAGCAGGACAAGTGAGAATGAATGTCTATTTTTATTTATTAGAAAGTATAAAGCACATGGTTGCTCATTTTTGGGCCAGGGAAGACCCATCCCCACAGTTTTTTTATCACAAATATTTCATCAAATTTTTAATTGAAAATCAATTGGAAAATTTTGGAAGGACATAGAGTCATTTCGTGTCCTGGGGAGGCTTTCAACCCCAACCTCCTAAGGCTAAATGAGGGATTAAGAAGGGCATTAAAAAGGGAAATAAAACTCAGGAAGAACCTCCTCTCAAGGAACCTCCACTCAGCAAACCCAAAGCCAAAAAGAGAAAGACAAACCCTCTTATTTTGGTCCTAAAATACCTAAGGTTTATCCTGGAATAAGTGATAGGATTATAAAAATACAGCTTACTGCAAACCCTTCCACTGAAAATCTGCCTCCTTCTAAGAATTTCCCTCAGGATAAGAAGCCACCCATTGAGAGTTCTCCTATAGAAACCTAGCTACTACATATTACCAAAGGAAATAAGGCTAAACTCGAACCTCATAATGAAGAAATTGCATTTGAAAAGTAACCCACATTGTTTGATATGTTTAAGGAGGTAAATAACCTCACACCTAGCCCAAAAAAAAATCGAGACTAAAGATAAAGTTGAAACAAAATCTTGTCCTTTCCAAATAGTTCATAGACGTGGAAAATGTTCCACTAAAGGACTTGGTAATAAATAAAGAGAAAGTTGCAAGTTCTAAAAATTCAAAGACAAAGGAAACTAAGAATAAAATCCCTATGTAAACCAGACATAGCAAGAGGCAAAGGATGGATAAGGTGGATGTTTTTTTGGAAGCGGAAAGTACCCTCAGTTGAGAAGTTGGTATCCAATTTTTGATTTTTGATTATTCATTGTTAAAGTGAATTTTGATCTATCACCGATCAAGAACCTGCTAGCTTTTAGGTATAGAAGGGTGCAGAGGAGCACTCACATTCTCATTGTCAGTGATTTTTGTAGAGAAACGTTGATATTTCCATTGTCAAAGCATTTTGAAAGAAATAGGCCGAGAAAAAATGATGATAGTCATCCAGTTAGAAGAACCATCAGCTAAGGAAGATAAAAGACTGACAACAGAATTATCAGTGTATTGCAGAAGGAATACCGAGAAGGAAGGAGCTTAAATAGAATTATGTTTATAAGGATTAAATGCCTAATCTAAAGCAAGGGGCCTGATCTACAACGAGGTAAGCATTACCATGATACATTTTCTCAGCACCATTTTTAGCATAAGTTTCAACAAGTTGTTTTTGAAAATACTTCATATGTTTAAAAGGTATTTTCATATGAATGTACCTAAGAGATTTATTATACTATTTTGGGATTATTGTAATTAATTGGAGATAAAAACCTGTTTCATTTATCGTAATGTTTATATAAAAAAAATAATGTAGAAGTGAAAAGGGTTGGATTTTATTTTGAGATATATCATCTTTGTTTATTATTGAGCATATCTTAATTTATACATTCTTCATGAGCATTTACATAAATTCTTGTATTGTAGTTCCCTGTCTCGTTTTATATTTCCTCATGTCTGAAATACCGAGTATATGAGATTGGGATTCATATTTTATGCTCATGTTTCTTTATTTCTCAGGAATTTAATAATTGTTGTTCATTTAACCATTACACAAAATTCCTTCATTTTCCTCTAAATTCCTTAAAGTGTCCAAGGAATTATTGCTACCCTGATTTTGTGTTTTTCTCATCAAAATTATAAGTATATAGAACCTAATTAGGTTAGACTCCATGCCCAATGGTAAAATTTCTACATAGCTGAACCAAATTCTATCATTTTAGATAAATATTTCCATAGAACTTAACTGTAAACCTTCTACTACAGTGACCTTAAGTATTTTTGTTTAAGGAGAGATCCATCTCCAGGTTCAAGGGCCAAATTTAAATCTCAAAGAATTTCTAGGTTACCTTAGAGTTTTTCCCACATCCAGGGTTTTATCTAAGAGACAAAAATACCTTTCAAACAAAATTTCTGATGAAGATCCTTGCTATGGTTTGATGCAACTCCTCAATGCTTAAAATCCAAACCCGCAAACATAATACCAACAAAATATCAAAGGAATATGATAGATAAATGACTCAATACAACTCATACTAGTGATCAAGGAAACAAGTACCTAATATCATTATCAATGGAAAAATGGAAGCAAATACACAATACATCAAATCCATTGATCAATACAGTGAGAAAGAAATACTCTTTTGTATCAATCTCAAAAATGAAGAAGTAATAAAACCTAGCATTGATGAAATATGGATTCTTTGAATGGTTTCCAATATTCTCCTTAGATGACAAGCCTTCAAGCCCTATTTCAACAACATAATTTTACATTCAGTAGTCCTTCCTAACCCTCCAGTCTGTGTTCGATTTATAGGCCAAGAGGAGGAGATTTGAGATCCTCTTCCTAAGGGATGGGATCCTAAAAAGGTGAGATTAGGGTTCCAAAAAGAGAGGGAATTAGCTCCATGAATAGAGGGATCAGGCTTCACTAAGCATCAAATCGAAGCTTTTAGTTGGGAAATATTCACCCAACAAAGCTTTTAGATTTCACTTTTTATTTTTACTTCCATTGAGTCATATGTGCAGTTCACAATGGAAGGAAAATCGCACATTGCGCTAGATATAATGGTGAAATCTGCATATGTGTATAATTTCGCTAGGGAACCGCGTAGGTACTCAAAAATAGGTTTTTGGACATTGTAATCCAGAAATTTCATTATCTTTGGGTGTAATATTCCAAATTTTGTGGAATATTAATTTTTGACATTTGCACTTAGGAGATGAATAAAATGGGAAGGAGACCCATTCATTTTATCTATAGGGAATAAAAAATCCCTTTATCATGAAGGAGGATCACTTTTGGAGTTTGATTTCACACCTCCATGTGTGAAAAGGGACTTTTGTAGGATGACTAGGTCAAGTTTGACCAAGTCAAACAACGCAATGGTATGAGGTGGAGAGCACATTGTGGGACAGCGTAGATAAAGAGGAGGGAAGATTCCTTGAGAAGTCAAACCCTAATGAGTGGGACCCATGGAGAGGGAGCTCACAATTGTATAAGAGGAAGGCAAGGCAACCATTGTTTCTCATGCTATGGATTATAGATTTTCATATCTGTTTAGACTTGGAGCATCTTCTTGCTATTTAGCAAAGTTGCCGAGGGAATTCTTATTTAGGATTTCCTCTCCTTATTGAGATACCTCTTGAGGGATTTTACTTCATTATCCCCATATCCAGGCTTGAGGCCAAAGCATTTCATTTAGCTACATCGTAGTCTCCATTGGTGGCTGGGTTGTGTTGCTGGGTGTTGCAAGGGAGGGTTCCACAACACCACTCCAGAGATTTATTTTCAGAGGAGGGGATCTCCATTTCATTAGGAGATCATTGAGAAGTGTTCTTGGGTATATTTTCAGATCTTGTCATCAGGCCAACGTTTTCAAATTCACCTACAGTGAAGTATCTCTCCTAGACTGCGTTATTCTCATGGTGTATTTGCAGTGGGGGACTGCAAGATTGATTGGAGGGGAAATATTTGGTGAAGGGATCAACCTTTCACTTTAGAGATCCATTGGAGGAGGCCATTTCAGATTGCTGATCATATTTATCCATATACTTCTATTTTTTTTTATGAGTTGCTGCTGTTACCCAGTAACTCCGGCATTATTGTACTTTCCCATTTTGTACATGTATTGTAGCCAATCCTTCTAAGGATTGTTGTATTAGTGTTTTCAGGGGTTGAGAGCTTTCTCCCCCTCATTTATTGAGCTATCATTGATATATCATTATATTTCCATTATACATGTTGCGGTGTCTTCATATAACTATGCAGTCCTAGCTTGAGCACACTTGTGTAGCAGTATTTTGAGGCAGGGTTTTGCTTGTCTTGAGGAACATTTCCCTCATGATCTTGTATTCATTTTTGCTTCTATTATTTAATGAGATGGCTATGGATTTCATTCACATTTCTATGATATAAATGTCACTGCTATTCTATTGGTGTGTTTGTATAACGCTGATGCTCCAAGTCTTGTGCATGCATTGTTGTAGCCCTTTCACTGGGAAATTTCTGAAGGGAAATAGGTGTGGGAGGCTTGTCTCACCACCCTAGAAGGATTTATTTGGTCCCAACTCTTGGATTTTGGTTTTAGACACATTGGTATAAGGGATCCAGTTCTTGGTATGAAATCCTGCTGCCTCCATTTCTGGAAAATGCATTTTGCAGCCATGGATTGCTAGTAGTTCCTAGTTTGGAATATTATAGTGGTATCGGAGCATCAAACTTGGCACAGCCTGTGAGTTCAATATCAAAATGAGATGATGAATAAGATGATATTGCTCTCATATATTTTTATAACAAAGAAGAGTCTCCCCAAGGAGGAGAAATAAAGAGAAGAAGAGGAAGGTCCATGCACTTCTTATTCTTATGAAGGAAAGGAAGATAGGCATGGAGGACACTTGGATCATCTGATATTAAGTAAGTAACTGGGTGAATATAAATCTCACTCTAGAGAATTCAGGGGAACTACAAAGTTCCCACGGCTTATTCAGCAGAAGGAGGAGAGAAGGCCCTGCAGTAGAAAGGAAATCAGAGGCAATAGGTTCCTCTTGTCTACATTTGATGGGGATACTTATGCAAGAGCTTGGGTGAGGAAGCTAGAGGCATTTTTTCTGCTACATCCAGTGGTAGAGAAAGAAGCAGTGGAGATTGCAGTGCTGCACATGGAGGATGAAGCCTTTGTTTGGTGGTTCAAACCCTTGGTCCATTCAGGAGTGAGTTATTTTGCATAATTTTCTCAAAGGTTAATCAAAACCTTTGATGGAGAGAGGAAAAAGGAGGAAAGGCTCACACCACCATGGGAGGAGGATTGCACCAATGCTACTGCAGATTTGGGGGAGAAACCTTCTATATCTATAGAGGAGACAAATATTGCATCAGGAGGAAAAGCCATTGAAGCCACACAAGAACATCCCAAGATCCACCAAGGTATGAGTAAAGTTCCACTTTCCATTTCAGCAAATCATTTAAAATATTGTGGAAATTCATCTTTAAAGGTCCAAGAATATACACATTTTTCTATTCTAGAGCACCATGATTGCACTGCGCTGTTAAACATGGGTGGAGAGGAGATATTACATCCATCACCTTTGGGTCCTCATGGATCCAACATAGTCATGGGTGAGAGATCTTTTCTAAGAGGTCTCTAAGGAGATGCATTTCAAACTTCCATGAAATGCAAAGGGGAAGGTATGGCTTGGGAGAATGGTGATCCTCATGAGAGGGAAACCAATGGAGGAAAGAGGAGAAGAAATCCACAAGGAGTTGAGTGGGTGTGGATTAAGAGGCTGATTAGCCACTTTCAAATATATGATACTGGGCAGCAGGAGGCTTCGCTGCATTGGCTCCTCTTGAAGGAGTTTGGCCATTAGCTGGTGTATCCTCTTTTCAGGAGGATGGGAGTGGAGAAGAGGTGGCAGAATTTTTACATCATTGAGTAGAAGAGAGTATGGATACATGGATCTGATATGGTATATATATCAGTCATGATACCTTCATCACATGAGTTACATGATGTGAGCATGAGGAGGCAACAAGCACTTGGATTGCTTGAACTATCTTGGAGAGAGCACAAGTAGATTTGCTCTCATATGATGTATGGTGTTGAAGGAGTATAGGAGGGCACTCTCATAGTGCAAAGGGATTACTCCTTGGCTTGGACTGATCAGGAATAATTTCCATCTTGGGAAAAGCTTCATAATCGCAGCAGCATCACCAGAGGTGTTCGTGACAAGGAGCATGTCAAGAGACAAAGATTGGCATGGAGAAGTGCCTTTTTGCATGAGCTCACAGCACTGACACTTGGGAGTAGGGTCACATACATGGATCCATATATCATCTTACTTCCAAATTATGGTAAGAGCCTTGTGTTTACATTTTTTGATTTACATACTCTTATCATTATGTTGCAGTGCATGGCTCCTCAAAGGGGCAGATTTTTCATGTTACTCCACGAGAAAAGTTGGGCCAAACCATATGATGGAGACAACCATATTTTACATGGCCTTGGGAAAATGTTTTTCCATTCTACACGTGTTCAAATAATTCGTATGATTAGCATTGTATTTCAAAACATTTTTCCTTGTACATTTCTAAAGCAGCAGTTTGCAAAACTGCGTTATGCACCCTTGGGAGACTGTTGGTACTTTCCAGCACCATATGAAACCATCAGTAATTCCCATATTTTATTTTTGATCATGATTCTATTTTCCATTATGTCTCATATTCTTATTGGAAGCATGATCGGAAGATTGACACATGAATTTGGTGTGTCCTTGAGGGAAGATGATTCCCACAATTTATGCATGGCATGTTCTAAGGGGAACATGAGGAGAGACATGGCCACCACAGCCACTTATTTGCCCTCTTTTGAGGTGGGCCATGAGTTTGATGATGATATCCATCCATTGTATATATATGGGTATGTATTTGATCTTGTATTATTGATTCATCATCTATTTACTATTCAGTAGTAGAGGTGATATTTTATGTACAATACTTGCCATGTTATTTTCTGCAGCTGCAGTGGATGAGGTTGCATTGTAGCCCTATGATACATTGTTTGTACCTTGCTGCACATGGTATAAAATACAAAAAACATTTCATTGGGATATTCTATGATAATCATGTCCCACTCATCATGGATGAAATGTCTTGGGCCAGCCGGATTATCATTGATGGAGGAGAGATCCTTGGAGGATTTCTCTTCACTTTGCCACTTGAGGGAAATATTTTTACAGCCCATGATCAGCACACACTCTAAACTTATCACAAGTGGAGAGAAGGATAGCATGGGGCAGGCTATGAGACTTTCCATATTCAGATTTTCATCCCACCTTCATTTCTAGAGCTCAAGGTGGAGGGAGATTTCTATGAGTTGCCATGTTGGGAGGCAACTTATGTTGTATGGATGATTGCTTGGGGATGGGAGATTCATATAGGGATGATGAGTCCCATTATATATCAGATCTCATGCCTCAAGGAGGCCCTTAGATAGACCATTGTTTCCTTCATGGATATTTGTTTCTACATGATAGCTATTTGGGGATGTCACCAAAGGCTAGACTACATATGATGGAGGGACAACTTGGACATTTGATTGATTATATGGAATCCTTTTCATGGAGGATTTTATCATGCATGGATGCTATAGGGAAAGTAAGGGGAAATAAATCAGTCTATCCTTGTACTTTCTTGAGGACAAGCAATCTTTGACTGGGGAGGACTGTAATATTCCAAATTTTGTGGAATATTAATTTTTGACATTTGCACTTAGGAGATGAATAAAATGGGTAGGAGACCCATTAATTTTATCTATAGGGAATAAAAAATCCCCTTATCATGAAGGAGGATCACTTTTGGAGTTTGATTTCACAACTCCATGTGTGAAAAGAGACTTTTGCAGGATGACTAGGTCAAGCTTGACCAAGTCAAACAACGTAGTGGTATGAGGTGGAGAGCACATTGTGGGACAGCGTAGATAAAGAGGAGGGAAGATTCCTTGAGAATTCAAACCCTAATGAGTGGGACCCATGGAGAGGGAGCTCACAATTGTATAAGAGGAAGGCAAGGCAACCATTGTTTCTCATGCTATGGATTATAGATTTTCATATCTGTTTAGACTTGGAGCATCTTCTTGCTATTTAGCAGAGTTGCCGAGGGAATTCTTGTTTATGATTTCCTATCCTTATTGAGATACCTCTTGAGATATTGTACTTCATTATCCCCATATCCAGGCTTGAGGCCAAAGCATTTCATTTAGCTACAGCGTAGTCTCCATTGGTGGCTGGGTTGTGTTGCTGGGTGTTGCAAGGGAGGGTTCCACAACACCACTCCAGAGATTTATTTTCAGAGGAGGGGATATCCATTTCATTAGGAGATCATTGAGAAGTGTTCTTGGGTAGATTTTCAGATCTTGTCATCAGGCCAATGTTTTCCAGTTCACCTACAGTGAAGTATCTCTCCTAGACTGCATTATTCTCATGGTGTATTTGCAGTGGGGGACTGCAAGATTGATTGGAGGGGAAATATTTGGTGAAGGGATCAAAATTTCAGTTTAGAGATCCATTGGAGGAGGCTATTTCAGATTGCAGATCATATTTAGCCATCTCCTTCTATTTTTTTTATGAGTTGCTGCTGCTACCCAGCAACTTTGGCATTATTGTATTTTCCCATTTTGTACATGTATTGTAGCCAATCCTTCTAAGGATTGTTGTATTAGTGTTTTCAGGTGTTGAGAGCTTTCTCCCCCTAATTTCTTGAGCTATCATTGATATATCATTATATTTCCATTATACATGTTGCAGTGTCTTCATATAACTGCATAGTCCTAGCTTGAGCACACTTGTGCAGTAGTATTTTGAGGTAGGGTTTTGCTTGTCTTGAGTAACATTTCCCCCATGATCTTGTATTCATTGTTGCTGCTATTATTTAATGAGAAGGCTATGGATTTCATTCAAATTTCTATGAGATAAATTTCACTGTTGTTCTATTGGTGTTTTTGTATAACGCTGATGCTCCAAGTCTTGTGCATGCATTGTTGTAGCCCTTTCACTGGGAAATTTCTGAAGGGAACTAGGTGTGGGAGGCTTGTCTCACCACCCTAGAAGGATTTATTTGGTCCAAACTCTTGGATTTTGGTCTTAGACACATTGGTCTAAGGGATCTAGGTCTTGGTATGAAATCTTGCTGCCTCCATTTCTGGAAAATGTGTTTTCCAGCCATGGATTGCTAGCTGTTCCTAGTTTGGAATATTACATTGGGATTGTTTAGCTTCTATCCTTGTAGGGGAATGATTTGGAACACTTTTGTGGATAACAAAAGATCCATATTGATGGTCATTTTCCTATTGGTGAAAAAATGACGTGTAACATATTTCCCCCTAAAGTGCTATGTCAAAAAATATGTTTGAGGACTAAAGTTCTTTATCATGCCAAATTTTATATTAGAGACCATGGTTGGATATTTGAAACAATCAATCAAGGGTTACAATACAATATATAATCATCATTGAGATAGGCATTCCCATACTCAGAGAATAAATATCTCACTGAATCAATAGGGAAAGACATAAAGATCCATGTGAATGGTAGACACAACATGGATGCAACCATAAAATATGGATCTATATGTAGAATCATGAACACATAACTCAATGCAATCTGGATGGATGAAATTAGATATAGGGTCTTGATCTTCATCTCTATCGATCCAAAGTACGAATCTAACCCTGTGAGTGAATTTCTCAAAGTAAAAAATGGTAGAAACCACTTTGATTACCGGTCAATGATGTGAACCGTTAATAAGTGTGAGAGAAACCACCAATAATGACAATGGTTCTCAAGGTAATTCCAGTAAAATCTATAAAGTGTGAAAATATGTCTTGAAGTAAAACACTCATTGAATTAGTCGATCAAAGATCAATGATTAGAACTTGTCGTTGAAGGCAAGAAATCTACCTTTGTAACATACATGCTCTGAGTTACTAAAAAAGGTTTCTAAATCAACTTCCTAGATAATGAGTTGAAGTCGATAGGAAGTGACCCGTCTCAGGAGGGCCTATGAAACGAAACTCATGTTAAGTTTTGAGGAAAATTTTTGGAGTGATCCAAGACTGACTCAGGGATGGTGGACGTGATTTAAGGCTACAAATTTTAAGGTAATTTTAACTAAGGTTGGACTTCTTTTGAACATATCAGTGACACGACATTTTGACTTGGCATCATTTGACTAAAAAATAAAACCCAAAACCAATCTGAAGACTTTCAATGAGGTGTGGTTAACAAAGAGAAAAATGGATTTCCCAAGTCGGACACAAAGGTGACAGAGTGTCATGTTCAAGAGTGACATACTGCCTTTTGTAATACAAAAACAAATGTTTTTTCCAAATTTTCCCCACCATTACTGGCAAGTACCTCCTTATTTTTATGCAATCTTGACAAGGATAACATATACTTTTCCTTTAAGCTCATCCTCTGGATGATTCCTTCAGAGTATTTTTAACGAACCCTAGGAAGGAGTGATTTGGCCTCGTCATGATGAACGAGTCTTGTATTTTTTATGTTTTACAACTCTAGTGAAGGGATAACTTGATGTTGTTTTCATGATTAAAGATATTTAAAAGATAATAAAATAAAACTCATTCATTTCTTTCAAACTAAATTTTAATGAGCCCGGAGAATGTGAAGCTTGGTGTTTTTCATTTTTAGGGAGTCAAGAGAAAAACATAAGTAAACTTTAAAATGTCCTTTTTCCAGAATTTAGTCTATCAAGCCCACAAAGGGGTAAAATAATGCAGGAGAGAACTCTATTGGCCATGATTATTAAATGTATACATTTTTCGTAAATAGTCCACATTATCCGTAAAAGGGGTAAACTTATATCAAGTGGATGTTTTTTTTCATTTTCTTCAACGAGTTCGAAAAAAACAAGCATACTTGACAATATTTTCACATTTCGAGAGTCATAAAAGAGCTTGAATATAAGTCTAGGGTTTCAATTTGTTGTAATTTTTAAGAGCCCGAAAAAGTGTTAAAATTTTACTCATCGCTAAAATGATTCATTTTCGTAATTATACTTGTGTTCTAAATATTTAAACTCAAAAAATTATCGTAAATTCTCAAAAATATAGAAAAAAAGATAAAATTTTGAATTTTCAAAGGTTTAAGGAAAAAAACAATTATTTTAATTAGCCTAAAATGCCTATAAAAATCCAAAAAGTAAAAATATTTTTACCATTTGAGAGTCATTGAGAGTGCATTTTTACCAAAAAACTTTAGAGGTGGATTTGGCCAAACTGGTGGGCCAAATCACGAACCGTTTTCTCGAGGTAAGATATCTTTCCATTATCTTCACTTTGACTGATTTTATTTTTCATTTTACCATAAATTTAGCATTTTGAGGGGATATTTATGAATTTAAATTTTTCCCTCAAGGTGCATAGTTTTCCTTCATCGGGTCTGCACACCCTAACCCCTTTTTTTACACTAAAAAATGTGATGTGCATATTTTTCACAAAGGGAAACTGCACAAGTTCACTCTGTTTATAAAAGAGGGTTGTGCAAAACGACTAGGGTTTTGAAAAAATGAATAAAATGCCGAAATTTCTTTGCAAAATTCATCGTATTATTTTCTAATCATCCTCTACTATTATTTTCAGTATTTTGACTGGTAAAAATGGAGTGGAGGGAAAGAGAACAGGAATTTTAATATGTGGAAGGTTTAAATGACCCAACAACACTGCAAGCCTTAAGAGATTATGGTTTATAAAAATCATTCCTGATCCCTGAAATGAAGGCACAGCTAGATTTGCTGACATGGATGGTAAGAACATGGAATGTTCAGGAATAGTGTTTCCAGATAAGAGACCAAAGACTTACCATAGATGTAGATGAAATCTATTTTCTGACTAGGCTATCACGTCGTGTGATTGATATCTCTTTATATGGGCACATAACATGTGGAGAAACAACAACCACTTACCTAAAAAAACATTTTTTTCGAGGGTCCCAACTTAAATATGGACGGATTGCCATTAAAACCATTGAGATGATTTCTTTGAGTACCATTGCCTTCACTGTTGCACGATTGTGTGGAAGTGCTACACTTCATTTTCTCACTAAGGCTCAGATGCATTTTTCAGTGAAGTGTTTGCAACCTACCATTTTCAACTGGTGTGAGGGGGTTGTTTCCAATCTCAAAGGGAAAATAACTAGAGAAAATACTAGAAAACTAAAAATATTTTTGTATGGCTCCATTGTGATCTCATTTACTTTAGATATGATTCTTCTCCTTTCCCTATATGTATGAAAACCTCGAGATCCTTATATGCTACAATAGGTTTTGCTAATGGCACACCATGAAGATGGTGATGGCCCAATTGTGAGATACACTCTTGTTTTTTTTGCGTGGTTGGAGCGCAAAATCATCATGATCGAGGACTACCCATATGTGGGCATGGATTACATTGGTGATCCAAATATCCCACTTCCTATAGGAGTGCAGTTGGGTGACATAGCTAAAAATTTCACATTTTGGTTGTTTTGTGTTTTTCGAATTTTTTGTTTTTTTTGTTTTTTTACATTCAAAACTAACTTATCTAAAATAATAATGTAGATGTGGGCCCAGTCATACCAATAATATTACATCGGTTTGAAAGACATGGTGATCATCCAACATCTCTTGTGGTATTATTTTTCTATTCAACAACCCCCATTATTTTAGAATAGTTACTTTGAAAAAACTAATGGGGACCCTTTTAAAAAGTTTTAGAGTAGAATAAATAAAAACTTTAAGAGATTAATTTAAATAGAAATATGAATCAAATGGGTTAAATGCATTGAGTTTTCATTTAAAACACACTTAAGCGAAGAATGTTAAGTAAATCACAATTGCAATCGCAATATCGCATGAAATAAAAATAACTCCTAAAAAGCCACTCAAATAAAATTTCGATGTGAAGTACAACAAAGCACTTTAATAAAGGAAAAAGGCTTTTTCCCGAACAAAATTCCACGAGAAAGAAACCGCGGGACCCACTGCCACCATGTAATCAATCGCAAATCGCATTTCTCATTTTTATCACGACAATATTAAATCATCAATTACATTTCCTTGATGAGATATACTCTATCGCATCGCACTTTCACAACATGACCACTCTTTCTTCTTGTTCATTCTCCCAAAATTGCGATTGTGATATTGCATTCGGTGAAAGGTAGCTGATCGACATTCTAAAAAGGTTCACACATGAATGGAATATGCGATGCGAAATGATCTTGTTTAAATGATATAATTATTGCGCAAGCACATCAACCCATGATTTCCATTAATGTCATAACTTAAACAGTTTTCATAGCTCACGCCTCCGAAAATGATTTGACTGCAAGAGTATTGAATTTTTGGATTATGCGTCTGCCAAGTTTCATTTGCTTGTTATTTCCATTATTATGGTACTTTATTATTTGTAAAACAAGATTTCCTCTTTTCTACTTATTATTCTTTATTGTTCGCAAGTGAGTCCAAATAAACAATGATCTTTAGAAATGTCGAAAGCTACGAAGAAATCCAAAAAACCCATGGCACCCACAAATCCTACAACTACTGCTAGTGAAATAGCAGAGATGCTCCCTTTATTCACAGACATGACATGCGGCTCACAAAGTGGTTCTTCCTCTTGGGAATCAATGTATATATCATTCGAAGGTGAGAAACCCCATAGGATTGAACAAAAATCTACTATGTATGCTTCAGATTCTTCAAAAACTACTATAGAAGAGGTTGTCAACTCATTTCTACACTGGATTGTTGTGTGCCCCAAAATTTTACCATATACAAATATGGTAAGATGGATAATCAAAAATCTCAATAATGGAGACAAAAATTTCCTGACAACCAGAGGAACAATGATAAGGTATTTCAAAGCTGAAGGTTTGAAGTGAATGTTCCACATTCTAGACTCAGAGAAGTTCTACGATAAATAATTTCTGGCACAATTCACCAAGGAGAATGAGCTAAAGTAAAATCTTATAAAGTAATGGAGGAGTAACCCGAACAAAAATAAAAATTATTATAAGGGTATGTATTCCATTTATTCCCTTACTAGTCCATATTTTTATGTTGTTGCAATGATTTCTAGACTCTTCGGTCAACCCGATACCACTAAATTATTAGTTGAATGGGTTCCCCTTATGGAAGCGGTTACAAATAGTTATATCTTGGACTTGGGAACCATTTTTTCCAATAATATCGCCACCCAGATTCTTGAATATAGAAAGAATCATTTCATTTCATCCAAAACATTTCCCCCATTTTACATGAGCGATTATATTATGGATTTTGTATGTTTTACCTTAGATTTTCTAACCATGGGTTGGAAATGGACTACCCAAGATTCTCTTCCCATTCATATCTATCATATTATTCTATGGGAATAAAAATATGAAAATAATTTCTATAAAATCTACCATGGAGTCATTCTCCCTTTATTTCAAGATGTGCTCGATCATCCCTCGAGTTATCCAAGGAAGCCCAAGTAGAATTCTCCTCCATTGGAAAATGGTTCAGTGAAGAATTATTTACCTATGTCAAAGTCTTCAGAAGCTTGGCTCAACCACATGTTTTACCATTGTATGTTTTGGATAAGATTCTCACAAGATAAATCGCTTATGAAACTGTCAGTAACGAATTAAATAATTTTATGAAGGAAGCCAAGAAAGCTTCATGGCCCTATTTTCCTATTCACTATGGTGTTAACATGTTAGACAACTATAAACATGCAGGGTTAGAGGTCAATCAAATTCTATGCTTGAAATTGTATACAATTTCAAACAAACAATATGACCCAAACCGAGTTGTCAATGATTTCACAGCTCAAGTAAAAATCAAACCATTTGATCCAGGTGGATATCGGTGGCCACCCACCTATTCCATTTGGACCTGCACCATCTATTATTGCAGCTTTTCACTTTCAACACAACTTACTATTTTTAGCAGGTTTTCGGGTCCTGCACTCCCGGAGCCGTTTTGGGGCCTTAATGATCCAGGTGGAAATTGGTGGCCACCCACCTATTCCATTTGAACCCCCACCATCAACTCTTTCATTTTTTAAGTTGCAGCACAACTTACTATTTTTAGCAGTTTTTCGGGTCCTAAACTTTTGGAGCCGTTTTGAGGCCCTAAACGACATTTTTTGGGAAAAATGGGAGAAACATGGGTCCATGGATCGATGTTTCTCATACTGAAAGTTGTACTCCTCATATACATATTTTTAACGAGCTATTGAGCACTTCAAACATAGATCGGATGCCAAAGTTACGTCCCCGGGAAGTTGAAATACCAATTTACCCAAACGGGACCCATAGTTTTGGCGCTTCATCTCCTAGGGTTAGGTTTTTAGACATTTCAAGTTTTCCATTGTTTCTCAATAATAAATAGGCCCTCGAGCCTCATTGTAACATATTTCAGAGGCCTATAGCCACCACATCTCTTCTCAAAGATAAGCTACCAGCTCCCTAGCTAGTTTATTTCCATTCTGTCTGTAACAAATTTCAGTTCTTTGATATTAATGAAATGAAGTGTTATTTCCACTGCATCTTTGTATTTATGGTTATATGTTTATTCTGTTGTGTTCCTGCATAGATTTAGATCAGTAGTATTAGAGTGGTCTGCTTTTTCTCGATCCTTCTTTGCATGTCCCCAACGAGGTCGAGGTATAAGGAGTTAAGGCTCGATCTAGTGGAAACTTTGCAAGATCAACCTCGCAAACCTCGATGGAAGCCAATGGGGGATGAAAAGAAAGATGAGGGAGCAGGAAATCCTATCAAAATATTTCTTGAGGAAGCCCTCAAAAAACAAAGGAATGCAATGATGGATAAATTTTCCCAAATTCTTCAACGACTGCCCACCAGCGGCGCATCTGCATCCAACAGCCACTCTAGAGGCACGACTCCCTTTAAGGTAAAAGTGCACTTTCACATTCCCATATTTGATGGTCAAATAGATGCATATGCCATAGATATATGGTTGAATCTATTAGAAGGATATTTCTCGGTTCATGACTTTTCCGATCGGGAGAAGATTATTTTTGCACTCCTCAAAGCCGCCCCCCATATCAAAGACTAGTGGGAAACCTACTGTGAGAAAGAGGATGAAGGGGAACCCTCTCTGTTCTCAGCCACACCCACTTGGAATTTGTTCCAAGACAGCATCAAGGAACAATATTACCCTGTGGGGAGCTATGAAGACAAATACATCCACTGGACAACGTTGCGGCGACAAAGGGATCAAGATGTGCACGAACTGACGAATCTGTTCCATACCCTACGTACAAAGTTGGGTATTAAAGATTCAGAGAGACATTTGGTGCTCAAGTACCACAACTATCTGCACAAACACATCAAGGAGGAAATGGAGTTCCTATACATTACATCGCTTGGCACGACATATCACTATGCCACCAAGATCGAGCAGAAATTTAAGCAGAAGAAGCGAGACTTTGGATCTACGAATTCGAAAGGTGCCCCCGAACCGAAGAAAAAGGGGCAAGGCCAAAGTGATGTGACTCAGAACAACACCACAAATTCAAAGAAGGACACGGGGAAGTGGTGTCAATTTCATAACAGCCCCACTCACAGCAAAAACGAGTGTTAGGCCAAATAGTCATTGGTCGCCAAACTAAAGGCACATGAATCAGATGCATTTTCTGATCCTGAGTTAGAACTAGACAAAGGCAATGAAAAAGGGAAGCAAATAATTGATTCAAATCCCAGTGCCATTGTTGCCACCACCAAGATCCAGAGGGAGGATCCAGAGGATCTAGAGGAGGGGGAGCACCTCTTCCATTTGCAAATGTGGGTGAAGGGTTCTTCGCTGCAATTTCTTGTCGATAGCGGAAGCCAAAAGAACCTCATTTTAGCAGAGGTCGTGAAGAAGCTCAACCTACCAACTATCACACACCCACAACTGTATACCATCGGGTGGCTCCACCCAGGGAGAGATCTCTGCATCTGCCAACAGTGCCACTTTCCATACAGTATCAAGCCATTCACGAATGAGGTATTGTGTGATGTTGCTCCTCTTGATGTAGCTGATGTATTATTGGTCCAATCATACTTGTGGATGCGACATGCTATGTATGAGTCTAGGCCTCGTGTTGTTGTTATTACTTTTGGAAATAACTTGTACAGGATATCGGAGGTAGTACCACCTCATGTCATCTCTTTGACTACTGAAAAACAACGCAGTAAGATTGTTTCCTAAATCAGGAAATTTATTTTCCTTACAACTTGCTCACAGGGACAGAAGAATATTGTGGCCACAACCTTGAAACAGGGCTCCCCTACATGGCTACAGCAGAAGGATAAAAACACAGAGGAATACGAGGAAAATTTCTCCTTGCTCACAGAGGTTCCTCTACACTGTCAGGAAAAGCACTCCATTGATCTGATCCCCGACGCACTACTGCCTGATGTTGCCATACCTCATGCGACTACACAGACAAAATCCACACATGTACTATCTAAAGCTGATAAAGAAACCAAATTTACTAATTGCATCCAACATGTCTGCTAGCAGGTCCATGACATCTTTGGCAAAAGAACGTGTGTCATCTCATGGAGGATCTCAATGCAATGGGGACCATTTCTTGTTAAGGATGGAGGAATGATCTAGGTGGATATCAGTGGCCACCCACCTATTCCATTTGGACTCGCACATCAATTATTGCAGATTTTCACTTTCAACACAACTTACTATTTTTAGCAGGTTTTTGGGTCCTGCACTCCCGGAGCCGTTTTGGGGCCTTAATGATCCAGATGGACATTGGTGGCCACCCACCTATTCCATTTGAACCCCCACCATCAACTCTTTCATTTTTTAATTTGCAGCACAACTTACTAGTTTTAGCAGTTTTTCCAATCCTGAACTTCTGGAGTTGTTTTGAGGCCCTAAACGACGTTTTTTGGGGAAACTGGGAGAAACATAGGTCCATCGATCAATTTTTATCACAATTGAATGTTTACTCCTCAGATAGATCTTTCTAACGAGCTATTGAGCACATCAAACAAAGATCAGATGCCAAAGTTACGTCCCCGGGAAGTTGAAACACCAATTACCCAAACGAGACCCACAATTTTGGCGCTTCATCTCCTAGGGTTAGGTTTTTAGACATTTCAAGTTTTCCATTGTTTCTCAATAATAAATAGGCCCTTGAGCCTCATTGTAACACATTTCAGAGGCATGTAGCTGCCACATCTCTTCTCAGAGATAAGCTACCAACGCCCTAGCTAGTTTATTTCCATTCTGTCTGTAAGCAAATTTCAGTTCTTTGATATCAATGAAATGAAGTGTTATTTATGCTGCATCTTTGTATTTATGGTTATATATGTATTCTGTTGCATTCCTACATAAATCCGGATCACCATTTGTGCATGAAGACGATGATTTTGATGACTTGTTTGAGTGAGTCGACACTTATTCCCCAATTCAGAAGTTAGCAACATCACGCCTTAATCCACAACAGCTCTCAAATTTCAAATAGTACAAAAACAAAATATTGGAAGGGATTCCCTTAAATATACTAGAGCTATCCCAACCAATCACATAGAAGGAGCAGGAAAAAGAGAAACCACCTAAAGATACTGAAGTCTTTAGAAAAACAAAAGAGGATAAGTCTACTGAAGTTCAGATCAAGGATTCATAGTTTCCATGCAACTTAAATGATGTATGGAAGGATTTTAATCAATAACTACAAGGAGACCAAGAAGTGATGATCACCGGTCATCAACAAGGAGTGGAAACACCTCGAAGCAAAAGTCAAAACCCGTCTACTATTGGGTCAAATAACAAGTTAGTTAGCACATAACAAGTGGAATTCATCCTAACCTTCTCTAGTTAAGAAATTATATTGAAAATTAGATAAATTCCTCCTCTATATATATTTTATAGTCTAAGGCATAAAGTTGTCATGAGAAGGCAAAGGAGAAAGGAGGAAAATAGAACTATCTCAACTCCTTGTTCCCAAAGATGTTTCTATGGAGGTAGTTCGGAAATATTAGGAAGAAGATATTTCTTAGGATCTAACTCGTTTGACCTAGTTCACAGGATCCTACGCATATTCCACTACAGAAAAGGCAATTGATGTTCAACAATTAATAAAATATAAGGATGAAAGAATCCTTCAATTGGAACAGGAATTACAAGCAAAGAAGAACAATGCCAATCAAAAACTACATATACAAGTATTAAAACTCCAAGAGATCCTATATCAATTGAAGCTACATCATCAAATTGAAATAGTGATAAGGATACTCAGATTCATCAATTGAAATTCACTATTGAGCAATTGAAAGAAAATCTAAAAATAGATGAATTCAGGAAGGAAGCACTAGAATTGAATACCTTGTTGGCACAACAAGAAGTTATTTTCTAACAAAATTTGTCTAGTATTATTGAATTATGTGGAAAAAGTGATTCACTGATGAATCAATTAGCGGACCAAAGAATCAACTTTGATGAGATCGATGAAAAAGTGTCACAGTATGTCACTTGGAAAGATGTTGCTCAAGGCTGAAATGTTTGGAAAAATAATGAGAGGGGGGTGAATCAGTATTTAAAAACTCACAATAACTTTTATTTTCTTTATTGATTTATACACGCAAATTTACTTAACCCAACTAGCATATGCATGCAACTTTCTTTAAGGAAACTTGTGTATGCCCAGTGAAATTATTATTCAGATATATCTTTAGTAACTTTACTTAGATCAGTGCATCATTCATTCATCAGAAATTTAGTAAGCAATAAACATGTGCAGTAAGAGCAGAATAAATCATCACACATAAGCAACACAAATGAACACCAGGATTTAAGGTGGAAACCAAATGTGATATAAAACCATCGTTGTTTTTGTTTCTGTCTTCAATATTTATTATATAAAAAACTTCTTACAATTTTGTACTCGCACAAACTCATACCAGCACGCAGGCACCCACCTGTAGAAGGTTGCAACCTTCTATTTTTCTCCAGCTACTACTAGAAGGGAGCTCCAACCCCTTGATCTCATTTACCATCCACTACTAGAAGGAGCTTCGACCCCCTGCTCTCATTTACCATCCACTGCTGGAAGGGAGATAAAACCCCTTGAACTGATCACCATATTTTACTGGAAGGAATCTTTGACTTCCACACTAAAGGATTCAACCCTCAGAACCACTGCAACCCACGTTTCATAAACGCTCACACTGGATCCAATAGCTTCAACACAACACAATTTGTAGAAAAATTCTAATAACCATCAAAAAATATTCAAATAGAACAGTGAGATCACTATAACCAGATCACATCATTAAACCCAGACTACTAAATCAACTGCAACCCTGATCCTCATAAAACAAATGTATAGACAACTTTATTTATGACAACTGTGTGTATACACACTTTTCTGTGGAGGAACCCACGTATAGATATTTATATACTGAGATTAGAGGTCTGACAAGACTCAGAATAGATCAAAGATATTCATACACATTTTTTCATATTTATAGAACCCTTATACAGTCAGTATCATCCATCTTATTCATTCAACCAATCATTGATATTTATATCCAATCAACTAGTAGCATAATCAAACAACCCCTATATATATATATATATATATATATATATATATATATATATATATATATATATATATATATATATATACATCATTGATATAGAGAAAAAATATAGTAGCACCGGTCTGATTGATTAGTATTTTATAAGTAAAAACCATTCCTTTATGTACGCAATTTTCATGAGGCTTTTCTGTTTATATACACCTTATCCAGAACTAAACCCGTGTATAGATATAAACATACTTCAGAAAAGATATGCTACTTTGCATAGTCAAACTTGTGTGTATATGAACCTTCTTTGAGTAAAACTTGTATACAGATCTGCAAATTTCAACTTATAACAATGTTGTGCATCACAACTTAAGACATACCCAGATCATGACATTCAAGATAATAAACAGATGCCAAATCACAGATCTAATCAACCCATAAACAAATCATGCAATACATAGTCATTTCAGGTCTAGAGATCCTGATCCGTCATTGTATTCATGAATGCATCTTTCTTTCAGATCTATCAACCAACTATAGCCCATTCCATGCAGATATACTTCAGATTGAAGTATACATACAATTCATATCATCATGCACACCATAAAACTATGATCTTCACCTCCTTATATAGTTTGATCCTTAGCCAATACCATGAGCCAAAACCACACAAGTGCCAATGGTATTCTTGGATAGGATCAAATAGTCATTACTGTGCTAAATATTGTGGGTTAATACCATGGTAAAGACCCTTGGTATTGTTAAAATTAGTACGCCAACTCATACACGACTTTTATTCTTTTTACTCGCGTGTGTATGCGACTTTTATTCACAAAAACTGCATATACACAAATTCTAGATATATACACGACTTGTATTCATTTAAGTTGTGTATGTACGTGGCTTCCCTTCATCAAACCTGCATATATTTCCTAAAAATTTACCTTCATCATTCCTCTACCACTGAATGTTATTCCTTTCTCTGTCACATCTGAACTGGCCTGTAGATACATCAAGTTTACATCCTCAAAAAATGAGTTGCAATCAAAAGGCAACTCATCGAGTAGGTTTCCATCAAGGACAACATATTACATCATAATGCCAACATGAAAGGTTGATCTTCCTAGAATTGAATATTCCAAAAAGGAAATTTTATTTACTAATTGGGACATACAATTGAAAAATTTTTAAAGGGAAATTTGCAGAGCTAGAGATGTTGCTAATAATATTGTTGAAACAGTCATCCAAAATCTCATTGACGGTTTCCAAGATTTTGTTGTTGTCAATTGAATAAGATGTATCCGTATTATCTACAGTGTTATGGTGAACTTGTCAGCATTTTGAATCGCAACAGGGATCCATCTTTAGGACATATTTCATTATTTTTTTCTCTAGAGAACAAATCTCTTCCCATGAATCTCCTCCATGCAGGGAGATAATGACGGTTTTCAAGCTTCTGTGGTTGTCAATTGAATAATATTTATCCCGATTATCCACAAAATATCATTGTTGTTGATCTTATTGATAGATTCCCTCCTGTTTCTCTACCCTTTGTTAAAGATTTGATAAGACAATAGTAGGAAATGTCCAAGGTAAAAGAGGGAAGCATCGAATATTGGAGAAACTAGACTAGGATAAGTATTGGAAATATTTGGTTAAGCCACATAACCAATGGTTAATGTTGTGTTGTCTAACAGATACTTCTTTCTATATGATGCCTCCACTTTCAGATGCAGTTTATACTAGAAAACTGCGCATCAGGCTAGACCAACCTCCCGAGGTTCAACTTATGCTCAATATCCTTCAACTAGAGGAACAAATTGCCAATGAGATGATAGTGAAATCTTGAAGCAAGTCACCCCACTAAATTATGTTTATGTTTTTAATTTCACTTAGTTTAAGGAGATTTGTTTAAATATCCTAATATTTTATTGTAATTATTGTTTTTGAACTCTTTATTTTATTATATAAACCCCTTCATGTCTTTTAAGAAGGGGTCCTAAAATTTTGAAAGGAAGACTTTACAAAAGTCACACTTGTGTCTTAAAGTTTTCTTAATAGAAAAGTCTGGACCAAATACTATTTTTCAAATGAGAAAAGTTAGCATATACATGGTACTTTTATCTTTATGTTTATTTTATGTTCCAAATGAGCAAAGTTAGCATATACATGGTACTTTTATCTTTATGTTTATTTTATGTTCCAAATGAGAAATAGTTGATTTTTATTATGGTGTTTTTTTATATGTATATTTTTAACACAATCTAGCATCAATTCACTTTTGAACATGTTTGATTTCCATATTTTATACATATTCAATACATGAAGTAAACAAATGTGATATATGCTTCTTTAATTGATTTAATTAACTATTTAATTAAATCAATTATTTTAAATTGTTTTCATCTCTCTAAGTGTTTGTATAATATTTGTTTGTATTCACTAAAAGATCATCACTTAAATCGCACAGAAAGATAATTCATCCTGGGATAGATGTAGATAGGTATATTTATTTACTTTAAGCATTTTATCACTCCCATAGATCAAGTTACAATCAGCTATAACTCCATCCATCCACCCAATTATATTTCACGGGAAAGAATTCCCTTAAATACAATCGGAGCCACCATATCAAATGGATAAGGAACGATTTTCAAGTCCCTGACCGGGTGGTTTTCCCCGATGTTTCTGCACCAATTTTCAGGGCCTCAACATTTTTGGCACTAGAATGAAGGAAAATCAAACTATGAATAGCACCAAATCTTAATCCAAAAAACAAAGATCATCAAAAGAGTTGTTCTCCCTCCAAATCTCCTACAACTTATAGTCCTCATTCAAAATCCCCTATCCATAGATCAGAAGTTGTTCAACTCTCTCCCAAGTCTCCTGATTCCATTCCAAAAGAACTCTCCCTTGATTATACCCCATAATCGCCTAAAGTACAGACCTTAATAAATAAATTAGAAAAAATCTCTATTTCGGAAGAAAAACTTGTGCTTTCTGAAACCTCTAAAGGAAATGTTACTTCAATATTATAAGGAACTAGTGTATTAAATCGTTATAAGAGTGAAAATCTCATAATAATCCCTTTTGAGTTTCCTCTTCATTCCTAGCATAGGAAATCTCTGATATCCGAGACTCAATCATCCCATAGTCAGATTCTTTCATCTTCTTCCCCTCAAACTCCATCATTTATTCATCCTTTTATTACATCTTCTCAGTCTATTTCTTCATCAATTCACATCTCTTATTCTCATACTATAAGAATTGCTTCAAGAAGTATCAATTCAATGGTTGTATTTTCTTCACCTGCATCCACAACTATAACTACCTCTTCCACTCCAAATCCTTTTTTAGGAAAAGTCAATCCTATGATTCTCACAATGGAAAATAGACCTTGGACCAATCCTAGAGTTTTTCTGTTAGCTCCCTGTAATTTGCAAGATTGGCAAAGTCAAACTGCAGGGAGAACACTATTTTAACCACTTTGGGATTCTAGGATCTAGCCCTCCTGAATCCGGAGAGGGATCTCTCCAATAAGTGCAAAGATGGATTTATCTTTAAGCTATTGGGTAATGATATTAGGATAGTTATGAAGTCTGAGGGTTTTTGTTTGTTTTGAATGGTTGAGCATGATTATTATTTGAGTGGAAAGTCCTAAGTGGAAAGAGTTTCAAAGGTGTGAAGTTGCAATCAATTAGAACAAGCTTTGGCTAAAAGATAGATATAACACTGGTTTTTAGTCCATTGGGCTATGGAGTCATAATAGGGTTTAATTGAAACAACCAGGTTCAAGAGTGGTCCATGGGGCAAGTCATCTATGTCTAAGGATCTCTTTAAAGTTGATTTTATGGAATGAAATGATACAACAAGAAGGGAAATAAAACAAATGAAGAACAAAGAGCAGCCTAAGATCAAGTAAGTACTTTGAAACCATCCTGCTTTTAGTATACACTTAAGAGAGACATAAAAGTAATCTAATATCTGGTAAGTACTTCGAAACTAGCCAGCTTTTGATGCACTTTCAATAGAAAAACATTTAAACACAAAGGGAGGCTTTAAAAGCAACTGTTGGAGAAGAAACTAGAGAACAGGGCTCACCATAAACTTCCCTAGCTCTGCTTTACTTTGTATACTTTCAAGACAAACACATGAGATAACAAAGAATATATAAGATTAGTTAAGATAATTTTAAATATAGACTGCTTTCAACACATTCTTAGGAAAACTTTCAAATATTTTTTTGGGATAAAACTAAAGGACAGGGCTCACCATCGCTTCCTTAGTTCATCTCTACTTAACATAAACTAAAAATAACATTCAAGAACAATATTTAGCTTGGACAATAGGACAAGGGAACGCCAACATTCCAAACTACTTAAACTGAATTAAATCATTACTAAAAAACACAATTTGGAAGAAAACATATAGATAAAGCTTATCAGTCAGAGAAGGGTACTGCTAAACAGTAAATCCTAACTCTATGCTTGCTGTTCTTTATCAGAGAAGATGGAAAAAGTGAAAACATAAATAAATAACGATTTACAATAAGAAAAAAATCATCGTTGACATAGACCAAGATCCCATAAATCAGCTTGTATTGATGCTTCAAACCAGTTACATCTCTAAGTACAATGTTTCAATTCAGCAATCATCTTCACTTCTTAGCCTAACTATTCTATCACAAACAGAGCTTCAAGAGCCTTTGAACACTATTTACAGGTAGAAAATTCGAGCACAAGTATATTTCAAAGGTCTACAACCAACATTTTCTCATCTTCTACAGAAGTATTTATAGAAGAAATGAGGTGGTGGGATCTGATAAAAGATCTCCCAGGTTCAATTAATACAGATTTAAGACTTCTTGGCCTTTGAGGGGCTCGATGGAGAAGTTTACAACTATGTCCTCTATATTAAATGTTTTACATTAAGAATTAAGCTCGATGGGAGATTTTGTTGACTTTAAGACTCTGTGTCATGTTGTAATAACTCTGTTGATATTTTTTGCATTAAGTTCTTTGGCTGAATTAAGTATTCGGCTGCGTTGAGGAAAATATCTTCTTTTCTGATCATAACTCGGCCTCTGTTGAATGCTTTGAGGCTATAGGTGGCAATCTGGTAGCTGAGAGGAATCAATTGGCCTCTGATGTGGCAGTGGAGCCGTCCTCTATCTGATAAATGTTTATGATTTGTATTTAACTGTGTTTAATTTAATGGATTAGGCTTTTGATAATTGATCTTAGCCGTAATCCATTAAACTGTAGAATTAATCCTCAATATTCTTCTCTGCTATGTTTAAATCTTCAACACTGATACTCTTTTGAATTTCACTGTGTCTTGTTGATGTGCAGGTATGACAGGGGCTCATATGGCATCAATGCTCATGAAGCATCGACGAAAAATTAAGTTGAACCTTGCAGATGGCTTCTCTTTTATGAACAAAGGTGTGGGGATGGTCATCCCCGACCTTTGGCTTTTATTCAATATAATGGAAAAACCATTAAAACCTGCAAAATACAAAAAATGTTATAAAATCCTATGTTATTGGGTAAGAATTCTTAGGAGGCTTAGTTTTGGAGCGTGGTCGTTGGATGACAACATTCGACGGTGGAGATTGTGATCAAAGGTCAAATGGAAGTGGTTTGGAAGGAACGGTGGTGAAAATTAAGTCAGAGTCGTTGATGTTACGGAGATCAAGGGTCGGGAGTAGTAATAATATCATAAAGTGAAAGGGTCACTTTACAATAGGATAAGCAAAAAATGTGAAGAAATACAAAGGAAAAGGGAAAAAATCCCTTGGCGGAAGAAATATGTGTTAAAACGGAAATTGGGGTTTCGGGATGATCATGGGCCATCGAATGAGATCAGGCCATGAGATCAATGGCGGAGATTGCACATTGAAAAACCCTTTGGAAAAGGTAGAGGGAGATTGTGTAATGAGAAATTAGATCTAAACCATTGATCTGCAAATATCAACGGCGGGGAGTGCATGTGATACAATATAATAGAAAATGTGGAAAGTGGGTTCGGGAGGGAAAACCACGGGTTTCGCGTGGCCAAAAGAGGAAAAGGTGGTTTTCACTTTACGAACGCGATATGCATTCCTGCCTGACACGTGGCATTAGAAAACATCTTATATCATGCAGCCCTCTGAAAATTAATGTTCGCATTCGAAGTTACGCGAAAACACACGTCAACCATTGGATCTCGGGCCTCAGATTTGACGGTGGGGAGTGAGCACGATATTGATTAGATGTACAGTGGATAAGAGATAGGGCGGTTTCAATCTGAGCCATTGGATCAAGGATTTGGATGGCTGAGATTAAATCTAAGGAAGGCAGGACCCACAGGGGTCGGGCCCGTCAAGGTTAATATGGGCCGTCAGATGTAAAGGATCAACGGTCAAGATTGAAACTGGGGATAATAAACAAATTTAAAAAGCGGAGAAAAGGATTGATATGGGTTGTTGATCTGCAGAGATCAACGACTGAGATTGGTCATGAAACATTACACAAGGGGTACATGATTTTAAACCAAAGTCGGGAGATGAAATATGGACCGTTTGATCAGGACACGTGGACAACCCAGATGTAATCGGAGCTTCGCGATCGGTGGGGAAATGGATAGGGAGGGCGCCGAAGCGATTAATTGTGGGTCGTTGATTTGTATATCAGATCGACGGTGGAGGATGGATCGGGGAACCGCCAATCAGAAGTGGGGAAATATTAATGTGCCTAATGAAAAATTTCCGATGCGATACAGCGCTACCCATCAGATTGGTCCAATGATCAACGGTGGAGAAGGGCTCCGACCAATGATCGAGCGGGACCATATTATAACATAAAAAACCAAAAAATTTATGGAAAAACAAAGGTTTACGGCTCGGGGCAGGTTTATATATATGAAATGGCTTAGCGCCCGTCTATGGGGCCATTGGTTTATATGAAAAGAAATAGGCCCAGGGCTTATATGTATAAGGGCCAATCACATCGGAACTTTGGCGCGGGTCTTTCAATCTACCCATTCATAATTTTCCGATGCGATATCGCACGGATCATTGATCAGGTTTTAAGATCAACGGTGTTTATTAATAAAAATATTGTACCGGTGCATTTAGTTAAAAACTTAGGATAATGGGTTTTTATGCATTTACAAAGGAAAAAATTTGATCAGGATGGGTTTATTAACAAATTTTAGGACCCGATTGCGGGTCTTGCGGTTATATGAAACAACAATAAGATCGGGGGTTTATAAACAAAGGGCTAATCACATCGAAGGCTTCACCATAAGAAATAGACTTGTGTGCTCTATTTTCTCCGATGCAATTAGAGCCGAAAGGGTTTAGCACTTGGTTCTAGTGCTAGGGCATATGTGGGGAAGTGGTTAGGACTTATCCCAAAAGGGCTTAAGCCTCAATAAAAAAAATGTATTTTTTATGAAACTTTCAATGTTTTTTGATGGATTTGGTGGTTTCGGCAAAGTTCAAAAGTGAGTTTTAAACTTTGTAAAATGGATCTTATGAAGGGAAAAAGGAGAGAAATGGAAGATAGAGGAATTCCATGGGGAATAAAAGGGGTAAAAAATGAAGGTTAGTTTGAAGTGAAAGGAAGGGAAAAAATGGTGTTTTGCAGTAGTATTTTCTCTATGAAATCAACAGAATTTCAGAGTTTAAAATGGAAACAGCAGTGAAGATTTTAAAAAAGGGCATGATGTCTTCATGAGTCTTCAAGAGATAACATTTTTAGCAATAAAAATTGCTTCTTGAAGGCTCCAAAAATGATTTAGCCACCTTTTGATATAACAAATTTTATAGGTGGCTAACAGTGGATCCACTTGGGGATGGTGCCTTTTTGAAGGCATCAAGAAATTCAGACTTGCATTGTCTGGAGGCTGATTAGTGCCTTATCCATTGGGCTGCTTTTTCTCTATTTGGATGAGCTTATTTTTTTCTGAAAATATTAGCAGCCATGAAAAGTAATGGATTTTCATCAACACAAGCTTTCTACCTACCTAATCCTACTGATCTAACATTTTATCTTCTTTAGAGTGCACTTGGATTGGCAAAATCTTTTACAACATTTTTTATTCTTTTGAAAGAAAAAAAAATCTAATCTAATTCTACTCCTTATTTATCCACGAACTCAGATTAAACAGTTGAGTTCACATGTTTCTCTACCTAATCTACTAATCTGTTAGGATTAAACAGTCTAACAGATTTTATTCTCTAATTTCTAAAACAGAAATTTAAAAGCATACAAGTCAGGATTGAACAGTCTAACTTGTTGCTAATCTATGGAATAAAAAACAAGCCGCACATAGATATTATTTTACAGAAATTTAAATCAAAATGGAAGGCTTAAGATCTGAAAGTTCTAAGAACTTCCTTCATCTTTTTACAGCTCTATTTTTATTCATTTTTGAGCTGTTCTTTCCTTGTTCTCTGGTTCAGATTTTGAGCTGATTAGAACCAGTTTTACCTCTTTTTTGACTCAGAAATTTGAATAGATATGAGTCATTCTTTTTTGGAAACTTAGGTTCATATTTTGAGCTTGTTTGAACCTTTAATTTCTAGCCTAATCTACCTAAATGATAAGCCAAGATTACACTGTTTTGAAAATCTAATTCACTATCCTATCAGCAGTCAATTTAAAACTAATCAGTCATGATTAGGCTGTATGACTAATTATAAGTGTGTTCTTCAGGAGTGGCATTTAAACTTTCACACTTTCAGATTTATTTCTCTTTTTTGGTATGGGGCTGTACCTTTCTTGTTTTTACAAACTGCCCTCTTTTATTTTTCTGTTGTTTTTGTATTTTTTCATTTTTTATTTTTCTTTGGACACAAAAATCAACAACTATCTAACTGCTCAAAACTGAGCTTTATTGACATTTCTATCTAACCTATTCTAACTTGGAGTATTTACATTATCATATGATACAAAAATGCCAATGTAGCCAGTTGAGTAGTGTTAAGAAGAAGAAGAAACTCTGGCTGCTTGTCAAGGATATCCATAGTACATTTTGAAGATTAATCTTCAAAACCAAGGCTATCATAGAAGGTGACAGCTGTTCATGTCTTTGGCTCTTTCAAAGGATCCATGCTTGATAGTTTGAGCCAATTGGGACTTCCACACACTCTTCCAAAGGATCAATAAAGAAAGGATGAAGATTCTCTTCCTTTAGGTTCTCCATGTCTGGTAGATTGTTTGTTTCCAAGACTTCAGCTTTGAAAACTATGTTTTCAGTATGTGGCTTGGAAGTATCATCATCCTTAACCTGCAAAATAGCAAACAGTGAAATTTCTTCTTTCTTTAAATCTATGCTTGCTTCTGATATAAATTCAAGTTCTTTGGATGATAGATGACATTAGTGAAAAGAGAATTTTCTTCTTGGAAAGACGGTATATCCACAGCAGGATAATCTTATATTTGTTTTTATCCTTCATCTTCCTCATCATCTAAACTGGAGGATTCATCATATTTGGCAGTTTTTTCCTCTTGTAACCTTGGTATGCTTGGATTTAGTGGATTGAACTCTGTGAAGAGGTTCTTGTATTCTTGAGCAGGGGTGTCTTCAAAGGTTACTTCCTTTTGAATAGAAGGCTCTTTTTGCTCAAAAAATTCTTTATTGCTCTTCTCTTCACCCTTTGAGTTGAAAGAGTGTTGATTCCCAATTATGTGAAAGCTATTTGTGATGGATTGAAATGGGTGATTTCTGCTTTCAATTTGACGATGGTGAAACTCATAACACCAATCGAACGTTGGTTTCCCTGCGTGATTAGTTTTTGCTTGAAACTCATCATCATCATCAGACTGATTAAAATTTGAAAATTTATCATAATAAACAATTTTATCAGTTAAACATATTTGGTCACCAGTTTTCTCTTCCTTTAGTTAATCTACATGTTTATTTTTTGTATCAAGACAACAAGATGGAGTAGATAGATGAGAAAAAATGTTTAGTTCAAAAGAATATTTGGAGGCTGGCATTTTGTTCAATACTAGATCAATCTCTTCCTCTGTTAGAAGAGAAGGAGTTTTATTTTTTCTTAGAACAGAGGTATAGCAATCCTCCTTGTCTTGTGCTGGCTTATTTTGAGGCTTGATGTCATCGTGAGCCTCTTCTAGGGGAACTTCACTTGTGCTTGCAGGGAAACTTTGAGGATTTTCTATTGTTTCCTAATTTTCTTGTGTTTCAATAAATTCCTCATGATTGTTATGATAATCAGTTTGCATATAAGGTTCATGAGTTTTTTCTTGTACATTATCAGGATGCCACTCTTGTTGTATAACCTGAACTGAGTTATAACACAAAGGAAGGTTTTCTATATGTGTCAGTGTCTGCTCAATTTTAGGTTCTTTGTTTTCCAAATGGCTGCTTGTTTCCTCGAAGCACTTCTCACTATTAAGATTTGCATTTTGGTCATGAAATTCTCTTATTAGCATAGTACAAGACACAGGAAGGCAATCGAAATTTTCTTTACAACCTTCTTCATTGCTTTCTATGTAGATTTTCTCATCATCTTTTATAAAGTGTTGATCATGATACATGTCTTGGTCACTCTCTTGATCTTGAGGTGATTGGGCTTGTGTTTGGTCAGGAGAAAGCATAGCTTGCTCCAGATCATCAATATTCATATTAGCCATCAACCTATCCATTCTCTTTCCAAGCATGTACATCATATTTTCCATCATGATTTCTTATTTATTTTCTTTATAATCTTGTTGATCATACATGTCTTGTCGGGGTAGAGTTTGTGTTTGGTTAGGGAAAGGTATATATTGCTCTGGATTTCCAACATTTAGATTAGCCATAAACCTATCCACCCTTCTTCCAAGCATGTACATCAACTTTTCCATCATGACCATATTTTTGTCTTCTGGGTCTATATCTAAATCCATGTTTGTAAATCAGAGAAGAGGTCACTGTGTCTGTTCAATCAGTTCAAGGTCTTATACCATTGGATTCATTTGGTATTTTGGGAGTTTCAGAGTGTGGAGTCCCCAGGTGGAAGATTTTTAGCTCCTAGGGAGGTAAAATGTTTTATGGTTCCACCACCATGTACCAATCTAAAATGTTTTTGGGTTCTCTAAGTCTTAAGAGTATTTAAGATGAAGTTAACTCAAGATTCCCCAGTGGAGTCGCTAGAAGATGTTAGATGTTGGTGGCTCAACTGGCTCACAGAACAAAGGTCATTAAATCAAGGGCTTTCTGGAGTGTTAAGGTATTCTTGATTACTCACTAACTCAAAAAATCCCTAGTGGAGTCACCAGAAGATGTTAGTTGCTGGAGGCCTAACTGGCCAAAAGAACAAATATTATCAAATAAAGAGGTTTCCTGAGTTTTTCAAAGCATATAGGATGAATTTTTACTCAGAATTCCCTAGTGGGGTCACCAGAAATGTTAGCTCCCTGTAATTTTCAAGATTGGAAAAGTAAAACTGCAGGGAGAACACTATTTCAACCACTTTGGGATTCTAGGATCTAGCCCTCCTGAATCCGGAGAGGGATCTCTCCAATAAGTGCAAAGATGGATTTATCTTTAAGATATTGGGTAATGATATTAGGCTAGTTATGAAGTCCAAGGGTTTTTGTTTGTTTTGGATGGTTGAGCATGATTATTATTTGAGTGGAAAGTCCTAAGTGGAAAGAGTTTCAAAGGTGTGAAGTTGCAAGAAATTAGAACAAGATTTGGCTAAAAGATAGTTATAACGCTGGTTTTCAGTCCATTGGGCTATGGAGTCATAATAGGGTTTAATTGAAACAACCAGGTTCAAGAGTGGTCCATGGGGCAAGTCATCTATGTCTAAGGATCTCTTTAAAGTTGATTTTATGGAATGAAATGATACAACAAGAAGGGAAATAAAACAAATGAAGAACAAAGAGCAGCCTAAGATCAAGTAATTACTATGAAACTATCCTGCTTTCAGCATACACTTAAGAGAGACATAAAAGTAATCTAAGATCTGGTAAGTACTTCGAAACTAGCTAGCTTTTGATGCACTTTCAATAGAAAAACATTTAAACACAAAGGGAGGCTTTAAAAGCAACTGTTGGAGAAGAAATTAGAGGACAAGGCTCACCATAAACTTCCCTAGCTCTGCTTTACTTTGTATACTTTCAAGACAAACACATGAGATAACAAAGAATAGTCTAAGATCAGTTAAGATACTTTTAAATATAGAATGCTTTCAACACATTCTTAGGGAAACTTTCAGATATTTTTTTGGGATAAAAATAAAGGACAGGGCTCACCATCACTTCCTTAGTTCATCTCTACTTAAAATAAATTTAAAATAACATTCAAGAAAAATATTTATCTTAGACAGTAGGATGAGGGAATGCCAGCATTCCAAAATTCTTAAACTGAATTAAATCATTCCTAAACAACAAAATTTGGAAGAAAACATATAGATAAATCTTATCAGTTAGAGAAGGGTACTGCTAAACAGTAAATCCTAACACTATGCTTGATGTTCTTTATCAGAGAAGATGGAAAAAGTGAAAACAGAGATAAAATAACGATTTACAATCAGAAAAACATCACCGTTGACATAGACCAAGATCCCACAAATTAGCTTGTATTGATGCTTCAAACCAGTTACAGCTCTAAGTCCAATGTTTCAATTTAGCAATCATCTTCACTTCTCAGGCTAACTATTCTATCACAAATAGAGCTTCAAGAGCCTTTGAACACTATTTACAGGTAGAAAATTCGAGCACAAGTATATTTTAAATTTCTACAACCAACATTTTCTCATCTTCTATAGAAGTATTTATAGAAGAAATGAGGAGGTTGGATCTGATAAAAGATATCCCAGGTTCAATTAATACAGATTTAAGACTTCTCAGCCTTTGAGGGGCTCAATGGAGAATTTTACAGATATGTCCTCTATATTAGATGTTTTACATTAATAATTAAGCTTGGTGGGAGCTTTTGTTGACTTTAAGACTCTATGTCATGTTGTAATAACTCTGCTGATATTTTTTGCATTAAGTTCTTTGGCTGAATTAAGTATTCGGCTGCGTTGAGGCAAATATCTTCTTTTCTGATCATAACTCGGCCTCTGTTGAATGCTTTGAGGCTACAAGTGGAAATCTGGTAGCTGAGAGGAATCAATTGGCCTCTGATGTGGTAGTGGAGGCACCCTCTGTCTGATAAGTGTTTATGATTTGTCTTTAACTCTGTTTAATTTAATGGATTAGGATTTTGATAATCGATCTTAGCCGTAATCCATTAAACTGTAGAATTAATCCTCAATCTTCTACTCTATTGTGTTTAAATCTTCATCACTGATACTCGTTTGAATTTCACTATGTCTTGTTGATGTGCAGGTATGATAGGGGCTGATATGGCATCAATGCCCATGAAGCATCAAAAAAACGTGAAGTGGAACCCTGCAGATGGCTTCTCTTTTATGAACAAAGGCATGGGGTTTGTCGTCCCCGACCTTTGGCTTTTCTTCAATATAATGGAAAAACCATTAAAACCTGCAAAATACAAAAAATGTTATAAAATCCTACGTTATTGGATAAGACTACTTAGCAGGCTTAGTTTTGGAGCGTGGCCATTGGATGACAGCATCCGACAATGGAGATTGTGCGCAGAGGTCAAATGGAGGCAGTTTGGAAGGAATAGTGGCGAAAATTAAGTTAGAGCCATTAATCTTGCGGAGATCAACGGTCGGGAGTAATAATAATATCATAAAGTGAAAGGGTCACTTTACAATAGGATAAGCAAAAAATGTGAAGAAATACAAAGGAAAAGGGAAAACATCCCTTGGCAGAATAAATCTGTGTTAAAACGGAAATTGGGGTTTTGGGATGATCTTGGGTCGTCAGATGAGATCAGGCCACGAGATCAATGACGAAGATTGCACGTTGAAAAACCCTTTGGAAAAGGCAGAGGGAGATGGTGTAATGAGAAGTTAGATCTAAACCGTTGATCTATAAAGATCAACGACGGGGAGCGCACGCGATACAATATAATAGAAAATGAGGAAAGTGGTTTCGGGAGGGAAAACCACGGGTTTCACGTGGCCAAAAGAGGAAAAGGTGGTTTTCACTTTACGAATGTGATATGCATTCCTTCCTAACACGTGGCATTAGAAAACATCTTATATCGTGCAGCCCTCTGAAATTTAATGTTCACGTTTGAAGTTATGCAAAAACGCACATCAACCGTTGGATCTGGGGTCTCAGATTTGACAGTGGGGAGTGAGCGTGATATCGATTAGATGTGCAGTGGATAGGAGACAGGGTAGTTTCAATCTGAGCCATTGGATCAAGTATTTGGACGACTGAGATTAAATCTAAGGAATGCAGGACCCACAGGGCTCGGGCCCATCGGGGTTAATATGGGCCATCAGATGTAAAGGATCAACGGTCACGATTGAAACTGGGGATAGTAAAAAAATTTACAAAGCAGAGAAAAGGATTGATATGGGCCATTGATCTGTAGAGATCAACGACTGAGATTGGTCATGAAACATTACACAAGGAGTATATGATTTTAAACCAAAGTCGGGAGATGCAATTTGGACCGTCCGATCAGGACATGTGGACGACCCAGATGCAATCGGAGCCTTGCGATCGGCGAGGCAATGGACAGGGAGGGCACCGAAGTGATTAAATATGGGTCGTCTATCTACAGATCAGATTGACGGTGGAGGATGGATTGGGGAATTTCCAATTGGAGGTGGGGAAATATTAACGCGCCTAATGAAAAATTTCCGATGCGATACAACGCTGGCCATCAGATTGGCCCAATGATCAACGGCGGAGAAGGGCTCCGACCAATGATCGAGTAGGACCATATTATAACATAAAAAACCAAAAATTTTATGGAAAAAAAAAGGTTTATGGCTCGGGGCGGGTTTATATATATGAAATGGCTTGGCGCCCATCTGCGGGGCCATTGGTTTATATGAAAATCAATAGGCTCAGGGCTTATATGTATAATGGCCAATCACATCAGAACTTTGGCACAGGTCTTTCAATCTACCCATTCAGAATTCTCCGATGCGATATCGCGTGGATCGTTGATCAGGTTTTAAGATCAACGGTGTTTATTAATAAAAAGATTGTACCGGCGCATTTAGTTCAAAACTTAGGATAATGGGTTTTTATGCATTTACAAAGGAAAAAATTCGATCGGGATGGTTTATTAACAAATTTTAGGACCAGATTTTGTGTCTTGTGGTTATATGAAACAAAAATAAGATCGGGGGTTTATAAACAAATGGCTAATCGCATCGGAGGCTTCACCTTAAGAAATAGACTTGTGCACTCCGTTTTCTCCGATGCGATTAGCGCTGAAAGGGTTTAGCACTTGGTTCTAGTGCTAGGGCATATGTGGGGAAGTGGTTAGGACTTAGCCCAAAGGGGCTTAAGCCTCAATACAAAAAATATATTTTTTATGAAATTTTCAATGTTTTTTGATGGATTTGGGGGTTTCGGCAAAGTTCAAAAGTGAGTTTTAAACTTTGTAAAATGGATCTTATGAAGGGAAAAAGGAGAGAAATGGAAGATAGAGGAATTCCATGGGGAATAAAAGGGGTAAAAAATTAAGGTTAGTTTGAAGTGAAAGGAAGGGCAAAAAAGATGTTTTGTAGCAGTCTTTTCTCTAGGAAATCAGCAGAATTTCAGACTTTAAAATGGAAACAACAATGAAGATTTAAACAAAGGGCATGATGTCTTCATGATTCTTCAAGAGATAACATTTTTAGCAATAAAACTTGTTTCTTTAAGGCTCCAAAAATGATTTAGCCACCTTTTGATATAACAAATTTTATAGGTGGCTAGCATGTTCAATTAGCAGGTCCTCTTCATCCTTTACCTAAACATCCAGAAAGATGATTGCCAAAGTATAATCTATACAACCGCCTCCCTACAGAAGAAAATCTCCATAATTTCATGTTTTCTATGAATCTAAATGATGTCTCTGAAGAAGATTGTGTAGTAATAATTTCTCCTTATAATTTTCAAGGATCAGCTGGATCATGGTACTTTTCACTACCACCAGGAACCATTACTAGTTCGGACATATTTGAGGAAAAATTTCTGACTAAATTTTGTGATGATCATACTATTGCTACTCTCATCTATTATCTTTCAAATTTCAAATAAAATGCAGGTGAAAAGATTAAATATTTCAACTCCAGATTTAATAAGTTACTCAATAAAATCCCAGCTATATCTAAACTAGGTGTAGATGTAAAAATTGAATGGTATATATACTCTCTTCCTTATAATATAGATTTTTTTGTAGATAGGGCCAATAAGGATACTTTGGTAGAAATTATGAAAGAGGCTCTTTCTATAGAAAAGAGAATTCTTGCCTTAGAAAATAAAATTGCATGGGAGGATAGAAAAATGAAAAAGGTTTCGTTTAAAGATGAACCCAAAAATAAAACATCTAAGGATACTTACGATCTTGATGGATTAAAAAACGTTCTTAAAACTATGTCGAACGACATGGTTGATATAAAGAAACAAGTATTTGAATCTTCTTTGAAAAAACCTTACAAATTTTTTATGAAAAATCAAGCTTCAAATTCTCAAACTCCAAATGTAATCTCAAATGTTGAATTAGATCAAGATGAAGATCAGGATGGAAAAATATTATCTGTAGAAGAATCACAGGATGAAGAATTATTTGAATTTCATGGATTATGGGACTTTATTCTTCCTACATCTAATAATGAAGATGAAAATGAGGCACTACTAGTTAACACTAGAAGTAAAAAATCTACTGATCTTCCTCGGTCTCCTCAAAATCATAAATCTTCATCCCCTCTTGATAAGGATAAAGTTGTTAAGAAAATACCCTTCTCCTCAGTCAAGCCCAACTTATTTTTATCACTCCATCTACATCAAAGACCTTAGTTTTCTCTGATACTATTGAGTATAATATAATGAAAGACATGAATAAAGTGAATGCAAATATATCCATGTATGAAGTGAGTAAACTAAAACAACAACATAAAATCTTACTCAAAGAGCTGAATGCAATCCCTGCTTCACCTTACCTGCTCATGTTACTTCCAAAGCCTCAAAAGGATTTGGAAAACCTCCTACTAATTCATCTGAAAAAATTGACGCAAATGATGTTATTCTAATCGGAGACATATATAATTCACATACTCCTCCTTTTATTTTGACTTTTGAAGTGCTTAAATTTTTTTTCATAATTGTCTAATACACATTGGAGCTTCTTCAAATATTATACCATATTCTATTTGCTTGAAGTTAAATATTTCTCCACAAAATTCCGCAGTACACATTGTGAAATTATACAGAACCAAAGTCAAGGTAATAGGAGAAATGAATTTTTTCCTCATCAGACTCACATCTAATTCAAAAGTTCATCAAGTAATTGATATTTTTGTTGATGATATTCCTGGCTTTTACGCTTTAATTCTGAGTATATTTTGGTCAGAGAAGCTTCATGGTTATTTCGCAACTGATTGGTCTCATATGTGGCTTCCCTATAATGGTAAGCCGAATCAAACTCGAGTTGACTGCTAAAAAAAAATGAAATGTTTAGTAACTGAATTCAATGATGAAAATGAACCGATGGATTTTACTAATAACATTCTTCGAAATTACTCTGTTGAATATTTTTAGGCTATTTCATGCACATAAATATCAATTTCTTATTAATTCAGTTAATTCTCAAATTGAATTTTTTTCTGAGTCAAACTCTTCCAAATGTATAAATATCATAGATAAACCTTGTGTTAAAACTTTATTCTGGACATTATAATTTGATGGATCAAAATCTAGTGAAGGTGTAGGAGCGGGTTGCATATTAATTAGTCTAGAAGGAGAAAAGACAATGCTGGAATGTAGACTATAATTTTAGCGTACAAATAATACTGCAGAATATGAGGCACTGGTCCAAGGCTTGTACAAAGCAATAGATATAAGTGTTAAATATATTAAAGTATATGGTGACTCTGAAATAGTTATCAAACATGTAAGAAATACTATTCATTGTATTTTTGGTCATCTCAATCATTACCAGGCATTAGTACAATCTCTTACCTCACACTTCTTAGCATTCAATATCTCATCTATTCCAAGGCTCCAAAATATAAGTGTTGACCTTCTAGCTAATGTAGCATCCAGACTTATTCTTCATGAGGATTAAAGTCCAGATAGATTTTCTATAGAATTGATTTTCTCCCATCTATTCCTGACAATGTCACAAATTGGAGAGTATTTAACGATCATGAAGATGTTCTAACCTTTCTCACATAAGAAGGGTCATATGATGATCATCTGATCAATGAAGACGAACATGAAATACAATAGAATAAAAAAACTAAAGAAAATTATATACCTAAATCTGTGGTTAAACTTGAATATATTTACAATCTCAAAAACAGGTTTAAGAAGGTTACTAATTCTAAACTACAAAGTTCAACTTTGAGGTTTGAACTAGTAGACCTTGGCACAAATATCAATCCTCAAAATATTAATCTAGGAGTGGGTCTTTCGTTTGATTAAAGATTAACCTTCATTCATTTACTGAAGAAATACAAGAATGTTTTCGAATGGAAATATGAAGATCTCAAAACATATGATACCTCCATTATCCAACATACTATCCCAATGACATCCAATGAAAATCCTATACAACAAAAGTTAAGGAAAATTCACCATGATCTTGAAAGTTGAATCAAATCCGAACTGAATAAAATCCTCAAGGATAAGATCATCTTCCCTGTTAGGAATTCAAAATGGTCTCAAATTTAGTCCCTATGAGGAAAAATAATGGTGACATTCGCATTTGTATAGATTTTAGGAACTTAAACAAAGCTTGCATAAAATAAAATTTCCCATTACCACCTATGGAACAAATTTTGCAATCAGTTGTTGGATCTGAATTAATGTCTTTCCTTGATGGATTTTGAGGCTACAATCGGATTCTAGTTCATCTTGAAGATAAGTTAAAGACTACATTTAGAACTAAATGGGGAACTTATGTTTATCAGAAAATGACTTTCGCTCTAATCAATGTAGGAGCGACTCAGGCTCATCTTGAAGATAGGTTAAAGAATACGTTTAGAACTAAATCGGGAACTTATGTTTATCAGAAAATGCCTTTCTCTCTAATCAATGCAGGAGAGACTTTTCAAAGTGAAATGGATATTTATTTCAAAGGACTAATAAACAAAATTATGGTTGTAACCCTTGATAGAACATGCTACCTAATAGTGCTAGTAGTAGTGGTTCCTTACCTAGTAGTCTAAATAAGAGAACAATATCTCTGAATGATCATTAGGTCCAAATGGCATGGAAGATTACTAGGGATTTCATATAGTGTTCCTTTAAATAGTCGTACCTCTAAGCATCTAGTTTGGTTGTTCTTCGACAATAGGTATAGTGAGTGAACAAGAGTAACATTATCTGGATAGGTATTGTTTAGCAATAAGATTCTTTGTGTTTCTATGCTAGGTTAAGTCGAGTCATTATATTAGAGTTGCTAATAGGAGCTATGTTTAGTAATCGTAGCATGTTCTCTTGTACATATTCGTTTTTTCATTTTTGTACCATTTTTTGGGTTGGTGTGCTTTGCGAGAATTTTTTCCTGCTTATTATGTTGCCACTTACTGTGTAGATGTCTGTCACTCCTTATGTTTGTTTCGAGAATGGTGCCTCCCACAGTACCCGAAATATGTCTTATGCGGCTTGGGTGATTTATAATCCTAATAGTGAGTTGATAAACCTTCAAGGTATTTTTCTAGGACGAATAATGAACAATGTCGCTAAATATAGTGTCGTCATTGAACTCTTAACCGAGGTCATTGCTCTCGAAATTCGTGCATTAATTGTTAACCTATACTCTCATCTTGTTGTTTTTCAGCTTAATAGGCATTATTTTATTATAAATCCTCAAATATTAAGGTTGTATTTGCTTTTTTTTTTATTAGAAAGTAATTTTGATTACATCACATATCAACATATGCCTAGACAAATGAATGTGTTAACCAGTGTAGTAGCCAATATTGTATTAGATATACATTTGCATAATTTGTAAAAACATCATAATCACATAATAAGATTCATACAGGAAATATATATATATATATATATATATATATATAGAGAGAGAGAGAGAGAGAGAGAGAGAGAGAGTGTGTGTGTGTTTGCATCCACGTGTGTCATAAGTTCAAAAAATATATGTGTTTTGGTTACATTCTTAGACATCATGTCTCTCAAAAAATATGCAGAAATAAAAGCATAGGCATCTAATCAGCATGATGCTCATAGTAGCATGTCACTGCATGCACAAGCCCCCTTAATAAGAGCTGAACACGGTTAGACACCCCCGCAGTGTGCCTATGTTATGCGCGAGGAACATCGTCAAATCTTCTACAATCTAGGATTCTACTGGTGAGTCCCTCCAGGTTGCGTACGATCTCCTCCTCCTTGCTTCCCTCACCATGAGGGGCCACTTCAAAATCACGAGGGACCCTCCATTCTATTGGAGACATTCCTGCATGTATTTATGGGCCAAAATCTGCAAATACATGGATTAACATTAGAACATATATAATAATAATAAAAATCATAATACTCATCAAAATAAAAAAATGAGTCTTACCCAATGCTTCATCCCAATCCTCTCCTTCCGGGAGTGGGAGATCCACATCACCTGTGAATTTTGTGCCAGTGTAGGGTCAGTCCTCCACAACAATAAATTGTCGACAGAGCCAGTCAAAGAATTCCAGTCTCCACGACATATGTTGACTGCCTCCTGCTCTTAGCATCAAAGCCACCCAACGGACCATCTGTGGCCCTCGGGGTGGTGGTGTAGGAACTATCACTTCCTGAAGTTGAAATATTGGAAATCATTCTAGGATGAACAGTACCAATATGGACCCATGGCCAAACTGTTTCATCTTTTCATTCTTGCATTTTGTCAGTTGATGTTTCAGATTGATTGTTACAGCCTCTGCTCAATTGTAAAGAGTTGGGACCATACAAACTACAACAAGTAGCAGTTGTGTTTTTGTGGATTCATGTGGAACTTGGGAGCCAACAGCTCAAGTGATGGTGTGCAACACTACTTTTAGTGCCAAATTTGGAATAGTTTGAATATCCAATTTCTCTCTCTTTGATCCTTTCCTTACCCCTTGACAAACCCTGTCTATGACCATGCTCATGTTTTCCATTGTAGGCCGGGTACCTGTCAGGATTGGTACTACTCCCCTCCATGATAATCTAGTGATAAAGTATATGTCAGAGACTTCAATCCCTAACTCCTGATCATGATTCACAAATCTTTCCCGATCAATGTCCCAAATAGTGATCATATATTGTAATAGCTACGGTTGAGCTCGAAGACACTGTGCCATGAATAATTTCAAAAGCCTGCAGTCCCTTAGTACATCCATGCAGCTTACATTGCTAAAGGCTTGCTCATCTTCTTCCTTGTGTTCTCTTTCCTTCCGTTCGATCACCATTTTTTCTTTCACACACCTGGAAAATCATCACAGGGGCTTTCATTAGTCAAATTATTTACTTCTGAATAGTTTAAAACGGGCCAATTAGTTTAATTTTCAAGTAAATTTCATGGCCGCAGTTGGCACAACTGTTTTAAAAATATTTGCGCCAAGCTGTCCGCCCCTAATGAATTTTAAGGCAGGTTGGCACGAGTCTGTGCCTGGAACCCGCACTAACCGTCGCGCCCTATTTTGAACAAAAACCCCCCATAAATGTGAAAAATTGAAATGCAGGTGATGAAAATTAATTCAGAATATAGGTAAGGATACGAGCTTTCACCTGAAGAAGACATATTCACGATTGGTCTCCTGGATTGTCTGCTCCTAGCTCCACGAGATCACAGTGAAAAAAGGTAAAAATGCTCACAAGAGGTAAAAAGTGAAAAGTAATTTATTTTTACCAATTTTTTCATTTTATAAACTTTTCGAAACCCTAATTAGGTTTTGAGCATATTTTTTATTATTTTAATATTTTATCTCAGAAAATGGGTTTTACGTGCATTTCTTGTGCTACAACAGGTCCTCAACATGATAGCGATGAAGTGACGTGTTGTATTTTATTACTTTTTCGGACTCGGTAAAAGCATGAAAAATTCACCCCTAGAGTCATCTTTTAGTTCTTTTCTAACTCTCGAAAATTGAAAAGATTTTCAAGACTCTTATCATTTTGAACTCATTAAAGGCTGTGAAACGACATCTACCCAGTATACGTTTACCCCTTTTTCGGGCTGGGATATATTATTTACGAAAAAGGAATACTTTAGCCTATCGTGACTAAGAGGTCCTCTCAGATATGGTTTTTTACCTTTTCGGATCTGTCAGACTACCTACGAAAAAGGACTTGTTGGAGTTTTCTTTTCCACTTCTTTTAAAACTCTATAAAAATGAAAATATGTCAATTTCTTCCTTTTTCAGACTCGTTAAAACTTACATGACATCGAAAATAATCACCATGACGTAACTGAGTTCCTCCTTCCTAGGGCTCGTAAAATGTACTAGGATAAATTTGTCTGAAGGACAAACTTATATGACAGGCATATGTTATCCCCTTCAAGCTTGTTTCAAAAAATAGTTGGGATACTCACCAACAATGGTGGGGGAAAATGGAACCAGTTCTCAGTCGTGTCGGCAGTATGTCGCTCTTGAGCATGACACTTGTCTGCAATTCGTGTCGGGTTCGGGACATCCCATTTCGTCATTTTTTCCTCCATGGGTTTGGGTTATCTATTTTGTCTTCTCATCTTCTCTTTTCCACATCGTCATGACATTAGATCCCTTGATGTCAAATACTACCAAATTCCAAAGTCGCGTCTCCAATATGTTCGAGAGAAGTTTCATTCTGTAGTTTTCAACTTCTTATCCTCTGTTTGGTCTTGATTCACTATCCTCTTATTCCTCTATCTCCTATTGATGATGTGAGAAACATTATGGCCCTCCTTAAACCATATCACTTCCTGTCGACTTCATCTCATTATCCAAGAAGCTGATCTAGAGACTCCCTTCTGGTACCTTGGAGCTTTCATGCCTCAATGGCAAGTTCTTCACATTCAACTACAGGTCCTCATCATTGGCCTTCGATCGAGTGATTTTTGCGGGTGTTCGACTCCAACTCACTATTCACATTTCGTGACTTGTACTAGTTGTACCTTGAGAGCCATTTTCATTATTGGTGGCTTCTCTCGCACCTGTTAACAACTTTCATCATTGGCTGGTAATCACGCAAATTTCTCGCATGTTTGACTTCAGTTAACTCATTCGCATGCTTGAATTTTTACTTGTTCTGGTCGAGATGGAGCTCAAGACCCTGGGTTTTTTCTGATAAAATCCAAGCTACAAGATGATTTGGTTTATCATGACTATATGCATGACTCTTCTGATTGGATGGCTGTGACCATACCTGAGTCTATTTATTGATCCTTCTTGCTGGATGGTTCTGTCCATACCTTAGATCTTATTTTTATATGCACTCTATTATGGATGGTTGCGTCCATGCCACATATTCATGCATTAGAGATATCAATTGTACTTGTTATTGTAGGTCTTCTGATGACTATGTTTGGTTTGGGCACGTTCTCATAAAGCATTTCACCCCTCCCTCTTTCTCGGACCTCATTATTTAGGGGGCATCTGTTACATAGTATTTTGTCACCGTCCCTGCAATTCCTATCCCGAACATTGGAGGTCCATTTCAGTGACTTCTGTGTATTTTCATACCTTGTTAAAAGTGTCATTACATCCCTTGGCATGCCAAGAACATTTCCTTTGTTGATCATTCCTCAAGAAAACTCTCAAAAACATATGATTTTGCGTCGGTGTTTGTAGGCAGTTATGGCCTCGCGCCCATAGAGAAATTAACAATGGGCCTCGCACCCATTGGCACTCTGTCTCAGTGGGGCACCTGCGCCGAGCTATTTTTGGAAATTTTTTTAAAATATAAACGAATTTTCCAGGCCTAACCACTTCGTGAGCGGAGCCATCATGGTTTGTTCGACTGAATAACGTCGAATTACTCCCTTTGGTTTCTTTTTTCCTACAATTGTGCAACTCCCCAAAGGGATAGGACCTCTCTTCCACCTTATGAGGGATCCCAAACCACCTCCTCCTCTCCTATAAATACTTCTTTCTCACATGGTTTCAACTAGCTGAATAGTCCTTACTATAGTTAGTGTGAAGAATAAGGCAGAGAGGAATCCATTGTCAAGAGAGATTTTAGGCCCATTGCCTCACCAAGTCCGATCCTCGAAAAATGCTTGAGACGTGCTTGACTGAACTCATCGAATGAGGCTGCAACGCCAATGCATTAAGGTTGTAAACTTCTTTTCTCTGTCATTAATACATGACTAGTTTTTTGGTTCCAATTTTGTGTTCGATCATATGCAAAATGTTTGATTCTCCTTGACAAATCGAATAGCTGTAAATGAAAATATGTTTTCATATGCTGTCACGTTCACTTGATCCTTGTGCAAGTACACAGACATTATCACTGAAGGACCACGGTGTGTGAAGAAAAAGATCAGAGGATCTTTGTTGAAAACTACAACAAAAGAGTTGGACCAAGGTAGGTCATCTATTCTAACTCGTTTTCATTTATAAGCTAGGAATCCAAAAGTCTGTCTTGTTCCCTTGTTGCTAAACCCACTCTAGGGGGCTAGAGGGATTGCCTCTATCTGCAAAGGGGATTTACTTGCTCAACATAGACCTAATTCAAAGAATTTGAAGGTCTGAAGCATAAGGAGGTTGAGGTTGAAGGAGAATTTGAGAAGGAGGAAGGAGTAGAAGAATCCTTGACTAAGGATCTCATCAAGGAAACCTTGTTTCTTGGTCTTGGAGTGGCATGTAGGTCAAGGGTCTTGGTCTTAGTATTCGTCAATTTCTTTATAAGAAGAAGAATTTTTTCATGTTTTCCTCTCAGGTGGGAGAGGTTTTGGCCATAATTGATAGCCTATATTCTATGTCTCTTGTCTCTTATGGTTTTTGCATTGGTAGTTGTTTGATGAAGAAGAACAATATAATAGCATAAGAAAAAGAAGATTATAGTCTAAGAAGTAAAAATCATTCACATATAATTATCATAAGTAGAGAAATTAACTAATACTTGATGCCCTAGATTTATCAACATCTTCATCATCTATATTCATCCCAAACCATTTTTGGGCTATTATGGATTTTGGGAGAGGAGTTCATAGCCAAAATTTCAAATAATTTTGATGAGTTTTCAACCCTGAGATCGACATTCCAGCAAGGAGCAGATTATTTCTAAGTAGTGCACAAATCAATCGGGAACCATTTCTAGCACTTGGGTTTGGGCCATTTTTCTGGGTTCTTGTTATCTTGCATAACAAGCCCATTTTTCAAAATTTGAGCTCATTTTATATACTCTTTTATCATAAAATTAATAAATTGGCACAGATTGTGTTGTTGAACATTTTGGTTTTTTAATTGTTGTGTACGTGTTCCAATTTATTTATTGTTTACATTCCATTTCTTGGTATTATTTGCTAAATTAAAATTAGGAATATTACACTTCCAATGTTGTTTCAACACTTACCTCTTGTTCTTCGCTTTCCCTTTCCTATGTTTCATTGGTTGTTTCATTTGAATTTTCCAATAAACTAGTCCATGTGCTTCATTGTTGTTGCTTTGAATCAGTTATGATTAGCTTGATGAGCGCATGGTTGCTTAAGAATGTATTTAGATGTTTTTCCACACACACTACCGCTGCCATATGTTGTAAATATTTTAGCAAATAATAGGGAAAATTCATCAGTTTTCCATTACGAATGTGTGCCAATAACTGAAAATGATAATTGAATGTTGTTCCAAAACGCCTGTTAGGTCCCTATAATACTAGTGTAGCCTCTTTATTTTTATTGTTAGTGTAGAAACATTATTTTTCTTATTTTTCCCACGTAGCCCTTATATTATTATTATTTCACTCCATAGAATCCCACTACTATTATTGTTGTGCCCTTACATTATTATTTTTATGTAAGTTCTAATTATATTGTGACCCCTTAGACTCCTATATATATCAATGAGGTCTTGTCATTTCATCCAATAATTGTTCATTTATGTGATATAAAGGAGGTTTACCCCTCGAAGATGCTATTTTCAAGTTGATAATATATTCTTTCTTTTGTTTTCATATTTGGTTGCATAAAATTTGGTATCATAGGTTTGGATTCTAAGGTTTCGCTACTTCGAACAGGGCATCCTGAAATTTTCGCTATAAAGTTTTTTATACAAGAATACATAAGCTAAAATTTCAACCACGCAGGGATGATATCTTGGTGAAATTTTTGTAAAAATTTCACATCTTGGTTCTCTATAATTTTTGAGATATTTTCCGAAGAGGTTAGGGTTTGTGCATGCTCCATAATTTAGTCTCAAACAGGTGACCTGAGGAAAATCGTTATAATTTTAATTTTAAGCAAAAAAATTGAATTATGTAAAATATGAAAATAATTTCACAGACTTTAGTTTCTTTTATATCAATTTCAAGGTCGAAGGTTGAAACAGTGACATGTGGCATCCCATACAAGTTCGCTCTACTGAACTAGTCCATAATTAGGTAATCATGGGAGACTTGGGATAAATTTATCTTGCCAAATATAATCTTGGTTTGACTTGTGGAATTGGAAATAACACTCAAAAGACTATCGTGGGACTGAATTTCAAAACTTGTGAGTCTGAAATTACAAAGATACAATAGTTTCAATATCAAGCTCCATAAAGCAAGAAACAAATGTGTGTATTTTTTAAATTTGAATCATTTTTATTTCAAAAATCAGTCTGAAGTAATTCAAAGGGAATAATAAAGCATAGATATTATTATTTGGTTCCAATATGCATCAAAACAAAAAAATGGATACTCTCAATAATGATCCAGGTGGATCCACACATGCTCATATTCAGGAGTGGCTTCAAAGCTCAAAAATCAAATTTCTCTTATTTCACCCAAAATAATACCAAATCATAGTGCTCGTTGCCCTAATTCCAAGAGTCTGAATGACACTCAAATCCAAGTTCATATGTTCAAGTTATAGCTAGTCAAAGTTTGGTCAATATTGGCCAAGTGGCAGGCTTAATGAGGCAACAAATTGACTAAGACCAGGGACACAGTATCAGACCACTAGAACAAGTGAATTTTCCAAACCGTTAATTTTCCCAATAAACTTTATCTTCGGCAAAGTAAAAAATGGGTCGGTCAGGCCCACCAGACTCGCCCACCCCACCGGTCACAAAACATAGAAATGTATTAAAACAAAAAAATCAAAGGTCGAGGGTGGCAGGATGCAACCCCCACCACCCCCAATGGAACCATGTAACATTTTTATAATGTGGATCCTACATGGTTTGAACCTGCTAGGCACATGTGGCCTGATCCCAGACCAACAGCCCTATAACCACTGGCAACTGTGTTAACCATCGGCCCGGAGTCAACAAACAACGTGCTGGAAAACCAAAAATAAAAAAGTGCCAACCATGCATGGGGTTAGGTGGGGTTGGAACCCCTGACCACCCATACCACACTTAGCACCTATGTCATTAGGCCAAACAACCTTGATGTTTTATCCACCCAACCTATTATTTAAGAACCAATTAATGCCATTTGACCCGAAGCAGATTGGAGTAGCATCGAGTGGAACTATGTAGGGTGGAACCTCAAGCGACAGAACCTTGCCCAGGAAGAGGTGTGGAACCATGAGTAGAGAATATGCCAAGATGCCAAACAGATTCCCTTAGAGTGCCAAAGGCGTGAGTGACATAATTTTTCAAGCATATAGTCATTTTTGCACATTTTCTCGCCAGGACTCTGTTGTGTAACCAACTCCAAAAGAGAAGAAAAGAGATATCAACGCCTTAGAAATAAGCCACTTCGAGGGGGCAACCTCCAATACATTACATGAATGAACAATTCTTGGATGATACAATTCACAAAACCTCCTTTCTATATATAGGAGTCCATGGGGCCATAATGTAATCCTAGTGGGCCACGATGTAATCCTAGCCGACCTAACAATAATAATTTAAGGGCACAATAATAACAAAATGGGGGTTACAAGGGTACAATAATAACAATAAGGGGTTTACACTAACCATAATAAGGGGCTATACTAGTGATATAGGGACCTAACATGCCCCTCTCCTTCAAAAAAAGTGTTGTCCTCAACACTTGAGTAGCTCTGGATGCTTCTGTATAAAATTCTCATCCTCCCATGTAGAATCTTCGGTGGGTAAGTTCTTCCACTTGATGAGATACTCTGAAATTGATCGATTCCGTAGCTGTCGAGTTCTTGTTTCCGTGACCGCTTCAGGTTCCAATATGATTTTTCCTTCCTCATCAAGTTCTGGCAATATTGTTTGAACCGGAAGATTTTCACCTATAACCTTCTTTAAGCATGAAACATGGAAAATTGGATGTACTCGCGAAGAAGCAGGAAGCTCCAATTTGTATGCCATAGTACCAATCTTTTGCAACACCTTGTAAGGACCATAGTACTTTGGCGATAATTTATTATCCTTCTTTGCTTGCTTGAGGGACATTTGTTTGTATGTTTGTAGCCGTAAAAATACCCAATCTCCTACATCAAAACTTCTCTCGCTACGATGTTGATCTGCCTGTTGTTTCATTCGATTTTGTGCCAAATTCAGGTTATCCTTAAAGAGTTGGAGAACTTCTTGCTGATGCTCGATGTGATCTTCCACTGCTTGAACCTTCGAATTTTCCCTTAAAGATGATGTGATGGATGGTGGATGATATCCATAAAGTGCCATAAATGGGGTCATTTTTGCTGCAGTATGGAAGGAAGTGTTATACCACCATTCGGCGAGAGGTAACCACTTGACCCATTGTGTTTGTTTATCAGATACAAAACAACGAAGATATCCTTCCAAACATTTATTTACTATCTCAGTTTGAACATCGGATTGAGGATGATAAGATGAGCTATGAGCTAATTGAGTACCCAAACAAGAAAATAACTCCGTCCAAAAATTTCCAGTAAAAATGGGATCTCTGTCGCTCACAATAACCCTTGGGCTTCCATGTAGTTTTTGAATTCTGTCCATAAATGTAGTAGCAACTATACTTGCTTTAAATGGATGAGATAAAGCACAAAAGTGTGCATACTTGGTAAGTCTATCAACTACCACCATGATGACACTCTTTCCTTCGGACTTAGGTAAACTTGTGATAAAGTCCATTGAAATCTCCTCCCAACGTTGACTTGGAATGGATAAAGGTTGTAGAAGTCCTGGGGTCTTAATTGTTTCCACTTTATTCTGCTGGCAAACCAAACATTCCGCCACAAACTTTCGAATATCATATTTAAGGCCATCCCAAAAAAATTCTTTCTTCACCCTGTGGTAAGTTTTTAAAAATCCTGAGTGTCCTCCTAAAGGAGAAGTGTGCAATTCCAGAAGAATTTTTTGTTTTATTTGGGAATTCTTACAAAGATATAAGCGATCTTTGTACCATAAGGAATCATTTTTCCAACTAAATGTATCAGATGTACTAGGATCTTGCTTCAACTTTTGAATGAGTGTCCACACTTCTTCATCCTTCTTCCATTCATCTCTTGCTTCGGTTATCCAATCTGGTTGGATAATAGAAATGGCACAAATCAATGCTTCCACCTCTTCATTCTTTCTTGAGAGTGCATCTGCAACAACATTAAGCTTTCCTTTTTTGTAGATTATTTCAAAGTCATAACCCAAAATCTTTGTGACCCATTTTTGCTGCTCTTTTGAATATATTCTTTGTTCCAAAAAGTGTTTAAGACTATCGTGATCATTTTTTACCTTGAAGTCTCTTCCCATTAGGTAAGTTCGCCATTTCTTTAGTGCATGTAGTATTGTTAACATTTCCTTATCATAAATAGGTTTCTGTAAATACTTTCCTTTAATTGGACGACTTTCAAAAGTAACGGGTCTTCCTTCTTGCATTAAAACAGCACCAATTCCATTGCCTGAGGCATCACATTCCACAATAAAGGTTTTTGTGAAGTCTGGCGTAGCTAAGACCGGTGCTAGGCACATTGCCTCTTTAAGACGTTCAAAGGCCTTAGTTGCTTCAGGAGTCCATGAAAATGCATCTTTCTTGAATAATGTTGTTAGAGGTGCTGCTATTCTCCCATAATTCTTAACAAACTTGCGATAATACCCTGTTAACCCGAGAAATCCTCGCAACTTCTTTATGGTTGTGGGGACTTTCCATTCCTTAATGGCTTTAATTTTGTTAGGGTCTACTTTAACACCCTAGTGAGATACAATATGACCCAGATATTCCACCTCTTGTACTCCAAAGAAACATTTGGATGTTTTTTCATATAATTGTTTCTCCTGCAATAGTTTGAGCACCCTGTCGACATGTTCAACATGATCCTTCCAAGACCTGCTGTAGATTAGTATATCATCAAAAAATACTAGCACAAATTTTCTAAGGAAGGGTTTGAAAATGGAATTCATCAACCCTTGAAATGTAGAAGGTGCATTGGTAAGGCCAAAGGCATGACCAAAAATTCATAATGACCTTCATGAGTTTGAAATGCTGTTTTTGGAATATCTTCGGTCTTCATTCTAATTTGATGATATCCTGAACGAAGATCCAACTTGGTAAAATAAATTGCTCCATGTAATTCATCCAATAATTCGTCAATCACAGGAATGGGAAATTTATCTTTAACGGTGAGCTTATTGAGCTCCCTATAATCTGGACACATTCGCCATGATCCATCCTTCTTGTGTACCAATACTACGGGAGCAGAGAAAGAACTTTGACTAGGTTGAATTATACCCGCCTCTAACATTTCTGCAATCATACGTTCAATTTCGCTCTTTTGGAAGGAAGGATATCTATAAGGCCTGATGTTTGGAGGAACACTTCCTGGAATCAAATGAATAGCATGATCATGATCACGAATAGGTGGGAGTCCTTTGGGAGTTTCAAACACCTTGGAATAATTGTCCAAGACTTGTTGGAGATCTGCAGAAATAGATGATTTTGATGTTGGAACTTCTAGTGAGCATAATTGTGCAATTACGCCTCGTTGTTCTTTCTTTAGAAGCTTTGTCATGACATTAGAGCTTATTATCCTTCACGGCTTCCCTTCAATACCCCGTAATTCGACTTCCTTTCCTTCTGAAAAAATTTCAAGAAAAGTTCTTGAAAATTAAAAGCTACCGTCCCCAAAGATTGTAACCATTGTACTCCTAGTACAACATCAGCACCTCCCATAGGAATGGCAAGCATTGGACTAGTCAATACATATTCCCCCATGGTTAGCTTGATATTATGGCAATTTCCAGAGCAATTTATAGTTCCTCCATTTGCAACCATCACTTGACATTCTGGTGCTGGGTATAGGAAACAATTTAATTCCTTGGCTACCTTATAATGAATAAAATTATGGGTGCTACCTGAATCAATCAATACTATTACCCTTTTCTTATTTATATGTCCTTCTATCTTGAGAGTTTGAGGAGTGGTAATTCCTGCCAGTGCATTACACGATATGGTCGGATTCATTTCTTCCTCTTCTAGGGGTGGTTCCTGGTGTATATCCTCTTCTTGTTCATTTTCTTCTTCTTCTTCGCAATCTATGTAAAATAATTTCTTCTCAGCACACTTATGACCTTTAGTGTATTTGCTATCACAACTGTAGCAAAGCCCTTTTGCTCTTTTTTCTTTCAATTTTTGTGGTGTCAACCTTGTAGGTTGTGGAAATCTAGGCGTAGCAACACTTCCTTCTTTATAGAATTGAGTGGTAGGCTTCCTTGTCGCCATAATTTTACATTCAACTTTTCTTGCCAACCTGAATGCCTTCTCCAATGAATCAGGTTCCAAAACGCGAGCTTCATGTTGGATGTTATCCTTTAAAGTGCCTAGGAAGAGATCAATCCTGTGTTCCTCTGTAAGATCAGTTACCCTTATATTCAATTTTTGGAAGTCCTCAATGTGCTGCCCCACTAAACCCTTTTGTTTGAGATTTATCAATTGGGTAAAGAAGGTGTTGCTCTTTGTATCCTCATAATGTGCTATCATTTCCTCCGCAAAAATTGACCAAGTGACAATTTTTTTACGGGAGCAAAGCCATCGATACCATACAAATGTATTTTGTTCTAAATGTAAAGTTGCAATGCGTACCTTTTGTGTGTTTGCACGTTATGGAGATCAAAATATTGCTCCATCTGTAGTATCCATGTTACAGGATCCTTTCCATCAAACTTCCTCATATCCATTTTTGGAATATGGTGGTTCTTCCCGCCAACATTCAAGTTTATGAAATCACGATTAACATTTATTTTGTTCTCATCATGAGGTTCTTCTCCTATATTTCCGCCATTAGGAATCATTTCTGGTTTTAAGCTTGTCATCAAGCCTTCCATGTATGCTTTTAGATCCCTCTTCATGTTTTCCATGTTGTCTTTCATGTCATCCATCTTAGCTTCCACGCCATCCATTTTAGCTTCCATGCCTTTCTTCAAACCGTCCATCTTCACTTCCATGCCTTTCTTCAAAACTTCTATTTCATTTTTTGTTGCTCTTTGCGAGAGTGAAAACTGTTGCATTTGCTCTTGTAATTTTGATAGATCATGTTGCAATTCTTCATCTTCATGAGTCATAGTAGAGCCTTCTAAAGGCTTAATGGGTGTGGAATTCTTTTTAGGGGCCATTTTAAAATCCAATATTGATATCTATTCTACAAGTTTCCCTTGGAATCAATTCAACTTGATTCTTCAAACAAGACTTATGTAATTCGGAAAAAAAAATACACACATTTTACTAGCTTTTAGGAGCTCGATATTGAAATTGAATTATCTCTGTAATTGAAAATCTTCGATATCTAAAATTGAGCCCTGTAGTAGCCCTCTGAAGCTTCTTTCAAATGCCACAGGTCTGACCTGATTTGGATTCTCCAAGACAAATTTGTGTCCAATCTCCCACAATGACCTAATTTTGGACTGGTTCAGTAGAGCGAACTTGTACGACTTGCCACGTGTCACTGTTTTGTTCTTTGTCTCTGAAATTGATATCAAAGAAACTACAGGCTGTGTGCTTGTGACCACTTTTGACGGCACTCCAATCCAATCTTCAGAGAGAGAGTTATTGAACTTTTCCCACGATCACCTCTTTGAGATGAAATTCAGGAGCCTGAAAAAGCACTACCTTCCACAGATCATATCTCCAAAAATATTTTGAACCAAGCTCTGAAATTTTTTGAAAAATTTCCTCAGGATTTCAGCTTCGCACGATACGAATTTCAGATTCTGAACCTTCGTAGAAAAATTTTTATAGCGAAAATTCCACGATGACCTGTTTAAGAGCTTGAAAAAAGGCCTAACTTCCACAGATGATATCTCCGAAAATATTGCGAACCAAGATCTGAAATTTTTAGACAATCTTCCTCAGGATTTCAGCTTCGCACCCTGAAAAATTTCAGCTTCTGAAACTTCGTAGAAAACAAGTTATAGCGAAAATGCCACGATGACCTGTTTGGAGCAGCGAAACCCTAGAATCCCAAGCCTCTGATACCAAATGTTGTGTAACCAGCTCCAAAAATAGAAGAAAAGAGATATCAACGCCTTAGAAATAAGCCACTTCGAGGGGGCAACCTCCAATACATTACATAAATGCACAATTCTTGGATGATACAATTCACAAAACCTCATTTCTATATATAGGAGTCCATGGGGCCATAATGTAATCCTAGTGGGCCACAATGTAATCCTAGCCGACCTAACAATAATAATTTAAGGGCACAATAATAACAAAATGGGGGTTACAAGGGTACAACAATAACAATAAGGGGTTTACACTAACAATAATAAGGGGCTATACTAGTGATATAGGGACCTAACAGACTCCAACCATGTAGTCAGAATCTCCATATGAGCAACAAAAATTTAGGTGTCTTGTAGCAAGGAAACTTGGAGAATCTTGAGGAATCTTTAGATTCCATGGGAGGCTGATTTTTTGCAGTGTTGGAATGATGTTGACTTTATAGTCATTTTTCATATAATTTCGCAAGGAGCATAGTGGTGTGCTTAGAATCTTCATCCGAGCAACAGATTTGGAGCCATCTTCGGGAAGGAATATTTGGGGGAATCTTCAAGATTCCCAAGGGTCCAAAATTTGAAGGTGTCAGAATTGAACAATTTTATAGTTGATTTTACGTTATTTTGCACCAAGAATTCAGTGGTGCATTCCATTTCAGTAGTTGAGCTTTTTGTTTTTCAACCATCCCCCAAAGTGGAGGTATATGATGCATTTATGTCATTATTTTCTTCTGATTTTATGATATGATGTTGTTATTGTTGAGATCCTCGATTACCATTATGTTGAAGGATACTTGTTAGCCACATCATGTGAGATTTTGTTAGCTTGTCATGCTAAAGGAGGGCCCATTTGAGTGAGAATTCCTATAGGGAGAACATCTCATGGAGAGACAAGCCACTCAAGTTGAGGGTATTTGTCCTTGTAATGACAAAGAACATACCATGTACATGATCATCATCATCATTTGCATCATTAAATGAAGTGTCCTCCACTCTCTTGACACTGAGCCCAGAGACGTAACCCACATTGAGTGAAATCTATTATCGATGTGCTTTGTGTTCATGATTTGATGGTTTTCGATATGTTTCCTCTTCTTTAAAGCATGCACATGTGGTTTTTCATATTCTTTCACATGTAACTTTGCTAACATCATAGAAATAAAATATCTTGGTTCATTTCGATAGTTGAAAAGATCCAGATCAATTTTGGTATTGGAGTGGTCTTCTCACTGATGTGAATTGCATGATTGAACATGTAACAAGAAGGTAAATGGAGAACAAAAAATATCTCTACAAGGACCTCCTTAGGATGGCACACATGGTGGACATGATATATGAATATTATGAGGAGAAAATGGCAGGAGAGGTGATCCAGGTGGCTCCAAAGACACGCACAGGACAAAGTGGGCTTATGAAAGCTCTAAAATCAAAATGTTGAGATTACACTTGAACAAGGTTTAGGTTGAATATCCCATCGTCTTGATCGCAATGGTGTGAACGGTTCATCAAACTAAGCTTGTATGCAAAAGTTAGAGTTGGTCAAAGTTTTGGGTTGACTTGAATGACTAGGCACGTTAAGGAAGGCGCAATTTCGACCTTTCAGGACACTGAATTCCAGCCAGCTCCGGCTGGATTCCGGGAAAATTTGTGGCCTCTTTAATTTGACTCCTATGGTCAAATTTGAGAATTTTAAGAAATGCCTGGTTGTTTTATTTAAAAGAAAAAAATATTAAAGAAAAGGGTGGTGGGCCACCACCCTCGCCACCCCACCGCATATTATAATAAAATAAAAATTATTGGGCCGGTGGGCCGTGACCCCCACCGAAACCCACGTCGCACCACCGTACATATACCATGTATATGGTAGGGTTGTCGGCAGTCAACCTGCCACCCCAACCAATACATATATATTATTTTATATATAACATATAAACGTTGCAACTGCCAGCGGAGATGAGGGGCACCCCACCAAATGCGGGTCCGACCCCCCACTTAAAAAATATATTTGTTATTCAAACACGTCCAAAAACTGATATGCAGATTTCTAGGGGACACGATATTTGATCCCCTGACCTCCCCTTAACAAATCACCTTTTTTTACCATCAGACCAATGGGTTTTTGTGTAAACTTAGCCCGAAATTGTATATTTAAACCTGAATTTTCAAAACTGTGCCGAGCAGACTGGAGCACGCAATTCAAGGCCAGAGGCAGCCATGTGTGGGCACGCAGTTTGAGGTAGAGACATAGGTAGGATCTGCACGCAGTTCGTGGAAATGTTTTGATCCCAAGGAGGTAAAATTGTCAAAATGTATTAAACTTTATATGCATTTTAAATAGAATTTCATAAGGAACCCAATGGCGAGGTTAGATTCACCTTTTGAGCAATGGTTTTAGAGATTCCCTATGGAGGAGAATCTTCAAGAATCTTGAGGGTATCTTTCAGATTCCTTGGAGGCCGAAATTCGTCAATGTTAGGATGAGGTCAGCTTTATACTCATTCTTCTCGAAATTTCACAAGGATATAAATGGTGAGATCACATTTCTATTTTGAGTTGCAGATTTTTAGATTCTCTATGGAGCAACTTCTTTGATGAATCTAGGGAGAATCTAAAAGATTCCCTAAGGCCCAGATTTTCACTTTGTCAGAATTCAGAAAATGGACAGTCGATTTTGCACTATTTGATGCCACGAATCTCATGGTGCATTCATATTTTCCATTTGAGGCTTATGATTTTTGGCCACTTTTCAAAGTGGAGTTGTAGGTGTTAGAATTCAATGAGTGAGAAGTTAATTTCATGCCTTTCGACACCACAATTGCGATGGTTATTTCAGATCCAGCAGCAGAGTATCCAATTCTTCAGTCATCCTCAGTGTGAGGTATATGAAGTGTTGATTTCATGTGCTTATTTGTCTCTTTTCTATGAGATGCATTGTGTTTTATAGATCCCTTCTTGATGTTTGATGCGGGATCTTGTTTTTGTTCTTGACGTGAGATTTAATTTCTATCATGGATTGTCCTGTATGTTTGAGATCCCTTTGTTTCCAAGTTGGTGGGATACTCATTGTCACATGTATGATCGATTGAGATCCCTTTGTTGCCATGTTGGCGAGATACTCATATTTTTTAGGTGTGAGTTTATGTCATGCTGATAGGAGGTTAGTTTATGAGTGAGAGTTCCTTGCAGTGGAACATCTGATGAGAGAGTTTGCCACTCATGTAGAGGGTTGGTTTCCTTGTATGATAAGAAAAAAAATTATGTGTACATATTCACATTTACATCACTGAATGAAGTGCCCAACACCATCAAGACACTGAGGCCTGAAGATGTAGTCCAAATTGGACGAACTCGGTTATCAAACCTCTTACATCTTTTTTGTATGATTTATTATTATGTTCCTCTTCTTTATAGCATGCAGATGTTCATTTATGTTCATTAACACTTTTATTAAATGCAATTCTAACACATCAGCTAAAGTAAAAGGTCTTGATTAAAGAGTATTGAAAATTTACTCGAATCAAGTGGTATCAAAGCAGTCTTCTTGCTGATTTGGATTACAGACGTGAACCATTGAAGCTCATTGAGTTGAGAAATGGAGAATGTCAAAGACATGTACAAGAACATGCTCAAGGTGTCCAAGAAAGCAGACATGTTGTACGAATCTTATGAAAAACAAGCAAAAAACAATGTTGAATTGAAAAAACTCCTACTGGAAGAGAAGGAGGAAAAACATCGATTGAAGCTTTAGTTGCAAGACACTATAGAGGCGTTGGAAGAATTGAAGTGCAATAACAAATATCTTCAAGAAGATCATGATGCATTGAAGGCACTCCTACAGGAAGAGGAGGAGAAGCAACAATTACAGCTTCAGCTACAAGCCACGACAAAGACATTGAGGAAGTGAAGCGCAATGAAGGCTTAGAGAAGCCTTCTTCATCTGTATCAAAATTGACAGTTTAGGTAAACAATGTTGGTTTATCTTCAGTATCATCTTCACATGATATAATTTATGTTGGAAGTGTGGAGGTCCCCATTACAGGAACCGGCATGAGACTCCTTACCAAGATGGGGTACAAAGGAGGAGTACTTGGCATTCATGGCCAAGGCATAACTCAACCATTAGAGGTTGTGCAGAGACCTCGCTATGCAAGTTTGGGATACACTGAAGGAGGATGTTCGAAGGAAATCAAAGGAAAATAGACATTGTTGAACTCACCAGGGAAGAAGATTGATGGGAACAATTCACCATCATTCCATGGAAGTGCATATTGCAGTGAAAGAGCTAAGGAAATCTCTCATCACCATGATCGTACCAGAGACCACCAGGGAAGGTATAACAAGTATCACTATTCCATAATGCATTTTGATTATAATAATGTTGATAATCATGGTCGTAAATCATGGCATCGGAAAGCTTGTCATTTTTCGATTTACATAACCATGTGTTTTCTGAGTGTTAGAAAAGAATTGCAAAACAATGGAGGATGGGGCATGAAAAGCATTCTCCACAGTAGGGAAAGAAATTGTTTAAGTAGTTATGGAGGAAAAATAATCATTGTGGTTATTGCAATCGAAGTGGCCATCAAAGAGCCACGTGTTGGAGACTCCATCCCGAGCAGCACCTCAAAGACAAAATATTCGTTTAGAAACCATTCGAAAGAGTTAATCGACAAGAGAATTCTCCACAGGGGAATGACCCATTCACTTTGGTAAAGAAGGGTTTATCTTTTTCTAGATGTGTTAGCTTGTCATGGCCGTGTTTGTAAATCATATGTTTCATTTTTAACTGTAAAATTGATGATGTGTTTTTCCATCACATATTCAGCAACAATGATACTTTGGCCATGTTTTATAAATCATGTGATGCATTTATTTCATGTAAAAGTGATGAGGTGTTTTCCATCACTTTGAAATGCGACGATGATGTTTTTGTTCTTGTAATGATAGTTGGGGTGTGATTCCCATTTTTATGTAAGGTTGACCACCCAGTACATGTTATCAAATCATGGAAAGTATGGAAATGTTTGGGTCATAGTTGGTCAATTTGAGCATGTATTTTGTAGGAGATTGTACTATAGGTTTGCAGAATATGCAGTTGTCGGTTCATCTCTTAAGGCTCCAAATAAAAAAGGTGAAGGAGATGGAAGGGTGACCTTTTTCAAGAAACTTGTCATGTAGACATTGTACATAGAAGTTGTAGATTCTTGTTAATGCTTTTGGAGGACCAAAAGCTCCTCAGTGGGGAGGAATGATCTAGTGGCTCCATAGACACACATAGGACAAAGTGGGCTTATGAAAGCTCAAAAATAAAAATGTTTGGATTTCTCTCGGACCAAGTTCAGGTTGAATTTCTCGTCATCCTGATCGCAACGGTGCAAACGATTAATCAAACTGAGCTCATATGAAAAAGTTATAGTTGGTCAAAGTTTTTGGTTCACTTGGATGACTGCGCAGGTTAAGGAAGGTGCAATTTCAACCTTTTTTGAGCACCGGATTTCGACCAAATCTGGCCAGATTCAAGGAAAATTTGTTGCCTCTTTAATTTGACTCCTACAACCAAATTCAAGAATTTAAAAAAAATCCTAGTTGTTTTAGTTAAAAGAAAAAAAATATTAAAAAAAGGGTGGCGGGCCACCACCCCTGCCACCCCACTGCATTTTATAATAAAATAAAATATTATTGGGCTGGCAGGCCGTGACCCCCACCAGACCCCATGCCACACCACCAGACATATACCATGTATATGGTGGGGTGGTCAGCGGTCAACCCCGCCACCCCAGCCAATACATATATATTATGTTATATATAACAAATAAATGTTGCAACCACCGACGGAGATGAGGGGAAGGTCGCCCAATGCGGGTTTGGCCCCCCACTTAACAAATATATTTGTTATTCAAACGTGCCCAAAAACTAGTATGCGGCTTTTTATGGGAGGCGGGATTTGATCCCCCGACCTCCCCTTCACAAATCACCTTTTTTTACCATCCGAACAACGGGTTTCTTTGTAAACTCAACCCGAAATTGTATATTTAAACCCAAATTTTCACAAGTGCACCCATCAGACTGGAGCACGCAATTCAGGGCCAGAGAAAGCCATGTGCAGGCATGCAGTTCGAGGCAGAGACAGAGGTAGGATATGCACGTAGTTTGACTAAATCGTTTTTATCCTAAGGAGGTAAAATTGTCCGAATGTATTAAACTTTATATGCATTTTATCCATAATTTCACAGGGAACACAATGGCGAGGTTGGATTCACCTTTTGAGCAGTATTTTTGCAGATTCCATGTGGAGGAGAATATTTGAGAATCTTGAGGGAATATTTTAGATTCTTTGGAGGCCAAAATTCACCGGCATCAGAATGAGGTCAATTTTATACTCATTCTTCTCGAAATTTTGCAAGGATCTCAATAGTGAGATTAAATTCCTATTTTGAGTTGAAAATTTCTAGATTCCCTTTAGAGAAGCATCTTTGAGGAATCTAGGGGGAATCTAAAATATTCCCTAAGGCCCAGATTTTAACTTTGTCAGAATTTAAGAAATGGATAGTCGATTTTTCACTATTCGATGCCACGAATCTGATGGTGCAGTCAAATTTTCCATCTAAGGCTTATGTTTTTCTACCACTTTTCAAAGTGGTGTTGCAGGTGTCAAAATTCAATGAGTGAGCAGTCGATTTCATGCCTTTCGACACGACAATTGCGATGGTGATTTTAGATCCAGCAATGGAGGAGCCGATTCTTCAGTCATATTTAGTGTGAGGTATATGAAGTGTTGATTTCATGTACTTATTTGTCTCTTTTCTATGAGATTCATTGTGTTACATAGATTCCTTCTTGATATTTGATGTGGGATATTGTTTTTGTTCTTGATGTGGGATGTAATTTCTATCAAGGATTGTCATGTATGTTTGGGATCCCTTTGTTGCCATGTTGGTGAGATACCCATTGTCACATGTATGATCGATTGATATCCATTTATTTCTATGTGGCAGGATACTCATAGTTGTTATGTGTGAGTTTATGTCATGTTGATAGGAGGTCAGTTTATGAGTGAGAGTTACTTGTAGCGGAATGTCTTATGACAGAGTTTTCCACTCATGTAGAGGGTTGGTTTCCTTGTATGATAATAAAATAGTGCCCATGTAAATGTTCACATTTACAACACTGAATGAAGCGACCAACACCATCAAGACACTGAGGCTAGTAGACATAGTCCACACTGGACGAAATCGGTTATTAAACCTCTTACATATTTGTCGTATGATTTGTTTTTATGTTCCTCTTCTTTATAGAATTTAGATGTTCTTTTATGTTCATTAACCTTTTGATTAAATTCAATTCTAACACATCAGCTGAAGTAAAAGGTTTTGGTTAAAGGGTATCGAACATTTACCCATATCAAGTGGTATCAGAGTGGTCTTCTTGTTGATTTGGATTGCAGGCATGAACCATTGAACGTTCACTTAGTTGAGCAATGGAGAACGTCAAAGACATGTACGAGACCATGCTCAGGGTGTCCGAGAAAGTGGACATGTTGTACGAAGCTTATGAAAAACAAGCAGCAGACAACGCTGAATTGAAGACACTCCTACATGAAGAGAAGGAGGAAAAGCATCGATTGAAGCTTCAGTTGCAAGACACTACAGAGGAGTTGGAAGAATTTAAGTGCAACAATGAAAGTATTCAAGCAAATCATAATGAATTGAAGGCACTCCTACAGGAAGAGAAGGAGGAGAAGCAACAATCGCAGCTTCACCTACAAGCCACGACCGAGACCTTGGAGGAATTGAAGCGCAACGAAGGCATAGAGAAGCATTCTTCACTTGTGTCAAAATTGACAGCTGAGGTAAACAGTGTTGGTTTTTTTATCACTCAGTAATTTCTCAAGGTTAAAGAAAGAATTTACCGAGGTAATCACAAACCTATTTTTAAGCTTTAGGATCTAGCCTTCCTAAGGCTCAGAGGGGGCTCTCTCTATAAGATTTAACTTTGATTTTATGTTTGATTTTAGGCTAGTTATATAGGGAAAATTGGTTTTTTTGTTTTGATTTGGTTTGGTGAGAAAACCACTTAATGAATGGATAGCTGAGAATATGTAATCCATTGGGTAGATGGAGTCAATGTGTCAAGCAGAAAGATGAGGATCAAGGTCTAAAGTCAAATTTTTAAAGGGCAAGTTAGTAGAGTCACTTAAGATCTTTCAAAGGTTGATGGTGAAATGGTTTTAGTCAGGATAAAGAGCAATGAAGGATTATTTAATCCGGATAAGGATAGAAGAGGTAGGGGTCAATCAAAATTAGGGAGCAATTAAGGGTTCCCTAGTCTGGATATCAGCATAAAACATTAAAATGAAAACCAGTCAATAACGTAGTTCTTTTAACAAATTCTGATATAACAATTCCTGATTTCACATTAAAATTTAGAACACATTTATGAATGGATGAAAAACATGAGAAAATTAACACATGACATAAGAGAATACGTCACTTCAGTGGCCCAACACATGAATCTAGTAATATGATGCTTTATTCCTTTAAATATAGTATTTTGACTTGAGTTTGATACAAAAGACCCTTAGGTTCAGAATGCTTCAGCTATAGAAATCTTCAGCAATTATCCACACTCAATACCTCAAATGATGAAGTATTTATGCAAATTCTAAACTAGAATATCTTGAAAAAATATCAAGATTGGTTTACAAATATCTCAAACTGTATTACATAAATAGAACTTAAATAAATGAAACTCAAAACTAATGAATCTATTTGGAACTATATTTATGGATTGATGGTGAAAAATAAGAGAAATTCGAATTTGATATGAGCTCTTAGTTGATGATGAGGCTTCCAAGTCACTAACTGTCTCCTTCCTTTGTGCATTTTGCTTCATTAATTTTGCAAACTTAGGGTCCAGTGATACCTTTTTATATATCAATCCGAGATAGATATGTAAAAATTGAAAAAGGTTATTGTAGATAAATATGTTTTTGAGATAAACCTCTCTCAATTTCCTACAATGTCTCTCTAGTTGTTCACAATAGGCTTAGCAAGAAGATGTGTAAAACAGAATGTTTCACAATCTAAACATTAGGTTGTGAAGATGTAAATGTATTTCTCATTCTGTAATACCTGTATAAAAAGTGAGATAGTTTTTTGTAGATTGGCCTCTTAGGAACATAAAACTCCTCCAGTTTTTCAAAATACATCCTGTATTGGCCACAATAGTTTCTGCAACACTATGACTTAAACAGGAAATTTCAGGAAAATGCCCCTTCTTGCTCCGTTTTCATCTTTTAACCTTATTGTTCTTTTCACTGTTTTTTATTTTACATTGGATAAACTTCATTGTTGCTGGTAAAATTATTTTTCATCTCTGTTTAACCATTACTGCCTCCATGTTTACTTTTACTGTTTTACCTTAACTGCTATGTTTTCTCTGATTTGACTTTCACTCTAACTTTTATCTGATACACTTTAACTCCGATGCTCTTTGACTGTTGTTTTCACTGTCACTGTGAATTCTTATTTCAATTTTACCATTCACTGTGAAAATTTATCTCTCTCTCTGTAAATTACTTCTTTTTGTTATGCTGCCTGGAATCTTTTCCTAAGGAACATCATTAAAATTCATTTATTTGTAAGTTTTTTAGGAGTAAACAGTTTTAACTAGTGTTAAACTGTTTATCCCAATTCTCCTTTTGCCAATAACCTGGGAAACAAAAAAATTGTTAATAAAACCCTTGTCTAAAGGGAAGCCAGTAATGACTTTATGAAATAGGGAATACAGTGAAATGAGTTCTAGCCATAGCAGGGGTTTTCTCGCAATTTTGTAGAGGTGTGGGAATTAGGGTAGAGATGGGTTCTTAACCTCAAATAGCTTAATACATTGGTGCGAGGCTATAATAGTTTACCATAGAGCAGAGTGAGTATTTTTTTCGCAAATGGTGCAGATATTACCACAATGGTTCATGATTTTCATTGCATTGCTTTATTTCCTTTAGCGCAGAGTGGAGAGGTAGTTGGATGGTTCTAACACAACGCATAACAAAAATATGGCTTTCGGAGGAGGACACAGTGAAAACGGGAGGTAAGCGGAGGAGGAAAGGTAATTTAAATGGAGGGTGGTTTTACTGTATAAGAGAAGAGTGGTTTTGGGTGGCTATTGCACCACTTTTGGTCGCTGGGCGGTTTTATTTGGAACTGTGCGATGCCGTTGAGAGGCCGCCATGTAGCGAGGGAGGGGGTCATAAAAACTACCCATATCGCAAATTTGAATTCGTTTAATGACCATGCTATTAAATTTGTGAAGGGGATTTATGGGTCATTGGATCAAGTGGGGAGATGCGAACGGTCAGGATTAATTGATTTAGTTGCTGGGTATCAGGCGTGGGGCCTGGGATAACTTAATGTGGTGGGGGTTGAAAATGTATTGAATCTAAGTTTTAATAGATAGTCTAGTTATGATTTGAGAAGGTTAATGTATTTGATGAATGGCGTGCTATGGATACATGTAATATAAGGATTGGCGGAGGATTATAGTGAGTAGTGGGTCTGACATATTAACATTTGCGGAATATAACTTTAGGTTATAATTAAAAGTTGGTTTGGGATATTAATATAAAATGAATTAATATAATACGGGATAAGGGAATATATGGGAATTAATACATTAAGTTAAATTTTAATATGAAATGTATTTGTGGAAAGACCAAATACACTAAGCATAGTGTAAAACATATGTTTTTTAAGCGGAATTTCATCATTGTGAGGCCTAACATAACATTTAACACTTATACTCAGGAAAAAAGCATTTTTGTGGGTTTTTTTGGTATTTTGTATGAAAGGGGAATTAGTCAAGGGGATTTTTACTTTTATTAAGTAAAATGTGCTTTAAACTTAGGAAAAGGGGATTTTGTAAAGGAAAATGAATGATGTAAGGAGGAAAAGGGCTTTTTATGAAGGAGAAGGATTTTTATGAGGGGAATTCTAATACCTTAGTGCCAATCAATCATTAAGCCATGGGTCCGGTCCCACCAAAAGTCAGAGAAATTCTCTGAGCCTTTATGACTGAAGGATTTAGTACTGGAACACATTTCGGGGAGGGAAATTAGTAATATGCCAAATGATGTTTATCCATGCCTTGTGAAACTTCTTTCTTCCTATCCATCATTTATTCTACCATTTTTTCTTTTATTTGCATGGGTGAATTTGAGCTTGCAAACCCTTATTCATTTTTATTTTAACAGAAAAATATCTAATTCTATCCTTATTTCTTCCAAGGGCTTATATTAAGTTGTTGAGCTCCTTTATTCTCTACCTAATCTACCCATCTGTCAAGTTTAAACATTTTGACAGATATTTATTCTCTATCTATCAACATGAAATTTAAAACATGAGAAGTTAAGATTAAGCTATTTAACTCATCATGGATTATGGCATTTTTAACAAGCTGCACATAATCATTTATTTGGCAATAAAAAGTAAATAAAAGTGGCATTTTGACTTCCATCACTTTCATGTCTTATTCTTATCTCTTTTTTGTGTTTGGGGTCCATTTTTTCTATTCGTTTTTCTATTTTTATTTTCAATTTATTTGATTTTTCTTTTAGGACTTTTACGCTCTTTACATTTTTTCTTTTCTAATATGGGAAAACAATTTACAGAAATAAAAGGTATGTACATTATTTCAAGATTTTAATAGATTCAAATCAAAATTATGAATCCTATATTTATAGGACCCTAATAGGTTTATCTGTAGTCTCATCTTCACATGATATCATTTTTGTTGGAAATGTGGATATCCCCATTACAGGAACTGGCATGAGACTCCTTCCCAATATGGAGTACAAAGGAGGAGTACTTGGCATTCATGGCCAAGGCATAACTCAGCCATTGGAGGCTGTGCAGAGACCTCGCTCTGCAGGTTTGGTATACATTGAAGGAGGATTCTCGAAGGACATCAAAGGAAAATAGACATTGTTGAACTCACCAAGGAAGAGGATTGATGGGAACACTTCACCATCATTCAGTGGAAGTGCATGTTGTAGTTAAAGAGATAAGGAAATCTCTCATCACCATGATCGCACCAGATACCACCAGGGAAGGTATAACAAGTCTCACTATTCCATAGTGCATTTTGATTATATTAATGTTGATAATCATGGTCGTAAATCATGGCATAAAAAAACTTGTCATTTTTGTGGCTTATATAACCATGTGTTTTCTGAGTGTTGGAAAAGAATGGCAGCACAAAGGAGGATGAGGCATGAAAATCCTTCTCCACAGTAGGGAAAGAAATTGGTTAAGAATGTATGGAGGAAGAAGACTCATTGAGGTTATTGCAACTGAAGTGTCCTTCAAAGAGCCACATGTTGGAGACTCCATCTAGAGCAGTTCCTCAAAGACAAAAGTTCGTGCAGAAACCAGTTGAAAGAGTTGATCGACAAGCGAATTCCCCGCAGGGGAATGACCCATTCACTTTGCTAAAGAGGGGTTTTTCTAGATTGTTTTTCTAGATATGTTAGCTTGTCATGGTTGTGTTTGTAAATCATATGTTTCATTTTTAACTGTAAAAGTGATGATGTGTTTTTCCATCACTTGTTCAGCAACAATGATTTTTTGGCCTTGTTTTATAAATCGTGTGATGCATTTATTTCATGTAAAAGTGATGAGGTGTTTTCCATCACTTTGAAATGTGACGATGATGTTTGTGGTATATTAATGATAGTTGGGGTGTGATTTCCATTTTTATGTAAGCTTGACCACCAAGTACATGTTATAAAATCATGGAAAGTATGGAAATGTTTGGGTCATAGTTGGTCAATTTGAGCATGCAGTTTGTAGGAGATTGTACTACACGTTTGCAGAAGATGCAGGTGTCAGTTCATCACTTAAGGATCTGAAAAAAGAAGGCGAAGGAGGCGAAGGAGATGGAAGGGTGACCTTTTTCAGGACACTTGTGGTGCATACATTGTACACAGCAGTTGCAGATTCTTGTTAATGCTTTTGGAGGACAAAAATCTCCTCAGTGGGGAGGAATGATCAAGGTGGCTATAGAGACACACATAGGACAAGGTGGGCTTATGAAAGCTCAAAACTAAAAATGTTCGAATTTCTCTTGAACTAAGTTCGAGTTGAAGATCTCGTCGTCCTGATCGCAATGGTGTAAACGATTCATCAAACCAAGCTTGTATGTGAAAATTAGAGCTGGTCAAAGCTTTTGGTTGACTTAGATGAATGGGCATGTTAAGGAAGGCGCAATTTCGACCTTTTCTAGCCAGCTCCAGCCATATTCCGAGCAAATATTTGGCCTCTTTAATTTGACTCCTATGGTCAAATCTAAGAATTTTAAAAAATGCCTAGTTATTTTATTTAAAACAAAAAAATACTTAAAAAAATGGGCGGCGGGCCACCACTGTCGCTACCCCACCACATATTATAAAAATAAAACATTATTGGGCCGGCGGGCCGTGACCCCCACTAGACCCCATGCCACACCACCAGACATATAGCATGTACATGGTGGGGTGGTTGGTAGTCAAACCTACCACCCCAACCAATACATATATATTATGTTATATATAACATATAAACATTGCAACCACCGGCGGATATGAGGGGCGACCACCCAATGCGGGTCTGGCCCCCCACTTAAATATTTTTTTTATTATTCAAACGCATCCAAAACTTGATATGCATATTTTTAGGGGAGGCGGGATTTGATCCCCTGACCTCCCCTTAACAAATCGCCTTTTTTTACCATTAGACCAATGGGTTTCTTTGTAAACTCAATCCCAAATTGTATATTTAAAACCGAATTTTCAGAAGTGCACCTAGCAAATTGGAGCAAGCAGTTCGAGGCCAGAGGCAGCCATGTGCGGGCACGCAGTTTGTGGCAGAGACAAAGGTAGGATCTGCATGCAGTTCGAGGAAATATTTTGATCCCAATGAGGTAAAATTGTCACAATGTATTAAACTTTATAAGCATTTTAACCAAAATTTCATAGGGAATGCAATGGCGAGGTCGGACTCACCTTTTTAGTAGTTCAGATTCCCTATGGAGGAGAATATTCAAGAATTTTGAGGAAATCTTTTAGATTCCTTGGAGGCCAAAATTTACTGGTGTTAGAACGAGATCAACTTTATACTCATTCTTCTCAAAATTTCGCAAGGATCTCAATTGTGCGATCAAATTCCTGTTTTGACTTGAAAATTTATAGATTCCCTGTGGAACAACATCTTTGAGGAATCTAGGGGGAATTTTAAAGATTCCCTAAGGCCTATATTTTCACTTTTTCAGAATTTAGAAAATGGATAGTCAATTTTGTATTATTCGATGCCATGAATCTGATAGTGCAGTCAGATTTTCCATCTGAGCCTTATGTTTTTCTGCCACTTTTCAAAGTGGAGTTGGAGGTGTCAGTATTTAGTGAGTGAGCAGTTGATTTCATGCCTTTCGACACCATTATTGCAATGGTGATTTCAGATCCAGCAGTGGAGGAGCTGATTCTTCAATCATATTCAGTCTGAGGTATATGAAGTGTTGATTTCATGTACTTATTTGTCTCTTTGCTATGAGATGAATTGTGTTGTACAGATTCCTGCTTGATATTTGATGCGGGATATTGTTTTTGTTCTTGATGAGGGATGTAATTTCTATCAAGGATTGTCATGTATGTTTGAGATCCCTTTGTTGCCATGTTGGTAGGATACTCATTGTCACATGTATGATCAATTGATATCCCTTTGTTTCTATGTTGGCCGGATACTCATAATCGTTATGTGTGAGTTTATGTCATGCTGATAGGAGGTCAGTTTATGAGTGAGAGTTCCTTGTAGAGAAATGTCTTATGAGAGACTTTGCCACTCATGTTGAGGGTTGGTTTTCTTGTATGATAAGAAAACAACATTTGTGTACATATTCACATTTACATCACTAAATGAAGTGGCCAACACCATCGAGACACCGAGGCACAGAAACATAGTCCACACTGGATGAATTCCATTATTAAACCTCTTGCATCTTTGTCATATGATTTCTTGTTATGTTCCTCTTCTTTACAAAATGCATATGTTCATTTATGTTCATTAATGCTTTTATTAAATGTAATTTTAACACATCAGCCAAAGTAAAATTTCTTGGCTAAAGGGTATTGAAAATGTACCCGAATCAAGAGGAATGGGAGAAATAAAGAGAAGAGTATGATGCTCCATCTACCCCTTCTAGTGAAAATTCATCTTCTTTATCATCTTCTCATTATTTGAATGAGGATATCAATCAGAGCCTTCAAGCAAATAATTTTTAATTGAGGAAACTTTTATGAGAAGAGAAAGAGGAGAAGCAGAGATTGAAACTTCAGCTACGATCCATAGAAGATGCCTTAGAAAAATTGAAGCACAATGAAGGCTTAGTGAATCCATCACCTGTTTCAAAATAGAAAACTGGGGTAAACATCGTTGATCATTATTTAGTTTTGTTTTAACATTACACTATTTCTGTTGGAAACATGGAGGTACCCATTATAGGAACTGACATGAGACTCCTTACCAAGATGGGGTATAAATGAGGAGGACTTAGTTTTAATGGCCAAGGAATGACTCAGCCACTGGAGGTGGTACAAAGACCTTTATTTTTAGGTTTGGGATACACTGAAGGAGAGTTCTAGAAGGTGTCAGAAGCTTCCAAGACATTGTTTAAACCTTCAAGGAAAGAGAATGATCAGAACATGTCACCATCCTCCCATGACAATGCACATTGCAAATGAAGAGCTAAGGAAAGTTCTCATCACCATAATCACACCAGAGACAATCAAGAAAGGCATAAAAAGTCTCATTATTCTAAATTTAATTTTGATTACAAGAATGTTAATGATGAACATAAATCATGGCATAGAAAACAATTTATTTTTTGTGGTTTACATAACCATGTGTTTGTCAAATGCTGGAAGAGAATGGCAACATGAAAGAGGATGAGGCATGAAAGGCCTTCTCCACATCAGGAAAAGAGGAGGGTTAAGCAGGTGCGGAGGAAGAATATTTTGTGCAGTCATTTCAATAGAGGTGGTCATCAAAGAGCCACATGTTGGAGGCTCCATCTAGAACAGTGCCACAAGGACAAAGCACTCATGCAGAAACAAGTGGGTGAAGGTGTTCAAGTAGCAAAACCGCCACATTCATCGTGTTTCAATTTGATGAGTAAGAGATGGCTTTACTATTTATAGTAGATTCTCATGGATGTATTTTGTAAATCATGTGTCTCAATATAATTTTAAAAGTGATAATGTGGTTTACATTGCTTATTAAAGAAATGATGATGTTTTGGACTCATATTTATAGTTGGGGTATTGTTTATATTCTAATGTAAACTTGACCAAAGAGTATGTCTCATAAACTCTCAGAAAGTATGGGGATTATTGGGTCATGACTGGTCATTAAATTGAGCATGTAATTTGCAAATATTGTACTATAGGTTTGCAGGAAATTTAGGTGTCGGATCATCGCTTATGGCTCCTAAGAACAAAGGTGAAGGAGAAAGAAGGGTGACATGTTAGGACACTTGTGGTGCAAATGATGTGCACAGTAGTTCGAGATTATGATCATTATTTTGGAGGACAAAACTCTCCTTAGTAGGGAGGAATGATCTGGGTACTCCAAACTCTCCTTAGAATAGCTCAAAATTCAAATTTTTTGTATTTACCCCAAACCAATATTATATCATAGTGCTCGTTTCCCTGATTCTAACAGTGTGAATTACACTCAAATATGAGTTCATATGGTCAAGTTATATCTATTAAATTTTTTGGGAAAGCTTGACCAAGTGGTAGGATTAACGAGGAAACAAATTGACCAAGACCCAGCGCACAGAATCCGGCCACCAGAACGGGTGAATTTGTCGAACCATTAATTTACCAAACAACCTTTATTTTCGGAAAAGTCAAAAAATTTTGGTTAGATATAAAAAAACCAAACAAATATTAAAAAATGGGTGGGTCAGGCCCACCAGACCCACCCACCCCACCGGTCACAAAAAATATAAATTTATTAAATTAAAAAAATCAAAGGTCGTGGTGGCAGGCCACAACCCCTGCCACCCCCAATGTAACAATGTAAAATTGTTATAACGTGGAGTCGGCAGGGTTCGAACTAGCCCGACCCACATGGGCTAGCCCCTAACAGGAAACCCTATAATCACCAGCAATGGTGTTAACCTGATTTGAACTTAGAAAGGAATGAAAAGAGTAAAAATATAACCGTAAACACAAAAATGTAGCATAAGTAATAATTCATTATTAATATCAAAGAACTGAAATATACTTAGAGACAGAATGGAAACAACTAGTTTGAGTGATGGTAGCTTATCTCTGAGAAGATATGTGGCAGATACATGCCTTTGAACTATGTTCCAATGATGCTCAAAGGTCTATTTATTATTGAGAAACAATGGAAAACACTAAACATCCAAAAACCTAACCCTAGGAGATGAAGCACCAAAACCATGGGCCCTATTTGGCTAAATTGGTACATCAACTTCCCGGGGTCATAACTTTGGCATAAGATTTTTGTTTGACGTGCACAATACCTCGTTAGAAATATCTATCTGAGGACTACAAATTTCGAGCGAAGAATATTATTCAAATCCTAATTATTTCTTGGTTTTCCCAAAAAATGTTGTTTAGGAAATTAAAAAGGCTTCGGCTGTTTAGGACCCGAAAAACTACCAAAAATAGTAAAATTTGCTATAATTAAGGAAAATGAAACAATGAAAGAAACAATGGTGGGGGTCGAAGTGGAATTGGCCACCAATATCCACCTTGATCAGTCCTCCCCCCTTAGGAAGCAATGGTCCCCTTTGTGTTGAGTGCCTCCATGAGATGGGGAAACTTCTATTGAACTCCGTCCCTAGTGAGCCACTTGCCTTGGTGTAGGGGTTGGTAATATTTAACAACCCCATATAATTGGATCTTCTGCTGGCGAGTGTTCTTTATCTTCATGTCCATGATCCAATCAATTTTGGCTTGTCGACGTTGTTCCGGTTCAACTCTATTGGAGTGAGTTGTTCCGCAATGGTGGAAAGTATGGCCGAAGGTGGTCCACATTGAACACTAGGTGCAGGCCAAGGAATAGTGAAATATTGAGCTCGAAATAATTTTCCCCTATATCGTTGGTGATGGTGTATGACCCATAACGGAGTGGCCAAAGCTTACGGTGGGGCCCAATGAGGCACTCCTCCTGCAAATTTAGCCAAACTTTGTCGCCCACCTAGAACTTGTGTGGCACCCGATGTTGATCATGTCATTGCTTGTACTTAGCATTGGCTTTTTCCAATATGTCATGGACCTACTGGTGGATGTGTTGGATTCACTCAATGAATTTTTTAGCCCTTTCGATTTCAGACTAGGCATGGGACGAAGCTGCTTGAGTAGATGAAAATGGTATGTCCACATCAATGGGACATAATGGCTGGAATACCAACCCCACCTGAAAGGGGTTGTGGCCAATTGAACTATAGAGAGCTCTTTTGTAGTTTTTTTGGACACAAGGGAGGTTTTCATCCCAGGTGTGAGGATGCTTCGAGTTGTACATGCGTAGAATGTGTACGATCATCTTGTTGATGACCTTTGTTTGGCCATCAATTTGGTGGTGGAAGGTCGTGGAGTTAGTGAGCTCGGTATCTAGCATCGACCACATACTTAGGACCCTATTGTCCCAATATGAGATAATGGATTGTGGGATCCAAAAGTGTACCTACACTAGTTAAATAAGAGCTTAGTAGTGGCTTCTATTGTGATACTCTTCTTGCAGGCCACTAGAATGGCTATCTTAGAGAATCTGTCGATGACCACAAAAACATATTAATTTCCATGAAGGTAGGCCTGACATGTAATCCATGGAGATGGATTCCCAAGGTCGACTAGAAGTAAGCATAGGAGTATATATACATTTCTTCTTGATGTTCAGTTTGGAAATGATGCAAGAAGTGCAGGATCTGATGTACTTCCTAACATCTTGTCGAAGGTTCAGCGAATAAAAATACTTTTGTAGCACTGTCATTGTTTTCTCTACTCTAAAGTGTCCATCGATATGACTATCGTGTGACTCCCAAATCATCTTGGCATGCTCACTTGAAGGAAAATAGAGGTGTCCCAGGTGACATAACAATGTATCCTGGAGGTGAAAATTTTGAACTTGCTTGCCTTCCAGGAGTGGCTAGTATGTGTTTCCGAATTCTGGATAGCTCTTGTACAGATGAAACTACTCTGGAGTATCGTTCCCACAAGAGTTGAGAATAGTGGTCAGCGCCATGACTAGTGGACGGCTGAGGCAGTCTACAACATTATTGGTGCTTCCTGCTTGTACTTAATGTTCAATTGGAATTTTTGCATGTATGTGCAACATTTTTTATGGTGATCGTTATGCAACTTCCCTTGTGTCTGTATGAACTGTATGGGTTGGTGGTCTGTGTGGATGACTATTTCCTTCCCCATAATATAATGATTCCATTTTTAGCAAGTTGCACAATGGAATACATCTCTTTTTTCATAGGTGGGATACTTTTGGACTATGTCTAAAAGTGTCTGATATGACACTGGATGCCCTTGTTGAGTAAGAACTGCACCAATATCATATTCGGAAGCATCTATCTCCATTTCAAATGGCTTTTGCAGGTCTGGTAATGTGAGCACTCGTGCAGAGAAGAGGCGATGCTTCAACTTAGAAAATTCCTTTTTTGGGGATTCATACCAAAATAATTTTTCTTTCGCTCTGCCCTTGGTGACTTGACCCACATTCCAATTGATATGGGAGAACCCCAACACGAACCTACAATAAAAATTGGAAAGACCTAGAAAGATACAAAGCTTTGTTAGAGTGATTGGGGATGGTCAATCCTGAATGACTTGTATCTTGGTTGGGTCCACATGTACACCCTTCTCATCAATGATGCAACCGAGATATTGAACCTGGGTCATACCAAAAGTGCATTTCTACAAATTGGGACACAACTTGCGTTGTCACAGATTTTGGAAGACTTGTCAAATACGACAGAGGTTCTCTTCCCAACTCTCGTTTAAGATCATGATGTCATCCAAATATACTACTTTGAGTGAGTTGGTAAAGGGTCACAATATGTCTTCCATCAGCCTCATGAAGGTTGTAGGGGAATTCGTCAACCTGAAAGGCATGACCAACCATTCAAAAAGGCCCTACTTGGATTTGAAGGGATTCTTCCACACATCAGATGGTCCTATTAGTACATGGTGATACCAAGAATTCAAGTTGATCTTGCTGAAATATTCCCCCCCTTGACCTAGAATAAAATGCCATCAATCTGTGGGATTTTATAACTATTCCTGACAGTGATCTTTTTCAGCGCCCATGTTATGCAAGAAAATCCTCTCTGCGGATAGAGACGATCCCTCTAGCTTTAGGATGGGTCTAGTAACAACATGGAACAATTAAAATCCTACTTTCCTAGATTGTAAATGCATGCAGATCGTGAATAGATCACCTACCTCAATCTTATGCTATACCTCGCTTGAATCCTTTGATCCTTCACATTTCATGATCAAGTTTTCGCCATCATCGACACTTGGTTGTCAGCACAAGGGATCAAACAACAAAAAATGTGAAAGCATAACAATATATCTTGCATATACAACCTACCTATTTTATCATGGAGAACTAAGAATCCAATGATACATTAAAGAAGGGAATGGAAAGCATCAATCAATTGTATTATATTAAAATAAAGAGGGAGAGTTACAACCTGCACCTTGATTTCCCAGCTCTCCTTCGACAGGTCTTGGTCCAGGCACATCTCCAAAGCACTCTTTCAACTAGATGTCAATGGAAAAAGGTCTCAACTCTTGCTCGATACCTATAGCAACAAAATATCTCTCTGATGTTCTTCTATCTCTGTTCGAGATAGCAGAGATATGGGAAGATGTCCATTTTATAGAAAGGGAAGAGGGAGCATGGATCCCCTTAAGGTGGGAAAATGGGTTATCCCTTTGGGTGGTTCCACTTTTGTAGGGAAAAGAAGCCCAAACGGAGATTCTCGACTCTATCCTCAGGAAAAAAAAACCAGCTCTCTGCCATGAAGCTTCACTTCCATTTTAAAAAAACTTTCCAGAAGAGGATCAGTGTGATTATGATCCTCATTCTAGCATCGATCAGCGTAGCCCTAGACCAGAAAAGAGTCATAGGCACAAGAAAGACACGTAGAGGGCGCACCTCTCGAGATAACCATGTTTTCAATTAGCTACTTCACGAATGGTCAACAAATATTTTTCTCATTATACTGAAAGGGATATGATGGCACATTTTCATGATGGAAAATAGACATAGGGGTCACTGTTAAGGGTCTCCAGGATCAGGAATGGGGAGTGCATGGACAGTGAAAAATTGCTATGTAACAGCTTGATAGTTAATACAGATTCTCCAGGTCCCATCCTTCTCTATACCAACATGATCAGGCTCCCAAAGGGTGATTAAATTGGTCTGATGTGCCCTTTCTATACTAGCTCTTGAATCTTCCCTTGATTTCATCTTTCTCCAAAAGAGAGAGTCTATATATCTATCCATTAGGCAGTGACGCACCTGGGGTTAGATCAATGGGGTGTTTGACCTGCAGTGTAGAGGTACCCCTATGGGTGAGGTGAAGATGTCCTTGTACTCCTCCACGACTGATCAGGAGCTCAGGACCAAGTGTCGTAAAATGGTCAAAAATTAAGGTGCTCAGAACTGGTTTGAACCTGAACGACCGGATAGAGCTCGTCTTCCTGATTTCAGCGCCGCGAACGGTTCGGAAAACGGTCGCCGTATGAGGAAGTTGTTGCACTTTGAAATCGCCCAATAACCTCCAATGTTGAATGAGTAATGATAAATTTATGTGTTGAAATTTTTTTACTTCTAAGGTTTAATTAATAAATTAAAATATATATTTATTAATGTTTTATATGATTTTAATTAATCATATATTATATTATTATATATATATTTTTATTTATATTTAAAAAACCTTATTATTAAAAATTTTCATAATAAAAACCTTATTATTTTTTATTCATTTATATTAAAAACCAAAATCCATATTCGTTAAAAACCCACAAGCATAAAGTTTTTTAATGAGCATGTGTTTTAAAACATGGACATGGGCTTTGGTGACGTGTTAAGGCACGTGGTTTAAAAGTTTGGGCTTCAAAACATTACGTGTGCAGCAGTTTTGTTACGTTATGGAGGAGTGGAGTTTAAAACATCGGGACCACCCCCATTCCACGTGACCGCAAGACTAGACCTTGGCCTTAAGGTCCTCCACTCCGGCGGTTACGAAAACGTTAATGCTGCAGTTCGGCCACATGACCGGCAGAAAATTTAATGCTACTCTAACAGCTCCGCCAATTTTAGCGCCATCGAACCAATTAAGGCGGATTTCCACTTTTAGCTCCAGTTAACTAAACTTAACTTGAGTTTCTCAAGGTGAAACAGGCAGTTTAGTAAAGAGGGCATAACTTCTGTTAGGAGAGGTCTTTGAAGACGAATTTTTTTTTGATTTCGGGTCTCTTCGACCTTCTGAAGCCATTGGAACAGGTTTCACAGCCATCTGAGGCCGTTTGCAGGTGATTTTTCTCCGTGGAAGTTCCAGGAGCCACCAGGGCCAAATCAGTTTGGGAGCTGCATTGGGAATTGTGCAGCCATTTTATGTGGAACGAAGGTCATTCCTGAAGTTTTTCAGCATTCTGAATCCATTTCTACAGCTCGTTTTTCCTTTTGAGGAATTCTTCTCACTGTTTAGCTTCAGGGAAGCTTTCAGGGCCACCAGGGCCATTTCAGTGTTGGAGCTGTTTGGAGGCTATGTTCATCCATTTTTGGTGATTCAAAAGCCTGTTTCTGCTATTTTCGACTTTCTGAGTTTAATGGCAGAGGTTTCAGAACCAATTGAGGTCATCTTCACCTCGAAATTCTCCATGCAAGTCTAAAGGGCCACCAGGGACAATTGGGGAAAAGTACTGTATCAGGTACAAATTTCACTGTTTAGTGTTTGGGAAAGAGCATGTTTAGCTAATTCCTATCTTCTGATTCTGTATTTACAGTCAGATCTGTCTTTCGAGACATTCATATTCTTGTATTAGCCTTTGTAGCATTTTTAATACAAGAGGACAAGCCTAGTTTGAGAGGCTTGGTCCAGCAGATGTAGCCCAGAGAAGGGGGTGAACTGCTTATCATTTTGATGTCTTTATTTTCTGAAGATGATATGCCAAACAAAACTGATATAAAGTGTTAAACAGCAAATATACATAACTTTCATATACACATAATCACCTACTTAGCTGCAGAAAGTTATTTGTCTTATTCCGCAAGACATCAAACTTCAAGTATGTGTATGTCAAAGACTTCTAAGTGATACTTCATTATTTCTTTAGGCAGAGCCTGTAGAGGGCCAGGTAGCCTCTGGAACTCATCCTCTCTTTAGAGGTGACATGTCCAGTGAATGCCCCTACAGTCTATCTCTGTATAAGAAATAAGAAGAGTTCACATTTTCAGAGGTCACTTGGAGTGTATAGCTCAATTTGAAATTATGGGAAATGGATACCTTTCACCCTCAAAAAAGTACATTCCATTTTCAGATCAACGACCTCCAGACAAGGCTCCTTCACACAACAATAGTAGATGGAAATAACCTTCAACCCAGAGTCAATAAACAACGCAGTGGAAAACCAAAAATAACAATGCGCCAACCATGCATGGGGGTCAGTGGGGTTGGTACCCCCGATCATCCATACCACATTTAGCACCTCTATTGTTAGAAAAAATGACCTTGTCGTTTTATCTACCCAACATATTATTTAAGGATTTATTCATGTCATTTGACGAGAGGTGAATTGGAGGAGCATCGAGTGGAACTATGTAGCATGGAACCTCAAGCAGCATAACCTTGCTAAGGAAGAGGTGTTGAACCATGAGAAAAGAATATGCCAAGACACCAAAAAGATTCCATTAGAGGGCCAGAGATGCCAGTGACATAATTTGTCAAGCTTATAGTCGTTTTTGCACATTTTGTCACTAGGAGTCCAACTGTCCAGTCAGAATATCCATCTGAGTAGAATAAATTTAGGTGTCCAACAACAAAGAATATTTAGAGAATCTTTAGGAATATTTAGATTCCTTGGGAGGTTGATTTTTTACAGTGTTGAAATGATGCCAACTTTATAGTCATTTTTCACAAAAAATTTCAATTCGCGCAGAGGTGTGCTCAGAATATTCATCCGAGTAAAGGATTTTCCAGCCATCTTTAGGAAAGAATATTTGGGGGAATATTCAAGATTCCCGAGGGTCTAAAATTTGATGTTTTTTGTAGCCACTACAACACCTTCTAAAATTTGGCACCTGTTTGAAATTTCAGAGCCCCTGACCACTTTTGATAAAGGAAATTCTATTTCAGCCTCAGCCATGAACCTTAAGAAAATTCCACCTACAATAGGTATCTTCAAAACCAATTGATAACTCCTTCATTTTTCCAAACTGGTCGCAAAGTCACAAAGTCACTCCCCTTTCAATTTTTTGAAATTTGTGACCATGCGACCTTGCGACCCAGCGACCTCCAGGTCACCAGGTCGCCAGTTCACAAGGTCACAAACTTGATTCAAATCACATATTTGCGACTACGCGACCTTGCCACCTAGCGACCTCTAGGTCTCCAGGTCGCAAGGTCACATCCACACATGACTAAGCCTGATTTGCGACTTTGAGACCCCCATTAATGACCACACGTGTGACCCCTTTATAAATAAGGGTGGCGTAGATCACATTCGACCTGTGCGATGGAGCAAAAGAGATGCATGATGAGCCAATCAGAGTACGATTTTTCCCAGGTAAGTTGTTGAAACTTCCTGATGTTCCCTTTTTCATTGGCTATTGCTTACCTGCCGCAGGCCTAGGCAATTAATTGCCCTTAGTTCCACTCAATTGCAACACCAACCTTCACTTTCACTCCAGCTAGGGTTTCCCCTTTCCCTTGAATCTAATCCCACCATGCTTGGGCCCATTTTGAACCTCTCCTTTCTCCTCAAGCCACCACAAGAACCCCTCTCTAGACTTCGTGTGAGCCTTCCAACTCTGGTTTACTCCCTTCCTTAGATTTTTCTCCCTTTCTTTCCACATCTTCCTCGTGGGTCACGATCTCCTAGTTTTCCTTAGAAATCCCTAATTCGACCATGTGACCTTAGCACCTTGCGAATTTGTGACCTCATGACCTAGAAACCTGTTCGTTGAGTCGCAAAGTCGCAAGGTCACAACGTACTGACTGACCACGCAATCATGACTTTGCGACCTTATGACCTGGTCATCGGTCGCTAAGTCACAGAGTCACAAAGTCAGGATTATTCACACATTCGCGACCTTGTGACCATACGACCTTGTTTCTAGGTCACCAAGTCGCAACCTTCCCAATCTAAACTATAGTGACCAGCACAGGTCACAGTGACCTAGCCTGAGCGGCCAAAACCTTAGTGGATCTAGTCAGTCCCTTTATTTCAATTTCATCTCGCCTGTCTTATCGTGGGACCATTTTCTAAACATGCTAGGGGATATCGAAGCTGAGATCGAGTGTGTCTCCATCTATTTAGCCTCAAGTGACATGGGGCCTCCTGTAGTTCGAAGGAGAGACAAAAGCCCAGAGATAGAGCTATCAGAAGGAGACATGCCTCCTCCGCCTCCCCATATCTATGGAGACACTACTTGTGTCTTTAGGAAAGGTGACAAGATGACATGGTATCAAGTCCACCAGGAATTAACAAAGAAAGAATTCCCAGAGGACCTCATATACTGGCAGGTATACATTCAAGTTAAGAGGTCTAAGCTTCACTATGAGGGCACCCACCCACCAATATTCCCATGCACAAAATTAGTCGAATGGATCCTCTAGAAGGTTGATTCACAATTCTGGGTCATATGTGATCACACAGGGAAGCCCTTTGCCAAATTGATTGGAAAGGACACAAAAGTATACTGTGCACTCCACGCTAGGGAGGAGTTTTTCAATTCCCAGTGGTTCACCACACATGATGTACCGATACAAGATACCTTTAAGGGTTGGTCAGAGGACGCTGAGAAGTTTAAAGGGAAGAAAGATCAGGAATACAAAACCAATGACCTTAGGAAGGTTTACAGGCTCGTTACAACTATGATGTGTAGGTTGTACGACAGGAAGGACACCACTAATTTCAATGGAACATGGGTTCCACTCATGTATGCGAACACCTCCTACGAATTTCGGTTCAACTAGGCACATCTAGTAGTATCAGCTCTCAGAGTGAACATATTAGTAGCCTAGGTACTAGAAGAGGGATGTGCATAAGAATTTTACATGGCTTCCTACCTCTTAGATGCAGTGTGCACGCGATGCAATTTTCAGGATTGATCACACAACTGGGATGTGAAACACGGTGGACCTATTCACAAATATTTGAATGTATTCTGGGCTACCAGGTACAAGAAAGATATTGAGTCCATCGCAGACAATTTCATCATTGTGCTCTACTAGCATATTTTTAATAAAGATCCTCCCTGCATTTCCAATAGGGCCATGGAGACAGTAACCAAGGTAGCCAACTGGTTCCCCATCCCAGAAAGAAATTTTGTCAAGGTATTTGGATAATTCAAGGCACCTCATGCACTACCCAAGTTCATCACTAACAAACTACTACTACAAGAGGTGTGCTATCAAATAAAGAGCTGGTTCTCTAAGACCCTCAACAAGGGAAAGAAGAAACCATGGCCTACCCTCCTGCTTACTATTGGTGCATATACTATTAAGGAATTCAAGGAAGTAGAAGTAGAGGCAAAAGACATCAAAGGATTTCACTTTGTAACCTTTTCCCATGGGTCTTAATATCCTAAAAGGATCGTCCCTGCACACTACAAGCAAGCCAAATTTAACTAGAACTATTAATAGGCAGAGTACCCCATGGAAGAGAAGGTTAAAAACTGGTACAATGCAAATAGATAAGCAGCTCCCGAAGGACAAGCCAACTTGGAGGAATATCAAGGGACTTATGATGACCAAACTCTATAAGAGAGAGAATATGCTTTGAAGCAGAATGACCTTGTGGGAGGAGCATCGTCTTCCAAATCCAAAAGGCCGAAGAATACTACAAGTAGTAATCCTCCTAAGTATCACTAGGAAGGAAGGGGCAAAGAGGCCAAAGCATAGCAAGAGGTTGAGAAGAATGTAAGAGAGGAGGAGATCAAAAAATCCCAATATGCCTTGGAACAGAAACGGGAAGAAGAAAAATAGAAGAAATAGACTGAAGAACAACAAAAGAAGTAGCAGAAAGAGGAACATAAGAAGAAACAAGTAGAAGAGGCCCGCAAGAAAAATGAAGAAGAAGAATGACAAAAAAGGGAGGCTGAGCACAAGCTCAAGCAAGAGCAGGATAAAGAAGAAGTCGAAAAGAAGAGAAATGAAGAAGAAGCTGAAAAGAGGAGAAAGGAGGAAGAAGCTCAAAAGTTACAAGAATATGCATCCAAGGAGGCATAGGGAAGCAAGTCATAGCCCTTGAATACTGGGGGCAAGCAGACCTTCCACATACTGAGGTACCCCCAAAAACTCCCATGACAGGAGGGACACCTCCCTCTCTTAGAACTTCGTATCCCAGAGGAGCATGAGGATGATGTACTGGATCTAACAAGACTATATTTCGACCAATACACTCATAAAATTGGGCAGGAAAGGAGAAATGCCTTACACAGAATCCATCCGAGCCCCTCGCAGTGACCACAGAAAAGGACATAGTCCTAGACACCAGGACTAAACCCATGATGATAGCATCACCTGAAACCGCCTTTGTAGCTACCACAGAAGAAAATTTCAACAATATGAGCAGAGAGATCTTGTTTCAACATAGCAGACTCCAGGCATCCAAGCAAAGGGAAACTCAAGCAGAGACAGAAAAGAAAGCCCTAGAAGCTAAAAATCAAAGGCTCCAAATCACGATCACTCAAGCTAGCTGGCTATAGACCGCCATTTATGGAGAGTTGGATACCTTAGAGAACGCCATGAAGCAGGTGTATGAGGAGATGTTAACCATAAAGCAGATAGTCTCTCGTTTGCTAGGGGCCCAGGTAGAAACTAGGAAAAGAGCTACATAGCTAAAGGAAGCCTCCACAACATTAGATAACATGCTTGAATGGTACAAAAAGTACCCACAGGCTCCTGACACCCTACCAAAGAAGGACTGTATCTGCACTCAAAACAATAAGGTACATATACGGATGAAGTTGCAATCTAGGGAAAAGCTCGTAAAAGGTGTAGAGAAGGTGATGTCTGCCTATAAACACCTAATCAGTGGAATAGATTTGATGGAAGAGGTACACCACATCCCTTCCTTAGGGACATTGGCTACAAAAAAGATGAGGGAAGAGGTGACCCAAGACATCCAAGCATTCTTGGGACCCATCAGACAAGAAACCGCTTCCCAAAACCTCCTAGCTTCCAAGGAGAACATTGACCAATATATCGTCACACCAATCCGAATATACACTAAGATAGCCTCTCTATCCAAACAGATCACTGTGAAGATGCGTACTTCAGTTTTGGATGCTCTAGAGTGTTTTCATAGGCTTGGATAATACATGACTAAAATTACTCCAGTAGCCGCTGAATATTTGGCCTGACAGACTTATCTCAGAGAACAACAACCAGTAGAGTCCTCAGACCTTTCCATCACATAGTTGCTCCCTTGAAAAGGAATGATTTTATAGGTAGCTAACACAGCTAGGTCACAGGTTGCAAATGGTACTCAGTCATAGGTCACAACCTCAGGCAGGTCGTAAGTCAAAAATATTCCCAGGTCACAGACCATGCCAACAACTGGGAAGCTGAAAGGGAAGGGCAACCCAAAGGTCATTTTTGGTTCTATATGTAATCCCTTGGGAGATAATGTAAGGACATTTTTTGGACTCCACAGAGAGGAGAGATAAATGTACATCATTGAATTCATGATTCTGAGAATGAATACAAACCCATGTTTTGACTCCACTATTGGATCTTATGGAAAATCATGTGCGTTAACATTATGAATATTATGTCTTCATATACTTGCTACCATTTGGGACTGATTAATCTGCATTTCTGTTCATGCACAATTTATACATTTAAGATATTTGGATGTATTAATGATTTATGAATGTTTAGCACGGGGACATGTTAATAACTTAGTTGTTGATATTTCCTTAATATTTTAGAAACACGCTTAAGGAATTGAAGGATGTTTTGACCATAGTGAATTGTTTCTCTTCTGGTCAAACAAGCCTCTTGATGAGCATGACCCTATTGATGTGTTACTAACAATACATCCTTTGGCTGAATGCTTTAAATCTCTCTTTTCTATTTATAATGTTTAATTTTCAGGAGAACACGTCGACCATTTGTTTCGTATCATTTAAGTAATCGTTCATCCTCTTGTTCTCGAAATACACCTCCATCCGAGAAAGGCATATTCAATGATAGCCAGAATGATGTAGAGGCATTAGGCTCAGAAGTTACTTTGTACATAAGTAGACATAGGGGGTCCTATGTTGTTCAAATGTTCTTGTAAATATTAATAGTTGAATAAAGTTGGTAGAAAATTGTAATTGTTCTCAAGTCATTTTGAGAACATGAGAAGTTGGTGGAGATAGGAATACGAAGGGTCAGTTTAGGATTAATTCAGTTATTGAGTCTAGATTCAGGAATTGGAATGCTAAGAGTTGTTGGACTGTTTGTATAAATGCAACCCTGAAGAGGTTAGAAGGGGAAGAGAAAGAACCTCTTCAGCAACAAAATAGGAGGGTAATGGCCACTGAACTAAATATCTGGCCTGTCATGAATTTGTAGGAATTAGTTGAGATTTATCACCTGTATATGTATGTATATATATATATCTGTTTATGGAGAATTGTTTATAAATCCCGTGCATGACTTTAGGTCTTCTTGGTCAAATTATATGAGGAAATTATCTCAGTGTAACTGTGCATTTGTTGCTTAAACTCTGTGTGAGGAACACCTTGCGTGTTTGTGTGTTTGTTGATTATCCTCTGTAATTATGTATAGCATGAATCTCTGTGTGTGAGGTTAAGAGTGAAAGCCTGTTGAGGAATCCTGGTAGTGGGATTCGGATCCAAGTAGAGACTTTCCGGAAATAAAGAGCTGGCTTAGTTGATAATTGAATTCGTGGAGGAACTTGGTTGGATATATGAGGGGTATCTGATATACCGTGAAGCATCGATTCGAAAGGAATCGACGCTTTCGAACCCAGAAAATCTAGTTCAAGCACCGGAGGTTTTCACCTAATAAGTGAAGCTGTGTATCGAGGCGAAAGCGAAAGTCAGGTCGATTTTAAGTGGTTAACCTTGCGAAGTCCCGAACAGAGTGTTGGACCGGAACCTGGAGTGGAGAACGGAACCGTGACTGAGAGGAACAATGACGGCGGTTTGGAGCGAACCAGTGGGTTTCATCGCACCACCATCCGTCGGGCAAGCGGTTTCCACCATTTGCGAGTGATTCCATAGATTGATTGACGCGTGTCCCTGAACGAAATTGGAAAACCATCAGTTAAAGTGCGCCATCGCACGTTATAGCTTGTACCAAGACGCCGAGCGATATTGTGATGAGTCGTTGATTTGGGAAGGGACCATCTAACGGTGATCGCTTGCTGTAGGTGTGCGAACGATAGCCGAGGTGCGCGAACGATAAACGAGGTACGGTACATGCGTTTGATTGATATATTGATATATATGTGGGCCCGGGGCCGAAGGGCTATGGCGACGTCAATTGGTTATAAAGTGTCGGACTATTTTTATAATGTTCGGAGATAAATATATAGGCTGAGAGATATATGTAATGAATTCGGGTTATTTGTGTGAACTAATTTCATATATTATATACATTGAGATATTATGGTGTGCGAATATGCGAAGAGGGGCCCACATGAATTGTGATTAGGCGTGTATTTAAAAGACCGAGGGTTGTATAATATGGTTGTATATGTGAAGTCGGCGCCCTATGAAACATATGGGGATTATAAATTGGTTGAACTTACAAACATAGAGGAGTTGAGCGCATGACATAAGGGCTTGGAATTAATATCTCAAATATCAGAGATTTGAGATATTAACACTCTCAGATTTAAGTGTTGAACTTTCCAGCCTTGAATAAAGGAAGGTTGTGAGATTGCCCGGATTAGGAAAATGATTGGGCATGAAATTTTGAATGCATTTGTACACAAAGCTTGGGGAAAGTATGAGCTAAACGGGACTGTGGATGTGACACCGTTATCACAGACCTACACCTAGGATGGGATTCCTGTAAAAAATGGTCTAGAGTGTAGTTGTAAATTTATACCGGGATATCCCCTTACTATTGGCAAGGAATGTTTCCCCATCAAAAAATTTGGTGCTAGAAGGAGGGCCTGAATGGTAGGCTCCCACCATGCAAGTAAGATCCCTGTGCACACTCCGCAAGGAGAAATTGGATTTGAAAATACTGGTCCTCCACCTCTCGAGAATACCCCTGAAGAGGACCCACCTTTTTATGAGGTCACATCAAATCAACTAAGGGCCTTATACCCACTTGCCTATAATCTTGTTAAAGGTCTGCAAAAACTCCCTTCCACTAGTTCCCTAGCTAATCTATGAACTCTCGAGATGCATCATACTCGCCAGGGTGTCCTAGTTAACTTCATGCCTCAACTTATAAGCTTAATGCTCAAAGATTATGCAGATGTGGTCGAACATCTCTGAGCCAAACCTCCTGAAATCCCCAGAGGGGTTGACGGAGGTGGCCCTAAATTTACTGGACTGCAACCAAATACCATTCCCCAACCCGGTCAGCCTTTGAATGATAACACCTAAGTGAATGACCCACCTAGGGGAGGGGTAGAAATAGGTCATGGAAATAGAGGCTAGGGTCATGGTCGAAACACATACCATACTCATCACCACCACTGAAACTGAAATAGACAACCCTTCCTTTTCAATGGAAACTTTGGTGGTTTCAGGAACCTAAGGAATTACAAAAACCTTGAAGATCTTAGAGTTATCCGGAACCAAAAAATGCACTCTCAACATGAAGTCGAAGCTTCCGGGTTTGGTACTGGAAGAGAGTCCAAAAACGAGATTGGGCATATTTTCATCCCACCCCATCATAGGGCCAAATGGATCTAGCCCCTATTCTAAATGGCACAGTCTCCTCTCGGCCTCCATGGTCTTCTGCACGACATGCCCTGAAATCTGGAGAATCACCTCCCTGAGTTCGATCTTGAGAAGGGAACGCTGGCCGAAGACCACATTAGTAACTTCTACATGGCCTTGCAAATAATGAGGGTATAGTTTGATGATGTAGCATGCCGACTCTTCACGCACACCCTAGAAATCAAAGCTGATACTTGGTATCGTTCATTTCCTATCGCTTCCATTTCAACCTGGGAGTAATTCCGCCGCACCTTCCTTGAAAAAATTTTAGAGGACAAGACCCCTTCTATGCTTCTTATGGAACTGGGTACCTTGAAATTCCAGAAGAAGGAGAAGGTTAAAGATTTCAACCAGCATTTTGAAACCGTCTTGAACAAATTTCCCCCGAACATGGCCCTTGATGATTCCATCACCATATATTACTACACGAGAGCCCTGCCTTAGGACATCATTGTGTTCGTTAAACATGAGGCCAGAGCCACCCTAGTAGAAACTTTAACCACTACCCTCCCTGTTGAGAAAGATATGCTTTCCATAGGGGCCATAGACCATGATAGCCAAGATGACCAAACATCAGTTGGGAAGAGGACACAACCCTCAACCCATAAGCCCAGGGACAGGGATAAATATCCTTTCGATTTCGAGAACATAGAAAAATCCATAAAGCTATTAAAAAATGAGGTCTCTGATTTGAAGAGAAATAAAAATGACTCCACCTCAGGTAGCAAAACTCAAAAGAATTTCTTTAGGAAAAATAACATCACGCCTAATCGTCCTCCGCTGAACCCCAATGTGAATTTCAACGTTGAGGAGATTGGAAAAGATAACTTTTTCTCTTTTCATCAAGCTTCCCACTCTGAAAGGACCTGCCCTCAATGGATTAATAGCATGACTGTTGTAGTAAATCAGCTCCTAGAAGACCAAACGGTAGGAGAGTTGGAAGAGGAAGCCAACTCAGGCGACGAAGAAGTCTCTCTCCTGGATGGAGATCTGGGATCAACAGTCCTCACCTTCGAAGTAATCAGCAAAGAAGGGCCTCCTCTTGTGACAGAGATAAAACTAGCCGATGACCCCCAATCCAAACCTCCCCAAAATGATAGCCTAAGGAGCAAAGGCCCGGTTTCCGATCACTCTTTCAAGGAAAATTGGAAAGCCTTCTTAAGGAAAATCCTACCACCAAATAGGAAAAACCAAACCGCAACCCCATTCACTGAAAATTCTAGCCCGACTGCTGCCCGAGGTAGCCCCAAGGCCAGATCGTCGTCAAGTTCACCCAGTACATCTTTCTAGACACTCTCGCACGCGTAATCTGGGTATAACATCATCGAAGGCATGAAAAAGACATGTTCCAACATATCCCTGTACGAACTTGCCCGAATAGCCAACCAACGTGACATGATTCTCAAAGCATTTGCTAACCCATTCTCGACAAGCAAGCCCACCTCGACGGCCAAGGCCGTAAGCTCCACACCCTCCCAAGCCTCGTTGAACCTCTAGTCCATCGTCAATGTCGTCAATGAAAACTCGTGATCATCCACAACCCCATTCCTATTTTATTTTGAGATCTTCAATTTCAATATCCACAATTGCCTCATCAATTCTGGTGCATCTACTAATGTCATGCCCATGTTTGTATGCAATAAATTGAATATCTGCCTTGAGAAAACTGATGCCAATATCATTAATGTTGGCAGGTCCTAGGTCCCCGCCATGGGTGAATTGAATAATATCCTGATATGTCTCTCTTCATACTCCCAGGTCCATCAGTCCATTGACATAGCTTTTGTTAAACATATGCATGGTAAACACACACACAAGTAGCAAAATAGGCATGAGTTTATATTACCATTAATATGATGTATATTTATAATACAATGGTGTGACTCTTAGATTCCACATTCCAAGGTCACTTGGACTCCTTTTGTCCATTTGGCTTCCACACCTACCCATAGAGGATTAGGTGTCCAACATCCCCCCCCCTTAACCCGAAGGGGTATGTGTGAGTCCAATAAGAGATTTGTAATACAAATATGAAAAGTATGCATGGAAGAACTTAGGCTAAATCAACTCTCTGAAATTTTGGCATAAAGAGGTGTTTTAAGGATGACCACCAACACTGGAACGCTTAGTACAGTTCCCAGAACTCTTCCAAATATGGAAAGAAGATAACGGCTTCTACTAGAGGAAGTGTCCCTCATATTTGAAGAGAAAGACCTTCAACATAGAATAAGGGAGGTCTACAACCTGTGATGGTTTAAGGATGACCACCAACACTAGAATTCTTAATGCATTTCCTGGAACTCTACCAAAGCTGGCAAGAAGCTGAAGTCTCCTCCTGGAGGAAGCGTTCCGAATTTTTTGAAGAGAAAGAATATCAACCTCACATATATGGTTTAAGGTTGTCCACCAACCAAAGGAATTATCATGGGCATTCATGTCTCTGGATACAACTCTGAATCTGGAATGATAAGTTGTGGCTCGGGCTCGCTTGAAGTGTTGTGTCTCTGGCTACAACTCTGAATATGGAATGAGAGATTGTGGCTCAGGCTCGCTTGATGTGGTTTCAAAGCTTGTATATGACCACCATTTCCCCCTTGTCAGGTACAAGGTGAGATGATGGCGAAAAATCAATTGCAAGCTTGTTCAATATTCTAGAACAAGTTCTGACATATGACTTAAACATCTTCTTGGTTGTGGATTCTCATTTCCAAGAAGCGATCCATCAAATATGAATCTTTTTTCTTGCAGGAGGCTTGTTTCTAAAGCATATGTGTGAAGAATGGGTGTGCCAAACATAGTGCTTGCATGGGGGAATATCGAAACAGTGATATTTCGTATGGCCAACTTGATCCAAATGTTGGCATTTTTCAATTTGTTGTTGCTGTTGTGGAAGAGGAGCAGGATCTGGAACAGCTGAAGGTGAGCTATCATGAATAAATTTGGCACTCTGAAATTTGATGGGCTTGGAGTAGTCCAAAATGTGAAAGGACAACTCCTTGTCATATACAAGACCTATTTTGTGCTTGTTATAGGCAAGCTCTTCCCAAGGTATGATGATAGGCTTAGGAAGCAAAGTGTGAACATCTGCATCTGCATACAAATATACTTTTTAACTAGGCACTAAATGTGAATCGACTGCAAAATTATTTACTTGCTGCTTATGGAAATCTTTTTCAATGTTCTAAACAGAAACATGTTTAGAATGATGAATTCACTGCTGTAATTCTGCTTGCTGCAGGTGAGATTCAAGATGAAAAAATTCAATCTTCTCATGTTCATTTTGCAGAAAAAATATAATATTAGACATAGTATCCTTGCTGATTTTTACCATCCCATCCACACTTGAATGTTTTAGAGTATTCAAAAACTCTAATATGCCATCAATTCTAGCCATTGTCTCAGCAAAAATAAAGGCTTGATAGTCCTAGTAGAGGTTGTAGAATAACCCCACCTATTGAAGATCAAACCATCATTGAATATATAATGCAGACACAAATTTCTCTGGTATATTGGAACAAGTCAAACAAGACTATATATGGCTAGAGCAAGGCTCATATTTCTCCTCAAAAAAACAAAACACCATCAAAAACTTCAACATATGAACACTCAAGGATTCCTCAAATTTTATAGTGGCATTTCAATTACTGCAAACTTGAGTTATTCGTACTTTGGCCCCCTTGTAATATTCATTTGCAATGGAAAAACATCGTAGATTGATATTCCCATGTACATTATAATTTAAATTTGTTTTTATTATATGATTCCATAATCACATAATTTGCAAGAATAAAAGAAATTGGGCCAAGGAAAATTGAACTTTTCATTTGTCCAGTGCGATAGATTTACTAGCATTTTGCATTCCGATGTTCTCAATATTTTAAATTTGAAATGGATAGACAAAAATTCCAATACTTTGAGATGTTTATACTGCGGAATCCAATGGTGCCAAGTACATGCGATAATCGAGATGCTAAATTTTTTCACTATATGATAATACTTATCGTATATTATTACATCCACAAACAAAGCCTTTTAAATCACAAAACATCAATATACCATAAGAGCTCTCAGTGTCACCAGATTTGACCCAACTTGTACCTCAATCCTTCTAACGAATGTATCTAATGTTTAAGGATTTACGATTTATTTATATACTTTACACACATGTGGAATAGTGAAGGCATACCTTATCATGGAATTGATTCATTAGTTCAACTTTGGACATAGCCAAGAAATTCGACACCTTCTGGCAAGTCACACTCGAGGTCTTGGTTGAGCTCGATAGATGACATGTTGGCTTTAAGAAGAGTCACGAGATAAGAATTCGGTGCAGAGAGAGACTAGTGGAGATTGTGAATAGAGTCGAGGAGGAGAATTATTCTTGAGGAGAGGCCACGATGGAGAAGCAACGGTGGGAAGCGATCATTTCATGCATCGTAGTCGAGGCAGCTAGGCCGAGGGAGCGTGTAAGGCCAACGCAGAGAGGTCAGAACAGGAGGGATATTTGGGTAGCGTATGAGTGGAGTCGACCAACCTGGTGTGAATAGACTGTGTCGAAAGGTGGAGTCTGAGAGGTGCTATGTTGGTGATGATGGTTGGCTATGGATACCGTTCCTTCAGGATGCTAACCTGTCATTTTTTTGCAACGATTTGGATTGTGGTAAGTAAACTTGTTGTTGCATGATCATTTCTATACTTGGCAGAAGTAAGGATTAATAAAATACGTCGTTTGATTGCGAAATGGGTGTTTCAAAGAGATATGAAGTGGAGGAGCCAAGAGCATATTCTGTGTAGGAGTGGGTTGGAGCGCATTGTATTTGGAGTAGACTCGAATGGTTGTCCCCCAACATTATGCAGAGAAAGGACCTAGAACTAGTTATCAACAAGACCAGTTAGATAAAAAGCGACAAGCGCAGGGAACACCTCCATGATCTCGAAGCCATGGCTTTGAGAGGGAAAGAAACTTGTTCGATTATGAATCTAAAATAGAAGGATAGGTTGCATTCAACAACACATTATTTCAGTGCAAAGAAGCCGAGTATGAATGCAAAAATTGTGAGTATGGGCTGCACTAAGGAATCGACAGTTTCTGGCTCAGGTCTATGTAGAGACCGTTGTAATTGTAGAGAGTGTAGGTCACACTGGATAGTGCGTCACAAACTAGACAATGCAGCAAAATAGTCGAGGCCAAGGTCGAGGAAAATGGATGGAGAGTAACGCCTATGGGAAGAGTAATGAAGTGGTCTACCAAATGAAGGAAACAGTCTTGCAGGCGATAATATATCGCAGGGCACTGAGGAGTGTCACGTATGTCAGATCAGAACGAACGTTTTTTACAAACTTCACTTGCTTTGGTGGACTCGACTGGCATATTCTCAAAATTAACTAGAGAGCGCAGAGAATATAGCTAAAATTTAGCTAATTGGAGTAGGGCCAACAATCTCCCACTCTGATACCATGTTAAACACACACATGGTAAACACACACACAAGTACGAAAATAGGCATGAGTTTCTATTAACATTAATATGATGTATATTTATAATACAATGGTGTGACTCTTGGATTCCACATTCAAAGGTCACTTGGATTCCTTTTGTCCATTCGGCTTCCACACCTACCCATAGAGGATTAGGTGTCATATAGTTTTCGTGTATATCCCGGAGGCCTACGGTCTGCTATTAAGTCAGGATTAGTCATGCAAACTACAAGGATACTTTTCCACTAACTATTCCCATTTGTGGATCCCATATAAGGGTAGGAATAATCAGATCCGGGTCGAGAGTGAACCTTACATGAATCATACGGTGATCGACCTTGAAGCAACCAATGAACCCATCATCTTTTCACAAGAAGATCTGGGCATATGCTTCTTAGAGGCTGCTTTTGATTGTTACCAAGCCACTCAGTCCCCAGTCTCCTCAGACACCCAGTTAGAACTACTCTCGTGTGCTGCACTTCACCCTGCTACACCAGGGGTTCCACCCGATGTCTCCTCCTCGAGTATCTCGTCTGTGCACAAATGTGATTTATAAAAACCTTAAAATAAAATATGGACCCTATACTACGATGGTTCGAAGACCCACGATGGGGCCGGTGCCGTCTGTATCTTGATAGATCCCCAAAAGAAGAAGTTCCTAATCTCTTTCCAGTTATAATTCCAGTGCACCAATAATACGGCTAAGTACGAAGCCCTAATCCTGGACCTCAAGAAAAAAATATACCTCAAAGTCAATTGCTTGAAGGTAATCGGTGACTCGGAAATCATCACCTGACAGGTACACAACACTATTCACTGCTTATCTCCCCATTTGAAAGGATATCAGTAGGAGGTATGGAACCTGATTTATTCTTTGGATGAGTTTGGTATTAATTTAGTACTTAGAATGCATAATATGGAAGTCAATACATTAGCAAACACTGATGCTAGGTTTACCCCATTAAGGGATGGTTTTTCTATTCAAATTGTTTATAAACCTGCAGTGTCGGATAATGTAACTAATTTCCACATTTTTAATTATGATCAATAGGTATTGGATTTCATGCTAAACACGGATGTGTTCAAGGATGAAAAGATTGAGGAAGAATATCATGATCTGGCTTTACAGAAGGAAAGGGAAGAATACAAGGGGAATCCCATACCCAACAGGGTCATATCCCTCGAGAATTTATTTGACCTACAAAACCGATTTCAGGGGCCTTCCAATACAAAGGTGAAAACTTCCACCCTATTTCACTAGCAAGTGAACCTCGAGATGGAAGTGGACCCGAAGTTCGTCAGTATCAGTGCCAAATGCACCCCTAAGGAGTGTCAGTCCTTTATTGAATTATTTAAGAAATACCAAGATATTTTCGCCTGGACGTATGATGAATTACGGACTTATGACACACGAATCATCCAGCATGTGATACCGATGAAGGAAGGCATCAAGCCTTTCCAACAGAAGCTAAGGAAGGTACATCCGAATTTGGAGCCAATATCCAAAAGGAAATTAAGAAACTCCTGGATGCCTACATCATTTTCAAAGTCTGACATTCAACATGGGTGTCAAATTTGGTCTCGGTCCACAAGGATTCTGGCGAAATTCGCTTATGTGTGGACTTCCGAAATTTGAACCAATTGTCAGAAAAGGATAACTACCCAATGCCCCCCATGGAACAGATTCTTCAAATAGTATCGAGGTCAGAAATTTTCTCATTGTTGGGTGGTTTCTTAGGATACAACCAAGTAATGGTGGCAGAACCTGATCTTCTAAAGACAACATTCAGGACCAAGTGGCATATGTTTGCATTCAGGCACATGCCCTTTGGCCTCATTAATGTTGGGGAGACCTTCCAAAGGACCATGGACATCACCTTATAGGGGCTAATGGGACAAAGTGTGGTGGTCTACCTTTACGACGTCACCGTGTTCTCCAAGTGAAGATATGACCACTTGCACCACCTCAAACAGATCTTTGAGAGGTGCCAAAAATACAGAATATAACTAAACCCCAAGAAAATATTTTTTGTAGTCTTAGAAGGGAATTTTTTGGGCCACATCATAACTCAGGATGGAATAATAGCAGAGACAAACTGTGCAAGGTCCATTGCCAAAATTTCTCCCCCAAGCAGGAAAAAGGCCATGCAGTCGTTTCTCGGGAAGATTAATTTCCTCTGAAAATTCATATCAGACTTCGCACAAATCATGAAACCTCTCCAAGACATGATCAAGAAGAACACAAATTTTAAATGGAATCCTCTTGAGAAAAAAAGGATTCAACAATATCAAGAAGGCCATCATAGAAGCACCTGCCCTACATAGCCCGGATTTCAACAAAGGCTTTATCTTGTACACTTTTACCTCAGATTCATCACTTGCAGCCATCCTCACCCAGAAATATGACAGTAACAATGAATGACCCATATATTTCATGAGTGCAGGGTTGCAAGGTGCTGAGTTGAACTATCCAGACATCGACAAGCAAGCCTATGCGGTATATATGACGGTTAAACATTTCAGACCATACATTTTAAAGAACCATGTCATGGTGTTCGTACCTCACCCATCAATATTCTCACTTTTCGTGAAACAAGAAATGGGTGAGAGACGAGGCAACTAGATGGCATGTCTTCAAGAGTATGACTTAGAATTCAATCCTGCCCACATGGTCAAGGGGCAAGGGTTATACAGCATGGCTGTTGAACCTACAGACCCATGGAGAAATGATGAGGAGTTTTGGGATCATGAAATAGAGATGTACCAAGCTAACAAAAAACCTCAACAAAAATCCCCATCATGGTACATATATATCCTATAGTATCTTGGTTGCGGTGTCATGGACCCTACCTTAACAGCCCAACGGAAACGAGAAATAAGGCTGAAGGCTACACCCTATCAAATAGTACCAGGAAAATTGTTTCACAAACATCACATCAGTGCCTTGCTATGCTTCTTAGAGCACAATGAGGCCCAACAGGTCCTGAAGGAACTACATGATGGCCTGGCCGGTGGACACTATGTGGGAGATGCCACAGTCCACAAGGTTATGCGAGTCAGTTTTTATTGGCCCACTCTGTTTAAGGATACACACTCCTATGTTCAGACCCTTTGCCCCGTTATAGTCTGTCACGGTGGAAAAACCATTCCAACAATGGGGACTAGACATGATCGGGGAAATAATGCCACACTCATCTAAGCAACACAGATATATCCTTACGGCCACAGACTATTTCACGAGGTGGGTTGAAGAAATAACATTACACCAGATCAATGACCAAGAGGTAATAGCTTTCATCACTTAGTACATCATGACCAGGTTTGTTGTTCCAACCTCCCTTATTTTTGATAATGCTACTTACTTTTCATTGTTTAAACTATATGAATTTGCTTTGGAAAATAGTATAGTACTCAAACATTCCACCAACTACTACCCCAAGGGAACGAGTTAGCCGAGTCAACCAACAAACCTTATTTGGATCATCAAAAAGACCCTGCTATCCCAACATCGGAACTGGCACAGCGCCCTCAATAACGCCCTATGGGCTGATCGGGTCACACCTAAACCTTCCCTAGGAACCTCGCCATTTTTTCTAGTCTACAGGAAAGAAGAAATCCTTCCCCTAAACCTTTCTCTCTTGGCCCTTCAGTTTTCCCAAGAAACACATGGTACTCTATGCCCTTCTTTACAAGCCCGCATAGACACCTTGCTGAAATTGGAGGAGGAAAGGCTGAAGGCCATGGAAAAATTCGATATCCACCAAAGACAAATAAAACAATGGTTTGATAAGAAATCCATCGGGAACAAGATCTTCAAAGTTGGCGACCTCGTCCTCAAATGGGACAAGGCTCATAAGGACAAGGGAAAATACACAAAATTTCAAGCCCTGTGGACAGGCCCATTTGAAATCAAAGATAAGTTCGGTCCATACACATATAGACTCCAAACCTTAGAAGGGAGGATCGAGATCCTCCCGGTAAATGGTCACAACATCAAGCATTATTTCACCTAATGGCCAATGGGTTTTCATCACACTTTGTACCATAGTTTTGTTTCATTTTCTTTACTGCTCTCATTTTTCTTTTGTTTTATGTTGTTTCAATAAATGGCTTGCCTTGAGAAAGTTCCCAAAATTTCTTTGCCCAAGTGCCTCAAGTTGAAGGATCAATGTAGCAATTAGTCAATGGGAAAGTTGTGCCAAAATCTCTACCTATTAAGAATCAACCCTGAAACACAAAATGGCCCAAGTTTGTCTAGGATAGCCACCCCATGGGGAAACGCAACCAAGTCACAGGACCCAATTGAAAGTAGCTCACCCGATGCACCAACTCAGAAACTATTGTTAAAGAAGAAAAAAAATTATTGGTGAAACGGGTCACTGGATGGAAGGGGAAAGGGACCAACCTTGGACAACAAAAGGGTATTTGGGAAAACCCAAAGGTCCCCAAATGAAAGACCAAGATCAACCTCTCTTGCAAGTAACATAAGTCGAGATCCCTCATCCACCGAGGCAGTATTTTCCATGTACAAATAAGTGCCTTGAGCACATACAAATAAGTGTTATTAGCACATGAAATAAAGGGTAAAGGATTGAGAAAGTCTTCTTGCACACAGAGGTAATGCGACGACTCTGCTAGGTTACTGACCAGGCTCGCGGGTAATGGACCAGCGTCTATGACTCCTAGGTAGTGACTCCGTTGGGGCCCATCCAGATCGCTAGTAGAAGAGAAACACAGGGTACCAAATAACTATAATGAATCCCTTGAAGTCCATAAGGTTACTCTAACCCCTCCTGTCCGGTCTCCGGAAATAAAAGCATGGTGAACAAGATTCCGTGCAGTGCAAACGAGTGAAGAAAATGCAGGAGGGCCACAAATGAGGCTAGTGGGACACATGGAAGTGGAAGCAAAAACGTGCTAAGCCCCCTCTCCCCCCTCAAGATTAAGCGCAAGTAGAGATTCTGGGTTCTAATTGTGAATTTCCATTGGTTTTAGCTGCTACAACACCCTTCGAAATTTGGCACCTATTTGAAATTTCAGATCCCCTGACCACTTTAGATAAAGGAAAGTATGTTTCAGCCTCAATCATGAACCTTAAGAAAATTCCACCTCCAGTAGGTATCTTCAAAACCAATTGATAACTTTTTTTTTTTCCAATTTGGTCGCTAATTCGCAAAGTCGCTCCCCTTTCAATTTTTTGACATTTGCGACCATGCGAACTTGCAAACAACGACCTCTAGGTTTCTAGGTTGCTAGGTCACAAGGTCGCAAACTTGATTCAAATCCCATATTTTTGACTATGCGACCTTACGACCTAGCGACCTCTAGGTCGCCAGGTTGAAAGGTTGCAAGGTCGTATCCACACCCGACTAAGCCTGATTTGCAACTTTGTGACCCCCATTAATGACCACACGTGCGACCCCTTTATAAATATAATGGTCACGTAGGTCGCATTCGACCTACACAATGGAGCAAACGAGATGCCTAACGATCCAATCAGAGTGTGATTTTTCCTGGGCAATTTTTCGAAACCTCATGCTATTTCTCTTTTCATTGGATGTTGCCTTACCTGCCCCAGGCCTAGGCTATTAATTTCCCTTGGTTCCACTCAATTGCAACCCTAGCCCTTACGTCACTCCAACTAGGGTTTCCCCTTTCCCTTTCTAATCCCATCATGCATGGGCCCATTTTGAACCTCTCCTATCTGCTCAAGCCACCACATGCACCCTTCTCTTGCCTTCCTATGAGCCCTCCAACTCTGGTTTACTCCCTTCCTTATATTTTTCTCCCTTTCTTTCCACATCTTCCCCGTGGGTCGTGATCGCCAAATTTTCCTCATAAAGCCCTAATGTGACCCTATGATCTCACGACCTTGCAACTTCGTGACCTCGCGATATAACGACCTGGTCGCTGAGTCACAAAGTTGCAAGTTCACAACGTACTCATTGACCACGCGATCGTGACTTTGCAACTTGGTGACCTCGCAACCTGGATGTCAGTTTCTAAGTTGCCAAGTCGTAAAGTCGGGATTATTCACACAGGCTCCACCTTGCGACCATGCGACCTTGTTGCTAGGTCACCAAGTCACAGCCTTCCCAATCTAAAATATAGCGACTAGCACAGGTCGCAGCGACCTAGCCTGAGCAGCTAAAACCTTAGTGGGTCTATTCAGTCCCTTTATTTTTCTTTCATGTCGTATGTCTTATCATGGGACTATTTTCTGAACATGCCAGGGGATATCAAAGCTGAGCTCGAGTATGTCTCCATCTCTTTGGCTTCAAGCGACATGGGGTCTCCTGTAGTTCGAAGGAGAGACAAAATCCCAGAGATAGAGCTATCAAAATGAGACATGCCTCCTTCACCTCCCCCTATATATGGAGACACCACTTGTGTCTTCAGGAAAGGTGACAAGATGACATGGTATCAAGTATACCAGTAATTCACAAAGCAAGAATTCCTGGAGGACCTCATGGACCGACAAGTATACATTCAAGTTAAGAGTACTAATCTTCACTATGTGGGCACCCACTCACCAATATTCCTGTGCGTGGCAGTAGTCGAATGGATCCTCCATAAGGTTTATTCACAGTTCTGGGTTGTCTGTGATGACATAGGGAATCCCTTTGCCAATCTGATTGGAAAGGAAGCAGAGGTATATTATGCACTCCCCGCTAGTGAGGAATCTTCTAATGCCTAGTGGGTCGCCACACATGACATATCGATATAGGATACCTTGAAGGGTTGGTGGGAGGACCCCAACAAGTTTAAAGGGAAGAAGGATCAGGAATACAAAAACCGATGGCCTTAGGAAGGTTTATGTAATATTCCCAAATGGGAAAAGCAGCAATATAGCTCACAATAATGGAAATAGAAACAAATTTTAACACATTACATATGAGCCAAATGGTAGATCCATGGTATTATGTATAACAACAATAAATAAGTACAAGATCTTGGGTATCAAATCCCTCAAGATAGGAAAAAGAAGCCTCCAATGCCAAAAATCACCCAAAACATGTAATACACTGCTACACAGAATAATGAAGCAAGTACAATGCAGTTTTAGTGACTAATACTGCAGCTATAAATTGTAAATATATGGATTTGTTATTACAATGCTAGAAAAGGCCAAAAATGGAGATCTATGCTCCTCAACACTTTTCCGAAAATGCAGACAATATAAATGGTGGATCTAAAGCCCAAGGGCTGAAGATTCACTTCAAATAAATCACAAAGAGGAGGTGGTTGAGTCTGATGTAGATCTGAATAGCACTCCTACAATAGACTCTCTTAATGAAGGGCTAATCCCTTCAATGGAAATCAAACACCCCCAATTGAGCACTGAACTCACCCTTGCAATAGATCTCTAAAATAATGCAGTCATCGACTGAAAATACATTGTAGGTGATGATGAAGAGTTGGCCTAATGCAAAAATATGAAATGAAGCACAGGGACCTTCTTTACTAATCTTCTAATGGAAATAAATCTTCCTCCACTAAATACAAGCTCAGAAATGGCACAAAGAAATCCTCCACTTCTGCACCTTGCAACTCAACGCATATCTAAACAAAATCTGTGCTGTAGAAGAATTTGTAGCTTGGCTAAATGCTAGAATGTGAAAATGTAGTGAAAGTACTCTTCCTTAGATGTCACTCAAGGATAGAGGTGGGATTCCTGCTAGGGAACATCCTTGTGCTAAACAACATTGCAATCTTAGCTAAACAACTGAAGAGAGCCAAAAGTCTTAACATACCACAATCAAGAATAACCTAGAAACATGATCACAATGGCTACCATCCTCTTCCTTATATTCTTGGTGAGCTTCCTCACCCTTGGCCCCACTAATTAAAGGAACTACTTCCATGCAAAGGATCTCCCTCCAAAAATGCGTTGTTCCTCATTGAATGTCCACTACTTCCATACCAGCATTGTTGATTTGGTCAAATTTGACCCAGTCCACAAGCTTCTTCCCTTGTTCATACATAGGGGAGCTTAATCCAGCTCTTATGATGCCCTCCATTCACATTTGGAGAGGTTTTATTCCTACTAAGGAGATTTATGGGTCTCCCTACCCTCTTATTCTTCTAACTAAGAAGCAAAATTAGATTTTAATATTCCAATTAGGTGCATGCGAATTTAGGACATTACGATCCTCCCCTCCCAAATGTTGCTTGTCCTCAAGAAACTGCAAGGATAGATATAAAAAATGTAGGGAACCTTCATTCCCATGTGAAGCTCCAACCTCCAAGTTATCATCCATTTAAAATGAATCACCCTCCATAATGGTAATTCATATAAAAACTCCTCCCATATGAGAGGCTCCTCCCAAAGACTCAAGTCAATCATATGGCTCACTTCATAAGGAAATAAGTGATATACTATAGCAGCCATATAATGTTCCATGCTCTCCTTGAAGCATGAAGAAGTGTGGGAAGTTTCATTCCCAATTTACACATCCAACCAATGTGTCATCCCTCCAATCATGTCCCCAAAAATAATAAGAACATCATCAACATATGGGATCACAATCAAAGGCATGCTAGCTGCCATGTGTAGTAATGGAGAATGACAATGGTCCCTCAAGTGCAACCAGCGTATTTTTAATCCTAATTGCATCAGAATAGGGCATGATGAGTGGTCTCCCAACCACTTGCTTCTTGCCCCATTCTTCTCACATGCTTGGAGAAGGTGTATGATGTATGTTGCAAATTTAGGAGACCTTGAACAAGATATCATCTCCCCAAGATCTCCTAGGGAGTGGCCATCATCAATGCTGCTTATGGCCTCAAGTAGACCATGAAGTCTAGAAGGAAAAGTGCCCCCTCTTGGAGAAATTCCCTGCATTTGAATGGTAAGGAAATGAAAATACCTAGTAAATGAATCATGATGTACAAAAATACAATCTTTACCATGTACTTGGTTCAAGTTAGTAAGGTGGCTCATAGATGGGCCTCCTCTCACTCCCACTGAGAAAGGAAGTGGCTATGATAACTCTACTAAATATTTATGTCTCTCCTCATCCTCCAAACAATCCATGCATCTCCTCATATGGTGGTGATTCTCCTCTTTTAAGCCTTCCCAAATGAATCCCTCCAGGATAGTACGATATGCTCTTATCAAACGAGTGGGTTTAGAGAGAAAACCCTCATATGCTGCATCTAGTAGTTTCTCCTTGAGCATATAGGTTCTACTCAAGAAGATTCTACTCTGAAATTAGATGTCCCCATCTCTCACTGCATATCTCCCATCAGATAACTAGCCATCAAGAATTCTACATGAAAAGAGATCCTTGGAGTATTCCACCAACAGTAGGGATCTCTAATAAGGGTCAATAATCAATAATGACAATGTTTTTGATCTATCATGTGAAGCACCTGTCATGTTTCTACTCTCTTCTTTGACATTTTCCATTCCAAAGTCATACACCGGGATGCTACAATCTTGCCTTTGTTGCTCCTCCTGTAGCTGCCCATGCTCAAGTAAAGGTTGAAGCTTTTGAAGGTTATTCTTCCATGGGAAGCTATCACCTATCAAAAACTTCCTAATTTTGACCAAAGCATGCATGAGTGGCCACCATATTCTACCATGTGTGGAATATTTCTCCCCAAGTGAGAACATCTTCTGAGCCTCTAAGGTCAAGGAATAGTCTCCTTGCACCATGATGGTGCCATACTCCATCCCTGTAGCATCCTCTCTCAGCACGAGATGTGGTGTGATAGTGGGTAATGATGATGTTGGGACAATATCTCCCTCCTCCTTGAGCCTACCCCAGAATCTCTACACTGTGTCAAGTCCTCCCAAGGTTCTCACCCTTTCGGGATCAATGAGTGGTGCAACCAAATGTGAAGAATCTCTCATCATCTCCTAATCTGGTGGTCTCCCAGGTGGAATGCCTCCATGTAATGAGACATAAATGTCAAGAATAGATTGCATATATGAGTGGAATGCTTTTTCCTTGCTCTCATTGCGCGAATCAATCTTCCTCTTCTGTGCATCAAACTTATGAAATAGATATGGGTTTGTGCTCCTAATCATATGATGTTGGTCCTCCTCCCAATATTCTTCTTTCATCTACAAGATCTCACGATCTATCAATGAGGGCACATGTTGCTCATGGATTTTTCCCTGATCTCCACATGTGAGATTCTTTAGAACTTCTTTCAAGGGTACAATAATTCCTCTCATTGGAGCAATTGCTCCATCTCCCTCTCCATGAGGTACTAGATCTACTCTTAATGTGACAGCGTTGTTACCTCTTACCTTCTCTTCCCCTTCATCATGAATGGAGGTTACCTCATCATCGTTAAGAGGCTCCTTGTTTTAATCCTCTTTTGAAAGAGAGATATCCATGTCTTCCTTTTGAGAATAGAGCTCTTCTTGAAGTGGGGATCTTGCCTCTAGCAAGGTATTCTGCAAGTTTCTATCCCCCTCAATAGAATTCTGGAATGGATTTGGGTCTATAGATCCTTCCAAATCATGCAAAGGTTTTGTTTTTTTAGGCTTGGCTAGATCAACCAAGGATGTTTCATAATGCTTTGTACAAAATATTTTCACTAACCTCCTAGTGAACTTTGCATAAGTAGATACACTTACATGATTCAAGGAAGAAGTTTCATAAAACCACCAGGCATAAGCCTTACCTTCAAGGTGCAACACTGCTACTCTAATGGCTTCATCTTCTGAAACTTGGTGCTGCTACAAATAGGTGTCTATCTCCTTCACCCAAGCCTTAGTTGTGCATCTAGGTGACACATGAAAATTAGATAGAAAGAATCTAACCAAATCATGCTGCTTGCACGTCTTGCTTCTATTCTGATTGCTAGGTCTTCTATTCTCCTTGATCTTGAAAAACCCGTGGAGTTTTAGATGATCTTTGAACCTCTGTGATTGAGATTCATACTCTTGAAGATAGTCACCAAGAGCCTCCTCCTTTGGTACATCTCCTTCCTCCGTCTCTCTTACTATGAATATAGGAATGGTAGAGCATTGTATATTTGATTGTGTGGCTGAATTCTCACACCCATAATATGAAGAACTGCAACTTTCTTCATGTGTAAATATTATTGAGGGATCTTCATGTCTTTCCCTCCTCGTTCCCTTGATTTATCTATTAAGCTCATGCATAGTTTTGAGAAGAAGTTCCGAAAACTTCTTTCTCTCCATTTCTCCAAATAATGGAGTCTTTCCCTTGTATCTTCTATGAGTCTTCTACTTTCTGTGAGAAGATTCTTCCTCTTCTGATAACATAGATGCAATGTCTTCATGGGCTTAGCTAAGATTATGCTCTGATACCACTGTAATATTCCAAAATGGGAAAATAAGAAATATAGCTCACAATAGTGGAAATAGTAGCAAATGTTAACACATTACATATGAGCCAAATGGTATATCCATGGTATTATGTATAATAGTATTAAATAAGTACAATATCTTGGGGATCAGATCCCTCAAGATGGCCAAAAGAAGCCTCCAATGCCAAAAATCACCCAAAACATGTAATACACTGCTACACAGAATATTGAAGCAAGTACAACGTAGTTTTAGTGACTAATACTATAGTTGGAAATTGTAAATATATGGATCTATTATTACAATTCTCAAACAAGGCTAAAAATGGAGATATATGCTCCTCAACACTTTTCCAAGACAACCCAGGAAGGGTTTCCGGAAATGCACACAATATAAATGGTGGATCTAAAGCCCTAGGGCTGAATATTCATTGCAACTGAAGCCCAAAGAGGAGGTGGCTGCATCTCATGTTGATATGAATGGAACTCCTCCAATAAACTCTCTCAATGAAGGGCTAATCCCTTCAATGGAAGAAAACACCTCCAATGGAGCACTGAACTCACCCCTGCAACATATCTCTAAAATAACACATTCATGGACTGAAACTACACTGTAGATGATGGTGAAGACTTGGCTTGATGCCAAAATATGAAATGAAGCACATGGACCTTCTTTACTGATCTCCCAATGGAAATAAAGCTTCCTCCACTGAAGACAAGATCAGAAATGGCCCAAATAAATCCTCCACTGCTGCACCCTGCAACTCATCACATAGCTAAACAGAATTTTCACTGTAGAAGAAATTTGTAGCTTGGCCAAATGGAAGAATGTGGAAATGTAGTGCAAATACTCTTCCTTAGAGGTCACTCAATGATAAATGTGGCATTCCCACTTGGGAACCACCTTGTGCTAAACAACATTGCAATCCTAGCTAAACAACTGAAGAGAGCCAAAAGTCTTAACAAACCACAATCAAGAATAATATAAAAACATGATCACAATGGCTGCCATCCTCTTCCTTATATTCTTGGTGAGCTTCCTCACCCTTGGCCCCACTCATTAAAGGCACTACTTCCATGCAAATGAAATCCCTCCAAAACTGTGTTGTCCCTCATTGAATATCCACTACTTCCATACCAGCATTGTTGATTTGGTTAAAGTTGACCCATTCCACATTCTTCTTCCCTTGTTCACACCTAGGGGAGCTTAATCCAGCTCTTATGATGCCCTTCATTCATATTTGGAGTGGTTTTATTCCTACTAAGGAGATTTATGGGTCTCCCTACCCTCTTGTTCTTCTAACTAAGAAGCAAAATTAGATTTTAATATTCCAAATAGTTTCATGCTAATTTAGGAATATTACATTTTACAAGCTTGTTGCAATTATGATGTCTAGGTTGTATGGCAGGAAGGACACCACTACTATCAATGGAACATGGGTTCCACTCATGTATGCAATCACCTCCTACAACACTCAGTTCAACTGCCCACATCTAGTAGTATCAGCTCTCGGAGTGAACATATCAGCAGCCCAAGTACCAGAAGAGGGATGTGCTTCAGAATTTTAAATGGCTTCCTACCTCTTAGATGGAGTGTGCACACAATGAAATTTTGAGGATTGGTCACACAACTGTGATGTGAAACACAGTGGACCTAGTCACAAAGATTTGAACATGTTCTGGGCTACCATGTACAAGCAATATATTGAGTCCATCACAGACAATTTCATCCCTACGCTCTACTGGCATATTTTCAATAAAGATCCTCCCTGCATGTCCAATAGGGCCATGGAAACAACAACCAAGGTAGCCAACTGGTTCCCCATCCCAGAAAGCACTTTTTTCAGGGTCTTTGGATCATTCAAGGCACCTCACACACTACCCAAGTTCGTCACTGATAAACTGATACTACAAGAGGTGTGCTATCAAATGATGAGCGGGTTCTCTAAGACCCTCAACAAGGGCAAGAAGAAACCATGGCCTACCCTCCCGCTTACTATTGGTGACTATAATTTTAAGGACTTCAAGGAAGTAGAAGCGGAGGTAGAAGACATCAAAGGATTTCACTTAGTAACCTTTTCCCACAGGTCTTATGATCCTAAAAGGATTGTACCTGCACACTGCAAGTGGGAAAAATTTAATTGGAACTACCAATACACAAAGTGCCTCATGGAAGAGAAAGTTAAAAACTGGTACAATGAAAATAGAGAAGCATCTCCCAAAGGACAAGCCAACTTGGGTGGAGATCAAGGGAATCAGGATAGCCAAACTCTAAAAGAGAGAGCAGATGCTTTGAAGCAAAAGGACCCTGTAGGAGGAGCATCGTCTTCCCAATCCAAAAGACCGAAGAATACTACAAGAAGAAATCCTCCTAAGGATCACCAGGAAGGAAGGGGAAAAGAGGCCAAAGCACAACAAGATGCCGAGAAGAAGCTAAGAAAGGAAGAGCTCAAAAAATCCCAAGGTGCCTTTCCACAACAATGGGAAGAAGAAAAATAGAAGAAATAGACTGAAGAATAGCATAAGAAGCAGAAAAAAGAGGAATGGAAGAAGAAACAAGTAGAAGAGGACCGTAAGAAAAGGGATGAAGAAGAACGGTAGAAAAGGGAGGCTGAGCACAGGTTGAATTAGGAGCAGGATAAAGAAGAATCCAAAAATAAGAGAAAGGAAGAAGAAGCTGAAAAGAGGAGAAAGGAGGAAGAAGCTCAAAAGTTACAGATGGATGCATCCAAGGAGGCAGAGGGAAGCAAGTCACAACCCTCGCAGACCTACCACATATCAAGGTACCCCTGGAAAATCCCATGACAGGAGGACTCCTCCCGCTCTCAAAACTCAGCATCCTAGAGGAGCATGAGGATGATGTACTGGATCTTACAAGACTATCTTATGACCAATACACTGATAAAATCAGGCAAGAAAGGAGAAAAGGCCTTGCACAGAATCCAGCTGAGACCCTCGAAGTGACCACAGAAAAGGACATAGTCCTGGACACTAGGACTAACCCCATGATGATAACATTGGCCAGAACTGCCTTTACATCTGCCACAAAATAGAATGTCAGTAGGATGAGCAGAGATATCTTTTTTCTGTAGAGAAGACTCCAGGAATCCGAGCAAAGGGAATCTCAAGAAGAGACAGAAAAGAGAGCCCTAGAAGCTAAAAATAAAATTCTCTAACTCATAATGAATTAGGCCAGCGGGCTATAGACTTCCATTCAGGGAGAGTTGGATACCTTATAGAATGCCATGAATCAGGTGTATGAGGAGATGTTAACCATAATGCAGATAATTGATCCTTTGCTAGGGGCCCAAGCAGAAACTAGGAAAAGAGTTTCATAGTGAAAGGAAGCCTCCAAAACATTGGACAACATACTTGAATGGTCTGAAAGGTCCCCATAGGCTCTCAACACCCTGCCAAAGAAGGGCTGGATCCACACTCAAAGCAACAAGGTAGAGATACGAATGAAGCTGCAATCCAGGGAAAAGCTCGTAAATGATGTAGGGAAGGTGATGTCTGCCTATGAACACCTAATCAATGGCATAGATTCGATGGTGTAGGTACACCACATCCCTTCTTTAGAGAGATTGGGCACATAGAAGATGAGGGAAGAGGTGACCCAAGACATCCAAGCATTCTTGGGACCCATCAGACAAGCATTCGTTTCCAAGAACCTCCCAACTTCCAAAGAGAACATCGACCAGTATATCATCACAGTAGTCCAGGTATACCCTAATATGGCCTCTCTATCCAACCAGATCACCGTTAAGAGGCAGACTTTAGTTACAGATGCTCTAGAGTTTTTTCATAGGCTGAGAGAATACATGCCTCAAATTACTCCAGTAGTCACCGACTACTTGGCCTAGCAGACTTATCTCAGAGAAAAAAAAAAGGTAGAGACCCCTGACCTTTCCATCACACAATTGCTCCCTTGAACGGGAATTATTTTAGAAGTAGCAGACAAAGGTAGGTCACAGGTCACAAATGGTACCCAGTCGTAGGTTGCAACCTCAGGCAAGTCACAAGTCACAAATCTTCCCAGGTCACAGACCATGCCAACAGTCGGGAAGCTAAAAGGGCAAGGCAACCCAAAGGTCATTTTTTGTTCTATATGTACTCCCTTGGGAAATAATTTAACGACATTTTCTAGACTCCACAGAGAGGAGAGATAATTGTACAACATTGAATGCATGATTCTGGGAATGAATATAAACCAATGTTTTGACTCCACTATTGGATCTGATGGAAACTCATGTGTGTTAACATTATAAATATTATGTCTTCATATACTTGCTACCATTTGTGACTGATTAATTTGTGTTTCTGTTCATGCATCATTATATGTTTAAGCTCTTTGGATGTATTAATGATTTGTGAATGTTTAGCACAGGGACATGTTAATAACTTAGTTGTTGATATTGCCTAAATATTTTAGAAATGCACTTAAGGAATTGAAGGGTGTTTTGACCATAGTGAATTGTTTCTCTTATGGTCAAACAAGCCTCTTGATGAGCATGACCCTAATAATGTGTTGCTAACAATACTTCCTTTGGCTGCATGCTTTAAATCTCTCTTTTCTATTTATAATGTTTCATTTTCAGGAGAACTCGTCGACCATTTGTGTCATATCATCAAGTAGCCGTGCATCCTCTTGTTCTCGAAATACACCTCCATCCGAGAAAGGCATATTCAATGGTAGTCAGACCTACACCTCAGACGGGATCCCTATCACAAATGGTCTAGAGTCTACTTGGGACTTTACATAGGGGAGATCCCCTTACTCTTGGTAAGGCATTTTCCCCCGTCAATATGCTATCATAATTGGACAAGTTTATAGTCAATTTTAAACTATTTTGTGCCAGGAATTCAATGATGTAGTCCATTTCAGCAACCAAGCTTTGCATTTTTCATCCATATCTGAAATTGGAGGTATATGATGCATTTATGTCATGAATTTATTCCAATTTGCTGAAATGATGTTGTTATTGCTGATATCCCTGATTTCCATTATGTTGATGGATACTTGTTAGCCACATCATGTGAGATTTTGTTAGCTTTTCATGTTAAAGGAGGGCTCATTTGAGTGAGAATTCCTATAGGGAGAATGTATCGTAGAGAGACATGCCACTTAGGTTGAGGGTATTTGTCCTTGTAATGACAAAGAAAATACCATATACATCATCATAATTTGCATCATTAAATGAAGTGGACTCCACTCTCTTGACACCAGGCCTAGAGACATAACCCACACTGGGTGAACTTCGTTATCAATGTGTTTTGTGTTCGTGATTTTATGGTTGCCATTATGTTTTCTCTTCTTTAAAGCATGCACATGTGGTTTTTCATACTCTTTCACATGCAATTATGCTAACATGATAGAATTAAAATATTTTGGTTCATTCTGGTAGCTGAAGAGATATGGATCAAGTAAGTAGTAGAATGATCTACTATGACACATGAAGAAGAGAAATAAATGCAACATGATATATTGAAATTACGAGACTAACTACAAAAAAAAATTCTCTCACAAAGAGTAACTAAAAATGAATTGGAAGTGATGATGAATGTTAATATGTATGGTTTAGAATAAAAAATAAAATCATATATGGAAAGTTTGAAGGAAGTTTTGACAAAGTTTCTAAAATAAATGCTTCATAATGGCTATAAGGTATTCCATGAAACTCATGATGAGAACAAAATGAATGCTAATCATGATTTTAGAGACACTAATTTTAGGTTGAAGAGCAACCACATTAGAAATATCAATATGAGGAAGTTTTATGGCAAGGATCCAGTAACATGGATACTACAGATGGAGTAATATTTTGATCTATGTAATGTGAATGACACACAAAAAATACACATTGCATATTTATATTTAGAACCCAATCAATTTGTATGTTATTGATGGCTTTATAATCCTAAACCATTTTTCACTTGGTCAATTTTTATGGAGGAAATGATAGCACATTATGAGAATAAAAACAACACCTTATTTATCCAATTGATAAATCTAAAACCAAAGGATCCAATGGCGGAGCACAATGAGGACTTCCAAAAAATGAATATCAAGGTAAATGATATTCCAAAGGAGCATAGGATTGATGTCTTCATAGTTATTTTAAAGGATAACATCTAACATGAAGTTCACCTTTGGGAACCTAATTCATTAGAGATGACATTCAAGTTGACAAGAAAATTTGAAAGAAAAATTATGGAAACAAGGAAGTCTACCCCTCACAACTATAAACTTGGAAGTGTTAATACTCCTAGCCTCCCACAACCTAAAAGGTTGACACCGAAACAACTGCAGGTAAAAAGAGAAAGATGGCTTTGTTACAGCTGTGATAGAAAATACACTAAAGGTCATAAGTGTGTTGAGAAAAAAATATTTTACATAGATTGTGAAGAGGAGGAAGAAAATTAACAAGAAACATCAAAATAAGAGGATGTAAACCAAGAACCAGGGCCATAAAATGAATCCGATCATATCATGTAATGCATTGGTAGGAATTACCACTCCACAAACAATCAAGATAGAAGGATTTATCAATAATAAAAAGGTAATAGTGTTGATTGATTCGGGTAGTACCCATAATTTTATTCAATGTAAGATAACAAAGGAATTTAATTGCTTTCTATATCCAAGAACCAGAGTTTCAAGTGATGATTAGAAATGGAAAAAGTATAAATTGCTCTAGAAAGTTCCATAATATCAAGCTAACCATGGGGGGATATTTATTGAATATTCCAATGCTTTCCATTCCAATGGGTGGTGTTGATGTTGTACGAGGAGTCCAATGGTTACAATATTTGGGGACAATAACATTTAGGTTTCAATAACGTTTCTTGAAATTTTTCTGGGAATGATAGGAAATTGAATGAAGGGGTATCATAGGGAAATTAGGAAATATAATAAGGTTTGATGGAAATAAAAATATTTAGAAAAAATAAAAGTGGGGCGTAGTCACACAATCATGTTCACTAGAGGTTCAAACATCGAAATCATCCATTTCTCCATAACTCCAAAAAGTATTGGAAAATAATTCCAAGGTATTTGAGACGCCCAAAGGCCTCCCACATATTTTTCATCATGATCATGCTATTCACTTGATTACAGTAAGTGTTCCTCCAAACATCAGACCTTACAAATATCCCTATGCCCAAAAGAGTGAAATTGAACATATGGTTGCAAAAATACTAGAGGTTGGTATAATTCAATCTAGAAAAATTTATTTATCTGCTCCACTAGTATCGGTGCACAAGAAGGATGGATCATGGTGTATGTGTTTGAATTATAGGGATCTCAACAAGCTCACTATTAAATATAAATTTCCTAGCCTTATCATTGATAAATTTTTGGATGAATTACATGGAGAAATTTTCTTCACAAAGAGGATCCTCATTCAAGATATCATCAAATTAGAATGAACACTAAAGACATTTCAAAAATGAAATGCAGAACTCATGAAGATCATTATGAATTTTTTTCCATGCCTTTTTTCCTTACTAATGCACCTTCCACATGTCAAGGCTTGATGAATTTCATTTTCAAACCCTTAGAAAATTTGTGTTATTATTATTTGATCAAATACTAATCTACAAAAAGTATTCGAAGGATCATGTTCAACATGTTTACAAGGTGCTCAAACTATTGGAGGAGAAATTCTTATATGCAAAAACCTCTAAATGTTTCTTTGGAGTAAAAAAAGGTGGAATATTTGGGTCATGAGGGTGTAAAGGTATACCCTTAAAAAAATTAAAGCACCCTAAAGCATATTCGAGGATTTCTCTAATTGAATAGATATTATAGCAAGTTTGTTAATAATTATGGGAGAAAAACAATGTCTCTAACAACATTACTGAAGAAATATGCATTTTATTGGACTCCAGAAGAAGCCAAATCCTTTGAACATCTTAAATAGGTAATGTGTCAAGCACCGGTATTAGATACACCACACTTCAAAAAAACATTTATTGTGGAATGTGATGCCTTAGCAAATGGAATTGGTGTTGCTTTAATGCAAGAAGGATGTCCCATTTCCTTAAAAAATTGTCCAATCAAGGGAAAGTATTTACACAAAACTATTTATGAGAAGGAAATGTTGGCAATACTACATGCACTAAAGCAATGACAACCTTACCTAATGTGAAAACACTTCAAGGTAAAAATAGATCATGATAGTCTTAAATAATTTTTGGAACAAATATTATCTTTATAAAAGCAACAAAAATAGATCAGAAATATGTTCAGTTATGAATTTGAAATCATCTACAAAAAGGGAAGCGAAATGTTGTTGCAGATGCACTCTCAAAAAAGGATGAGGATATGCAATAATTTCTCTATGTCATTTATATTATACAACCTGATTATATAACTGAACCAAGGGATGAATGGAAGAATAAAAGAGAGGTGTGGACACTCATTCAAAATTTGTAGGAAGATCCTAGTACATCTGATACATTTATCTAGAAAAATGATTCATTATGGTAAAAAGATAACTTATATCTATGTAAGAATTACCAACTCAAACAAAATATTATTTTGGAATTTCACACCTCCCCCTTAGGAGGGAACTCTATATTTTTAAAAACTTACCATAGGGTCAAGAAGGAATGTTTTTGGGACGGGATTCAATCTGATATTCATAATTTTGTGGCAGAATTTTTGGTTTTCCAACAAAATAAAGTTGAGACAGTTAAGACCCCGCGTCTATTACAACCTTTAGCCATTCCAAGTTAGTGTTGGGAAGAGGTATCAATGGATTTTGTCACAATTTTACCCAAGTCAAAAGAAAAGAGTGTCATCAAGGTGGTAGTTGATAGAATTACCAATTATGTGCACTTGTGTGCATTATCTCATCCTTTTAAATCCAGTGCAGTTGCTACTACATTTATGGAAACAATTCAAAAGCTACATGGAAACCCAAAGATTATTGTAAGAGATAGAGATCCCATTTTCACTTAAACTTTTTGGATATAATTATTCTCTTTTTGTGGTACTCTAGTAGCTCATAGATCATCTTATCATCCTCAATCTAACGGGAAAACTAAGATAGTGAACAAATGTTTGGAAGGATATCTTTGTTTCTTTGTATCCGATAAACAAACATAATGGGTCAAGTGGTTATCTCTGGCTATATGGTGGTATAACACTTCCTTACATACTATAGTAATAATGACCCCATTTATGGCACTTATGGATATCATCCACCATCCATCAAATCATATTTAAGAGAAAATTATATGTTCAAGCAATGGATCATCACATTGAGCATCAACAATAATTTCTCCAAATATTAAAGGATAATCTCACTCTGACGCAGAATCGAATGAAACAACGGGTATATTAGCGTTGCAGTGAAAAACATTTTGACGTAGGTGACTAGGTATTTTTACGACTACAACCATACACACAAATGTCTCTCATGCAAACTAAGAAGGATAATAAATTATCACCCAATTACTATGGTCCTTACAAGGTGTTGCAAAAGATTGGTACTATGGAATACAAACTGTATTTGCCTGCATCTTCCCAAATACACCAATTTTCCATGTTTCATGCTTAAAGAAGGTTATTGGTGACAAGCTCCCAATTCAAACAATATTTCCAGAACTTGATGAAGAAGGAAAAATAATATTCAAGCCTAAAGCATTCATGGAAACAAGAACTTGATAGCTACGTAATAGAGTAATTTCAAAGTATCTCATTAAGTGGAAGAACTGACCCACTAAATATTCCACATGGGAGGATGAGAATTTTATACAGAAGCATTAAGAACTACTCAAGTGTTGAGTACAACACCTTTTTTTGAAGGAGAGGGGACTAGGTCCCTATAAAGCTAGTGTAGACTCATTATTGTTATTGTTCATGTATCCCCCTTATTTTTATTGTTATTTCCATGTAGCCTCCAAATTTTTATTGTTGTGACCCATTGAAGCCCATTATTGTTATTGTTATGCCCTTAAATTATTATTTTTATTCAAGCTCTCATTGTATTGTGACCCCTTAGATTCCTATTTATAACAAGGAGGTATTTTAATTTCTATCATCCAAGAACTGTTGATTTATGTGATGCAAAGGAGGTTCCCCCCTCGAAGGGTCTAATTCTCAAGTCGTTGATCGATTATTCTTATGTTTTGTGATTTGGTTACATAACAATACCCCTCAAGAGTAATGAAGTTTTGAATAAATAAATCCATATCATCCCAAGGGTGAGGAAGGGATGTACTATAAATACCTCTCCCATTTCTCCTTAGTTTCTCTCGGCTATAAAAATGTTTCCCTAGTTGTTGGAACTGTTATTTTCCTACAAAACTAGCAAGCTCGAGTCTGAGGTAAGCCTATCATCTTCGTAATTATGTCTTATGTAACAACAATTTTGAATCCTCTAACATCTGAATGCTACTCTTGCAGATCATGTGCGAATTCCATATCAATTTTATTGTTGAAACCCTGCAACTTCTCAAAGTAGACTAACCACCCTACATTCCTAAATATTTCTAGGGTTTCTGGATGGTGTAGCAGCACATCAATGTAGTATGGTTCATGACATATTATCACTCCTCCCATGGTTGTTTCAAAGTCTGTTATTGCTCAAATTTTCTCAGAGACTGTTAAAGGGTCACACTTGGTACATAAAAACTGTAGGTTTTAACCCTGAACAGAAATTATCTACACACGAATATTCTAACAAAAAATAAACAATAGCGAGAGCATAAAACATAAAACAGATAAACACAGAGATTTTCCCCTGGATCCCAAATCGGGACGACCAGCTTGATTTTTTTTATTATATTCGTTTTAGTATTACAACACATATATATACATGCCGAAGCATACATAAACCCCAATCCATTAACCCTGGATTAGAACATAACCGTAGTTCCCTTGACCGGATCTACAAAATACCAGGGGTCAAAAACCATTGTACCCCAAAAAACCATGTGCAAACTCATGCACAAAACATGGGTGGGTCCGCCTATGAGTGGACCCGCACACCAAAAAATTGCCGAAGACTGCTGTCACTGTTGCGCTCAAGTAACACACAACACGTGGGCTAGTCGGGAAAGAATATAACACACACCCAACATTCTCCCACTTGTTGTTTTCTTTTCCGTTGTGGGGCCATGTGGAGTATTTAGTCATTTGGCCAATTCATCGAACAATGCTTGTTTCTTTACACGAAGAGAACTTTCTGTACTTACATTTTGTCAATGCATTCCAATATTTCTATGGTTCACTTTACCAAATAAAGAACACCCTTTTAGCTCTCAACTGTCTTCAAAATAAAGAGTATGAAAGACTAAAGGTGTTTGTCTTTGAATGATAAGTAGGGTTCTTAGCCAAGAAAATTTCACTTTGGCTATCACAGTCTATCCTTATAGCTTGTTGTACCAACCCCATACTTGAACACAATCTCTGCAACCAAACTTCTTCCTTGCTTGCATGAGTGGCTGCTATGTATTCTGCCTCTATAGTTGAAAGCGCCACTACAGACTGTCTTTTACTCATCCAACTGACTGCACCTCCAAATAGGCTAAACACATACCCACTTGTAGATCTTCTTTGGTCCAGATCTCCAGCCCAGTCTGCATCAAAAAAACCACGAATACCTTAACATTATTTTAACCCTAGTCTTCCTTGTGCTTTGACCATAATAAATAGTGCTGTAATCTCGAAAACAAAGCTCCCTTTATTAAATCGTACTCCTTCCTAGGTTTTGACATATACCTACTACTCAATACTCCCCACTTCATATGTAAATGTACGGTCTGTATAGACCATTGCATACTGTCGAGGAGCTATTGCACCTACATGAACTGGATATCATCACTCTTCTTCTTGAGTCTTGGAAAGCATTAGAAGTAGACGACTTCCTACGGAATAGGAACACTCTATGAGTTCACTATCCTGCACATATTGATTTCTCTGTACATAGTCTCGTATGCCCTCTGTTTTCTGAGAGCTTCCTCTTTGCCCGATCTCTCTTAATTTCCCTGCCCAAAATATAATTTGTAGCACCCAGATCCTTCATGTCGAATTTGGAGAACAGTTGGGTCTTCAAATCTTGGATAATTTCTTTGTCATTTCCAATCAACAACATATCATTCACATACAAGACCAAATAAATAACACGGTCACCAATTAATTTAAAATAAACACAGTGATCCTCCTTGCTTCTAGTGAAGCCAAGTCCCCGTATATAGGTATCAAATTTCTGATACCACATCCTTGGTGATTGTTTTAACCCATACAGAGACTTCTTCAACCTGCACACCAGTTCTTTCTTACCCTTCACCATAAAGCCTTCATGTTGCTTCATTTATATCTCCTCTTCTAGATCCCCGTGAAGAAATGTTGTCTTCACATCCATCTGATCTATCTCAAAATCAAATGCAGCAGCAACAGATAAAAGTAATCTAATAGAAGTAACTTTGGCAACAAGAGAAAAAATATCACCAAAATCAATTCCCAACACCTGGGAATAACCTTTGGCTACCAACCGAGCTTTTTATTTCTCCACCTTGCCTTCTACATTCATCTTCTTCTTAAACACCCATTTTCTCCCGATGGGCTTCCTTCTAGCCGGCAACTCTACCAAATCCCATGCCTTTTATGCAAGGATGCCATTTCATCAACCATGGCCTCCTTCCAAAGTTTTCCATCCTTTGAATCTACTGCCTCCCTGAAAATTTTGGGATCATCATTAGTTATAGTTAAGGAAAAACCTGAAGAGAAAGCAGATGGACTATACCTTTTTGGTTTCCTTCTTTCCCGAACTGATCTTATCAAAGTTGGGGTTTGTGGCTCTTCCTCTTTTGAATCTTCTTCTATTGTAGAGTCTGATTCATACTCCTTTAGCTCAAACTCTATCTTCTCAGGTTCCTTTGGTAGGACTTCATGTGTAACAACATCTTTCACCTCTCTAAACACCACATCTCGATTGTATACAACCTTCCTTGTTTCTGGGTTCCAAAGCTTATAACCCTTTAAACCATCCTTATACACAATAAAGATGCACCTTTCATATTTATTATCCAACTTGGTCCTTTTCTCCTTTGGAACATGTACATATGCATCACATCCAAATACCCTTAGATGTGAAAGAGAGGGTTTCTTACCAGTCCATACCTCATGTGGAGTCTTATCCTCCAATGCTGATGAAGGAGATCTGTTAACTAAGTAACATGCAGTCTCCACTGCCTCTGCCCATAATTCTTGTCCTAGCCCAGTACCACTGAGCATGCTTCTTGCCTTTTCCATCAGCATTCTGTTCATTCTTTCTGCAACTCCATTTTGCTGAGGTGTGTATGGAGTAGTCTTCCACCGTGATATACCACACTTCTTACAAAAATCTTCAAATTCCTTCTTGCAGAACTCCCCACCATTATCTGTCCTCAATGCCTTTATGTTCTTCTCTGTCTGGTTTTCCACCAATGCCTTAAATTCTTTAAATTTGTCAAAGACTTCAGATTTCTTCCTCAAGAAATATATCCATGTATTCCTTGAGAAGTCATCTATGAATGAAACATAGTACACATACTTTCCCAGTGATGGAACTGACACAGGTCCAAACACATCCTTGTGCACAAGTTCTAATATCTTGTTCGCCCTCTTAGCACCGAAGGAAAGCTCTATACTGATTCGTTCCCACTTATGCAATGTTCACAATCCAAAATCCGGAAGGCAATTAAAGACATACCCCTTCTACCATACCATTTCAATGTAGTATCTGAAGGCCCTTCTCTCCAATATGTCCAAGCCTTTGATGCCATAGCATGGTCTTTTCTCTAGATACCGCTAGGCTTTCCGCTCCACCTTCAAGAACCACAGAACTGTTGCACCCATCAATAACGGTGCTACCCTGAAGCTTGTACATAGTTCCAATCCAAACTCCTCGCATTAATACCAGTGCTCCCGGAACCATCTTACAGGCATCTTTCTCGAACACTATTTTTACACCTGCATCATCCATCTTGCTTAGAGAAATCAGATTTCTAGCCAATGTAGGAATATGCAGAACACCAGGAAGTGTTCTAATCCTTCCACCTTGCAGCTTCAGCTTCACCTTTCCACGTCCGATGATTTTGGCCTTCCTATCATCCCTTAGGAAGACATCACCATCATATTTCTCATACTTGCAGCACCACTCCCTATGGGGAGTGAAGTGAAAGGATGCACCTGAGTCAATCAACCATGACTCATGATTTACATGTGTATTTGAAGAAGAAGCCAAATACACATCCCCACCTTCATCTGAGCTGGTTTTTGCCTCTGCAGAAGGAGCATCATCATATCCCTTTCCTTTCTTAGGAGCTTTAGATCTGCAGTCCTTTTTTTAGTGCCCTTCCTTTCCGCATTTTCAGCATACCTTTACAAACTTTCCAAGAGATTTAGATCTCCCTCTAGATTTGGATCTCCCACTCGAAACCTTATTCTTGTTTCTGTTTTGGGACCTTCCTCGTACAGATAAGGCATCTCCATTCTGGCCCTCCATATTTCTCCGTCTTATTTCCTCTGACAGTAAGGCTGAGAGAATGTCATCAAAATTCAAGGTAGTTGTATTACTACCTATTTCAATGGCAATTTGTCCACGAGTACGTGGCTAATAATTTGATGCATAATACTATAAAGTTTCAAGTTTTAATATCCTTCGGAGGGTGTGACTTACCCACTGATATTGAAGAAAAATTTGAGATGCTACTGTCTTAAGTCTCCATCCTTCATACTCAATTTTCTGACTTTTTCATGAAATTTCAACTTATTCACTAGAGACTTAGATTGGTACAAAGTCCCAAGTTTTTCCCACAAATTCTTCATCGTAGCTTCCCCAGATACATTCAAAAATACTGAATCTGAGACACACAACCGCATTGTGCTCTTAGCCTTCTGATCCAGTTTCTTCCAGTCTTCATCTGACATTGACGTTGGTTTAGTACTTGGATCTACTGCGATCCACTGATCTTTATCCACCAGCAGATCCTCCATCTTGAGCTTCCATAACTCAAAGCTCTGACCATTAAATTTCTCGATCTCTATCTTCCCACCGCTTGCCATATTCTTTCACCGCAAGAATCGATCCCGCAGATCTCCCACTGAACAGGGTCTTCCTCAGGCCCGAGCAAAAAACCCTCAGCAGAAAAGGCGTCCCCTTGAAGCCGAAACAACTCTGATACCAAATGTAGGTTTTAACCCTGAACATAAATTATCTACACACGAATCTTATAACAGAAAATAAAATATAGCGAGAACATAAAACATAAAACAGACAAACACAGAGATTTTCCCCTGGATCCCAAATCGGGACGACCATCTTGATTTTTTTATTATATTCCTTTTAGTATTACAACACATATATATACATGTCGAAGCATACATAAACCCCAATCCATGAACCCTAGATTAGAACATAACCGTAGTTCCCTTGACCAGATCTACAAAATACCAGGGGTCGAAAACCATCGTACCCCAAAAAACCATGTGCAAACTCATGCACAAAACATGGGTGGGTCCGCCTATGAGTGGGACCGCACACCAAAAAAAAATTGCCGGGGCGCTGCGCCCAGCGCAACATACAGAACTTGGGGCTAGTTGTGGAAAGAATATAACACACACCCAACAAAAACACTTGATGGTGCAGAGAATATTAGCCGAATGAAATTCGGAAATGGGTAAGGATTAATTAGGGTTTCCCTTTCATTGAATTTAGTATTTTCATCATAAATGACAACTACCAAGAATTATTTCCAAGTAGTCACATTGATTTTAAAAAATGATAGCAAGAGTAATGGCGGTAGTGGGTAATTACTTAATTAGAAGAAGTGTATTTTCTGTCAACCAAATCGTAATTGCCAAATTTGGGTACGTTCATAGTATATTGTATTATAGATACGGTACACTCCTCCCCAAGGATGGAATTTGACGAAAAAATTACCCGTTATGGGGTGATTTCCTCGTCAAATACAGTTTCAAATTTTACAAAATCATCAACATCCTTCCTTGAAACTATGAAGACAGGATGTTACACAAGAAGCTAAAAAGTGATCTGAAAATGGAGGACGTGTTCAATATCATCTTCTCCAAAAACTAACAAGGGTCGTTCCTATGCTTTGCAAGGTAAAATGGGTCTTAACACAAAACATGATTTCCAGGGTCTCTTCAAGTTATGAGTTAATATTCACATGTAAACTTAACATAAGCAAAATAATATCACATAACTCATACAGGCACCATGAAGAGCATAAAAAAATATTTGGTGACAGAGTTCATCCCTCCTAGGCTACATCTCCGGGCCTTCCAACATAGCTAGACTTCTCCATATATTTAGTGTAAAAAGGGGTACATAAAAGTTTATTGATGAAAACGGGTGGTTATTTCCCCTACAAGGAAATTTTCTCCATTAAATAATTCTCACATAAAACAACAACAAAAGGCATCTCCTAAAATACCCTATACTCCAACTAACATGAACTGACATGAGCATATGAGCACTTCAATTCCACATTGAAGAGAAAAAAAAAATCTTTCCTCAACATGACATAATGAGAAAAGTAAACCTGAGATAAAACATGTAAGTAATAGCTACTGCAGTAGACTTCCAAAGGTAATAAAACCCATACACGACCTTCTCCATGCTCAAACACCTACAAGAACTGCTTCAAAAAAATAGATTGATCCATACACGCTTGGTCTTCAACCTACAAAAAGTCTCCTTATATGTGCTCAAACCAGCAAATAGAGGTCACCATTAGATCGAGAATATCTAAAAACCCTTAATTGGACTCTTCTTAAGCTCCATTTTTCCAAAACTCCAAAATATATGGCTCTCCAAGCTCTCCCTTGAGTTTTGTTGTTAATTTTCCTAAAAATTAGACCAACGGGCTAACCGACCCACGATTATGCCCTATTTTCACTAACAAGGCAACAAATATGTCATTCATCACTGTAATTTGTTGGAAAATTAAATTTCCCAATAACCCATAAGGGAAAATTTCCAGGCCACATGGGCCATGTGGTCATGGGTTAGGCCTTAACGCCCACCCCCGCTAGCCTAGCACCTGAAAACTCAAGCATGTGGTTATATGTTTATCACGGGACCGAGGACTGGGCCAACAACCCACCCTTCTCGTGGGGTACCTTAAATCCTTGCCCCATGGTCATATAGGTTGTCATAGGACCCTGGGGTTGGACCCCTCTGTAAGTGCCATTGTGTCGGGCCCCTTTTCTCCATTTTTCAGGGCATATAGTGTTGAGCATTTTGAGTGTTAAGGTAGCATAGGATGTGCCCTAGCTCCCAATATTTTTTGAGGGACTAGAGTACATGATATCTCCAAGACCCAGAAAGGGATTTGAGAAATTTTATCCAATTTGGGAGATAATTAATTAATTAATATTTTTAATTAAGGACCCTAAGTCTATCTTAAGAAAATTAAAATATCAAAGGTAATTAATTTAAAAATGTGATGGAAATGACTTAAGTCACACGAATCAAGCTTTCTTTTAATCTTAGCCATTGAATCAAGATTAGATCATGAACGTTGGTTTCCCAACGAGAAAGTATAAAGGAAAGGCTTGGGGTCAGTTGGAGAACACACACACGGAGGCAGAGCATTGAGACTAAGCTAAAATTCTAGGGCAAGGTTTTCTTAGAATTTTTAGAAGTGTTTTAGCTGCAACAATGGGTAGTATTGGATAAGGGGATGGTTTGATCCCAGATCCAAGGATCAGAAAAAGGTAGAGAGGCAGCAACCAGGAGCAGCTTAGGGAAGCAGAGGTAGCACTAGTAGCTACGCAGTGGCTACGCAACGTAGAAGACTTTAGCTGCTATGCATGCCCATAAAGGGTAGCTGTGAGTAGTAGGACGCCCTCCAAGGTTACACAGATCCCTTCTAGGGTAGCGTAGGGACTGCGTAACCCAGTCTGGGGTTACGCAGCCCTCTCTAGGATAACACAGAGGCACGTGGAGTCTAGAACGACTAACGCGGGGGATTCAAGGGAAGTGCTGGGGTTTCTAGAGGCATAATTTTTTTGAGTCTTGTAAATCCCATTTGAGGGTGTGGATCAGTTGAGTTTTCTATCTTCGAAACAGCAGGTTAGTTGTTGATCTATTTTGTTTCTTTATTGGGTTAACCAGTAAGGTGCCCAGATTTTTTGTATTCAAAAACTAATTAATAATATAAACCCTCTAGCGGCCAGAAGACCGGTTTTCCCGCATTTGGTTTTTTCGAGGACAGTTGTCCATAAAATCTTATGTGTCACATTGCATATGTGCATGTATCTTTTGCTTAGATTTTAATTGGTGAAATTTTTTTATGTGTTTACTTCGATATTAATCTGAATTTCAACATTAATAACTTGATTAAGTAGGAGAAGTATAACCAAATCTAACAATAGGGTTTTTTCACAAAGTAATATTCAGAAATTTTCACATGGTATCAGAGGGATTGTAGATCTAGCAGGATCACCAGCAGAATACTAAAGAATCATTGCTGCAGAAAGCAGCAGCAGCCGCAAAAAGTCGGACTAGAAGGGATAACGCAATAGTAGAAGGAGCAGAGCCATGCATTCATACGCAGTCTCCACGTAGGACCATGTACTTACTGCGTAGAGGCAACGCAGAGATAGCCCTTTTACTGTTGGCTCACGTAGAAGGCAGCTAGGGTGACGCAGATCTGAAGATGTTGTTGTTTTAGAGTGCCGGTAGCAGTGCTGCAAAGCTTCAGAGGTTGTTGGTGGGGTTAAATTTCTGAAGATTCAGAATTTAGCCTAAGTACTAGGTGACAAAGAGTGGGAGGAGATTAGCTTCTTAGAGGGTTTCTAGCCAAATAAATCTGCAGATCGACCAGAGGTCTGATCGAAAAGAGCTATTTCGTTGTTGATTTGGCAGACTTCCAAGAGAGGATGTCAGTTGTCAGAGGGAACAGAGGGTGCATGTTTCACCTAGGACCCTAGATCCAAATCTCTAGTATAGAGAGGATTTCTGATAGATTTGATGAGCAGATGGCACCTCACGGACTATGTGATTAGGATAGGTTGGATGGCATGTCCAACTTTGCAGTCTGAAAGGCCAGAATCTTGGTAGTCATGGAGGAATATGGTCTAAGGGACCATGCAGAAAAAGTCTTGGCCACGCTGACCGATGCAGATCTCCTGAAGAAGCATGAGGAAGTTGCGGCACATGCCAAATGCTTCATAATGGATGGGGTTAAGGATCATATAGTTCCACATATAGCCGAAAATAAAATGGGTAATGAGATGGGGAAAGCCTTAACTGCCCTATATGAGGGAAATTTCATCGAGAGGAGAATGCTTCTGGAAAATCATTTATGGTCATTTATGATGGCAAAGGGAGAATAAATAGAGCCCTTCCTTGTTAGATTACAGGTGATCAGATATCAGTTGTCTGCCATGGGAGCAAAGGTGGAGGATGATGTGATGGTAAGGACTAGGAAATTTTTTTCCAAAGTGTCTTCGGCAGAGTTGACCTTCCCAACTGGGACAGTATGTGGGTAATCCTTTGTCAAGAAGAACTTAGTGGATTCACCAAGAAGCACTATAGCACCGAATTGAGTAGTTTGAAGAAGGAAGAGGAAGAAGATGTGACCTTGACATCAAAGAGGAAACAAGGGAAGAAGAAGTGTGATCTATCCAAGATCATTTTTTTCTAGTGTGATGAACTAGGGCATTTCGCCAGTAATTGTCCTTAGAAGAAGAAGAACAAGGAAGGTTCTACTTCCAAGGCTTTTGTGGCAAATGATAGTTCAGAAGATGACGTAGCCATGAGCACTGATGAACCACGAAAGTGGGGCGACATGGATCTATAGAGGAGATATAGAGTGGTGGTAGGATCCTTGAGCAACTCATCTCTTAGATCACATATGAGCTATGGGAGCCTTAAGATAGAAACGAGACAAGTGGATAAATTGGTGCAAACAATCACAGATGATGTAGAGGCGGAGCTGAAGGCTGAAGGGAGCAGCGCAGTGCAGATGCAGTGGAAACGTAGAAGTATCAATTTAGGGGCTGATGTGACTTCATCAGCGTAGAGGAGAGCTACAACAACGTAGAGGCTTCAGGAGGACAACACAGTGTAGCAGCAATGTGGGAGATTTAAGTGTAGGAGATGATGTGACTTTAGCGTTGTAGAGGGATTATGTTTACACAATGCAGAGTTGTAGTTGTGCATCATCCTCTAGATGTCAACACAGAACAATAGCCTATGGAGCTTTAGTGATGAGGATGCAACCCAACTAACTTGTTTTTCAAATATTGGGCAGGAATTTCAGTTGTTTCTCTCAGCAAATAAGTTGCAGTGCAGCAGATGGCAACACGATGCAACAGATTGAGAGGGAGCTGCAGTAACTGTAGCAACGTCATAGGCAATAGTACAGAATGGCATCAACAGTGCAGTGATGAAGGGCAGCAGTTCCAACATCAACACACAGACCCACACCAGAGATCAGTGTAGATATTTGGGGTGAAGCAGTGTTGTACTAGAGCACATTCCTCGCTAAGAGGGAGTTTTGAGTTTTTTTAGTGTTTGGGTAGCATCAGATGTGCTCTAGCTCCAAACATTTGTGGAGGGACTAGAGTACATGAGATCTCCAAGACCTAGAAAGGGATTTGAGAAATTCCATCTAGTTTAGGAGATAATTAATTAATTAATGTTTTTAATTAAGGACCCTAAATCTAACTTAGGAAAATTAATATATTAAAGGTAATTAATTTAAATATGTGATGGAAATGACTTAATTCACACAGATCAAGCGTTATTTTAATATTAGCTGTTGAATAAAGATTATATCACAGTCATTGGTTTCCCATCAAGAAAGTATAAAGGAAATTCTTGGGGTCAGTTGGAGAAAACACACAGGGAGGCAGAGCACTCAGACTAAGCTAAAATTCTAGGGCATGGTTTGCTAAGAATTTTAAGAAGTGTTTCAGCTGTAGCAAGGGGTAGTATTGGCTAAGGGAATAGTCTGATCCCAGAGCCAAGAATCAGCAAGAGGCAGAGAGGCAACAACTAGGAGCAACACAGGGAAGCAGAGGCAGTAGCAGCAGCTACACAGCGATTGTGCAGCGTAGAAGAATTCAGCTGCTACACAGGGCGAGAAAGGGAAGCACTGAGTAGCAGGAGGCCCTCCAAGGATACGTAGATGCCTTCTAAGGTAGTGTAGGGACTGCATCACCCATTTTGTGGTTATGCAACCCTCTCCAAGCCAACAAAGAGGCTAGCAGGGCTGACACAGGGGCTTCAAGGGCAGCGTTGGGGTTTCCAGAGGTAGAAATTGGTTGATTCTTATAAATCTAATTTTATGGTGTGGATAAATCAATTTTTTTGTCTCTGAAACAACAGGTTAGATGCAAATATTTTTCTTTTCTCTTTCAGGTTAACTAGTAAGGTGCCCATATTTTCTATATTCAGAAACTAGTTAATAATATAAACCCTCCAGCAACCAGAAGACTATTATTCCCACATTTGGTTTTTCTGGGGAAAGTTGTCTAGAAAATATTGTTTGTCATTTGACTATGTGAATGTATATTTTTCTTAGACCTGAATCAGTAAAATTATGTTATGTGTTTATTTCGATATTAATCATAATTTCATCATTAATAACTTGATTAAGTAGGAGAAGTATAACCAGATATAACAGTAGGGTTTCTGCATAAAGTAATATTTAGAACTTTTGACATATGGTACCGCAAGTAACCGAGGGCCAAGGGATAATACCTATCCCTTCTCCATTAAGCCCCTTAAATCCATGCATTGTGGTCTGGTACCATGCCATATTCCCTTGAGGTGGGGTCTAATATTTTTTCCCTCCACATTAGTGCCTTCCTGGAAAGCGAATCATCCCATGGCTTAGACGTGACCCTGGGCTGGGCCCCTCCATAGTTCCCTTTTTACTGAGTGCCTTAACCTTCATGCATCATAGTTCTATGGTGGTTCATATGTCCGAGGGTTAGGGCCACCCTAAGCCCTTCTCCGCTGGCAACGCCCAAATATTTTCCTCCGATCTCGTAGAGGGTCAAGTGACTAGGTATTGGGGTTGGTTCCCGAGACCCCCCTTCCTTATATGTTGAGGTTTTATGGTGTTAAATGATCGGGGTTCAAGGCTGGAAGCCCAACCCCTCTTCCCAAATGAGTGCCTTTGAAGCTTTAAATATAATTTTGGTTCTATGTTAATAAGAACCACCGTGTGGCCCATTGGAAAATCCTTGCACTATGAAGTCGGGGGTTGAGGGTTCGAACCTCCCGGACCTCGGTCCTACCATACCAAAAATTTGGATGTTTTTGTATCTTCGTAGACAGTTCTAGGCTAAGGAATTGTGCCAAATAATCTAATGTAATGTTTTGATTATGTATGGATGACCAATGCTTTAAACTTTTAAACATATGCAAATACTAAGTATTTCTAAGAAACATAAGGGTTGATTCTTCACCCTTAACATAATTAAGCTTTAAAATGATTTGAAAGGCGAAATTTAAGAATATATATAATTCCTTAAACATTCATATTGAATATTTAATTTCTTATATACAGTAGATGTGTATAGAAGTTTTATATAGCCAAACAACACATGTGAAAAATATGACAGAAGGCAACAATTTAAAATTTTAGAGGAATTAATTAAGACATACATTTTCAGTTAATAAATCTCTTTTAATAATGATAAATTTTCAAAAGCTTCCAAAGATATTGGCATTCAATCTTATCTGACCCAAAATTCTATGTTTTTTTTGTTTGTTAAGTGGTCTGAGTTCATCAGAGATTACATCAGGCTTGAACTATGGCTTGAGAAATTGTGACCCATGGGCATCTAAGTTGTCAAAATCACCTGGGGATTGCACCCGGCCTGGGCTACACCAACACTAAGCTAACTAGGTTTAACTTGTCTCCTTCCCCTAGCGTGGGCACAACAGCCTCTGTGAGGTTTGATCCTAGGTCACCTTTCTGACAAGGCCCATCTTCAACCAGTTGTGCTAGTGGGACTTGACACCCAAACTTATATGTTACTTTGAACATGTGCAGAGAAAAATAAAATTGGAAACATAATTAAATTATTAGAATAACTCACATATATACACAAGATACTCATAATGAATCCATAATCCTTATATTAATTGTAGAAATAGCTTATAAAGTTACAAGCATGTCTAATTGTTCATCACAAGGGTGCAACCTATTACAAAATATTTGAATTACAAAATATTTATATAGTTTTATTCAAACATATCTAAAATTGAATCAAAATTTATTACAAAATATACTATCATCCAAAATAATTGGGATATTACAAAAATGGAACTGAAAAATAGTAAATCTGAACTGATTTGAACACTCTGCACAAATTTCGAGGGTTCATGTTGATGACTATAGCTAGAAATCTGATTTTCTATTTACTGCCTTTGTTAATCTATTGGTTTTTCCTGAAAATTGCCATTATGTTCTATTCGATGAGATTGCATAATTTATCCTATCTCTTTTCATCAGGGATAGAAAAATTTAAGATTTTTATATATAACTCATCAACTTCAGTATATTTTTGAAAAGTAGGCCAAGCTAGAAACATATGCTTAATTTCATGTTGAATTAGCAAAGCATAATTTAAAAATTCAATGAAAGCTTTGTCAAATAGAATTCCTCTAATTTTTTAAAACTTGGTTTTGTTCACTACTATCTCATGTAACTTGTGTTGATAAGTTTCAAGTGGAATCAATTTTCCACCTATATCCTGCAATCTTGGGAGTCCTTTTTTATGTAGATCATTGAATTTTTTGTGAAATTGTTTGATCTGAACCTCTCAATTTTGTCACTTATTCTCAAGTTGTAACATCAAATTCCTCTTGGTTATAACCTTTCTTACCTACAAGACAACTTTATTTATGTCTTCAATGTCTAATTCTTCAAGCTAATCCTTTGTTTTGGAATTTATGACTTTAATTATCCTTGTGGAATCTCCTGGTTTGTGGTCCAGGTCTTCTTTTATTTCTGTTACTGTTGCTTTTGATCTCTATAATAAATATTCTTGTTCAAAAATAATTTCAAGAGAAGGCCATAACACAGTGATTGGTTCATTAATATCAATCCAGATATTTTATTTGTCCCGAGAAATAGTTTGTGCAATTAAAGATTCATTCTCATAAACTTCCAATTATTGAGTTAAATTATTATTCTTTTGCATCTCAGCTAAATATGCATTATCATACTTTGTTTTCTATTCTTGAACCTTTTGGATTTTCATCTAGAGTTTTTCAATTTGTTGATCCTTCAAAGATAAGTCTCCCATGGCCTTTAAAATTGGTTTGTTGAATTATTAGACTATGTTTCTACTATGAGGGTTGTTGCTATAGATTTGCCTACTATTGAAGTACCTATCGTAGGAATGGCAGTTGAAATACTGAGTTGATGCTCTTTTTCTTTCAAGAGTGATTCCATGTCAGCTTCCATGTTTTCAATTTGGATATTTGTTCAACTATCAACTTGAACGTATTTTCCTTTTCCTTTTCTAATTGACCTACTTCCTTAGCTTGTGGATGCTTTGCAGTAGGAAGCTTAAGATTCTTCCTCAATGCTCGAGTATCAACAATTGTATTCTTTACCATCTATTTTTATTCTTTTGATATCAATGGGATCATATCCTAGTTTAATCACCAAATATTCAAGTGCCTTGATTTTGGTATCTTTGGCCAAGGATGACATTCTCTCCATTTTTCGTTGTGTGTGAATATTATTAAAGGAAGCTCATAGATTAGAGGTTTCCATAGTTGAACTTGTCAATGTATAATATATCATTTCACCTGCTTGCTTATGAAGGTTGAATTTGATCAATTTCATGAATTTTCTTAGTGTCAAAAGAAAAAAATGTATGTTTTATAATCTTCTGCACTTTGAGGGACTAGATATTTAGGTTCTAAGAAGGATAATTGAAACGGTTCCTTTTCAATATCAAGTGCATTAAATATTCTATGTTGATTAGTCGAAGACTACTTCCAAAATTCTGAATAAGTAGTTTCTTTTCTTCATTATTCCTTTTTATTTCTTTGTATCTAGCAAACATATATTTCTGCACTGTATCTTGGGAGACAGATGACACAAGAGAATTTTTTGTGATATTTTTAATCTGTGGAAAAGAGGTAGTACGAAACCCTTATAGCACTAGTGTAGCCTACTAATGTGAACTCTTTCATCTAGAGGTCTCTTCATTTGTGTTTGTTATATTTCTCCTTTTGAAAACTGTGAAACCTGTATCTTAAGCTTTTGAGTTTGTAGGAGATGGAATTTTTCTTGATATTTTGGTTTCTTTTTCCTGAGGAACTGGATTTTATGAAGTTTTTTTACTAACAATCTATTCCTCGGCTTCTTGTAATGTGTTATCTTTCCATTCTTCCCAATTTTCATATTTTTCTATCTCTGGTCTAATAGTATGTACATAAGATGTTGTTATTTGCTCAACTCTCAACCTTGAAATAATTCCCAAGGGATCACAGGACCAATTAAAACTCAACTTGAATTTCATTTTCTTTAATAAATTATTTTCTTCCTTTGATGTTGCTCTGGTATTGACAATGAAAGGGTCAATTTGTGCCTTTAGCTTGAATTTTGCTTTCTTCTTCCTGGATATAAAATGAAAATCATCCATATTCATCATTTTCCTAATGTATTCTGAGGCAAAGATCCTTATTAGCACAAACACTAGTAACTTGTAGGGAGGGAGTACACATCCATATATTCTAATTTCTGAATAATTCTAGTAAAGGTACTAGCATCCAAATTTAGCTTGCTTAGTAAGGTGCATGATTCTTCTAATTTCAGGAGAAATCCATACTATAACATCAATGTTTTGAAGGCATAAGAACATATGAAAAAATTGGTTTACAAAGTCACTGAAAGAATAAACTTTTGTATTCTTCCTTGCCAAGGAAGTCCAGTGAATAAAAAATTGATGCTTTTCTTGTGCATCTAAATTTTGCAATGGGAATTTAAACCTTTATTCTAGATGAAATAATCACAAATATACAAGAATTGATTGATGCTTGAACGAACCTGATCATGAAATATACAAGAATTGATTGATGCTTATGATAAAACTTTAGAAACTGATCATGAATAATGTCTAAAAGAAAGTAACTGTAATTAAAATCATTGAAGGATTATTACCCACAGATAAAACTGACAAAAATCCTAGTATCACTTCATCATCCCACTGATCGGTAGGATAACCTAACAAACATATGACCATGGAAATGACCTGCCTTGACATTTATAGAAAAATTGAGGTGGAACGGGGTGAATTAATTATAGGAAACTCAGAATTTTCAAGTAGGAATGACTCAAAGATACGAGCTCATTGGGGAAATGTAAGTTTCTAATATATTTCTAAGAGGGAATCAATAGAAAAGGGGTGCAGAGGAGTTTGGAAATTGATTTGGAGTGCTTGGCATATGGATTTTGGTGTAATGGAAAATAAAAATTCATTTTTTTGGGAAATTACAACCCTCTGACTGGGAATGTACCTAAGATGGCACTAGGTGAAGAAATCTGGAAAGGTATGAGTTTGGGGAATTAGGGCAATAAAGACTCCCAGATACTCAATTCGTCACTAACATCTTGGAATTTCTGGTTTTCCCAGTTTTGGAGTTCATACAGATCGAACTCACACTAGTTTTCAGAGATTGTATATTGTGTATCGACTAGAGGGAGCTCGTCTAGGTTAATGACAGAATGAAATGTAGGTATTTCTGCAACTAATTTAGACTTTCCTTTGTGAGAAGACATTTTAAATAGTAAAATATCATCAAAGGTGATGAATAACCAGGCTATGGTGATCACTGGCATATGAATATGGTTGTGGGATTGTAAAATTCAGGGTTACACGAGTGCTGTTGAAACAAGAAATGGTGAAAAATAATATGCAAGGTGACGAGATTTTTTTTTAAAGAGGAGGTTTTAAACAGATTTAGCATATTGTAACCATTTTGGCACGTCTAATTAATAAACTAGATGTTGGCAGGAATGATATATAATGATTACATAGTTGTTTGGTGGGAAGAATTAGATTATCCAACAATTATTTGGTGGGAGAAAATAACAGAGGGACAAGTGGCAGGGTATGGGTGGGAGTAGAAGCACAAATGGGAAGGAAGATTCGTTTTAAGAGGGGGGTGGGGGGGGGTAGGTGGTTTATGGTTTTAGAGTGAGGGGTCCCAAAATCATTGTGGAGCTGCCACGTATGAGCAGGTGATAATTGTAAATCGGATTTTCAGACCCCCCCCCCATTAACTTCTGAAAGTGCAGGGGGATTGAGAATCTATCCTCTGTCATTTATCCGACGGGGATGATCTTATCTGTTGCTTTCTAATTGCATTTTATTTCTATGTGAAAAAGTGTCAAATCAACTTTATTTACAATAAAATAATCCTCGGAAACATAAAGAATTAAAATAATAATAAAAATAAATCAGAGCGGCATTTTAACTAGCACGTTGACTTAGTGATTTTTCATATATATATATATATATCCCTTTTTCTTTCTTTTCTTTTGATATTTTTTATTTATTTATTTTTCTCATTTTTCTTTTCATTTCTTTTTTTTTAATTCTCTTTTCTGAAAAAAGGATATTTTTCTTTTTTCAACATAAGGGTAAAAGTGGAAAAATAAAGACAGGATAAAAATAAGTTACAACATATGCCTCCAAGGTGCCATGTGGCATCCCATGATTGGGCCACATGGCACCCTGCCATCAGTCCAAATCAAACCATCACGAACCAATCAAAATCAACCTCAAATTGACGAACCAGGAAAGGACACTTGGCGACATATGGTTGGCCTGTATCTGTACAGTCACCCTGGGTGATGTCGGTAGTATAGAATCCCAGTCAACAACCTACTCATTTTTTAGTTTTTGGGACAAATGATGAGAACACAATAACTTGAGCATACGATGTTAGATTGAGGTGAAATGAACATCGTTAGATTCATAAAAATGAGCACTTCAACTTCATGCTAATTTCAAGACTTTATAGGAACTTTAATTTTTGAGATAAAATTTGATCACCTGATCACACCTCCCCATTAGGAACTTTTGGGCTCCAAAATTTTACTTCCCTAGTAAATATAATGAGGCTGAAACTCAAAATCGCCCAAAAAACTCAATCCAAAATGCATACTTTTCAATTTTTTCCCTTCAAGCCCCAACAAAGGCACTTTACCTATATTCTTCGTGAAGACCTACTTTCTTGTTAAAAATTGAGCCAATATTCTTATCACTGATGTAGGAAAAAAACACTGACGAGTGGAATCTAAAAATTCTCTTTAATCTCATCTTTGTACAAATCAAAATAAATTCATCTTGAAGTTAAATTGTTGAAGACAAACTTGACTCCATCTTGGAAATTAGAACCAACTTAAACTTGCTTTACAGTCCTCAGATCTAATAATTACCTTCGTATCCATGTGTGTAATACCAATCTATCAGCACAACAACTATAATCGCATCAATTAACCAATCATATATTCATATAATAGAAACAAATATACTTTCGCAGCTATCAAACAGATACTTTTGCATCTTAATCATAAAACCCAAGTTCGCATAAATCATAACAGAACAGACCCAGATCACATCATATATCAACAGTACTTCACATATATATATTAATACCAGACTCTTCTTACAATTCCAAAATACTGCCTATGCACACAGCCAACAGGGTCCACACACAGCAGGAATGTGGAGCTCCGCGCACACAACCAGTAGGATTCCTTCCCCAAAACACCAACAACAAATCTAACAACTCGTGCTTAACATCAATCTCAATTATTTCCTGTCTATGACTCAAAAATGTTCATCTATTTATATTGATTTAGCCTACGCATCCAATGGTCTACAAACCGTGGTTTGCATACTCTTGTTCTACCCTTGACCCATTACAATGCATTAGGGGCTTTGACCCACCCCAAAACCCCTGCATTATACTAAATATTACAAAAATGGAAAAAATTCACACCTTTAGGAGACTCTGTTCCAACAGTTCCCCAACACAATCTTATGACTCATCCCGAGTCACTATGATGGTAGGGTCTCCACCTGTTCCTGGAACAATCTAATTGCCTCGGCTAATGGGGGCAGCACACCTTCACTCTGAGCAGCAACATTTTGTGCAATGTCAACCAAATTGTCTGAAATTGGGCCTTCTGTCACGGTGGTGACACTCTCCAAAGTCTGGTTTAGCTGCTTAACCGCAACATCAACATCTTGTGAAATCTTAAGGGCCTCAGTGACCTAAGGCTTTAGGTAGTCGCTGAGGACCTCCTTCTTCTACCGAAGTTCATCAATATCAGCTTGGAGGGCATGACTGGTGCGTAGATGTGTCAAACACTGAGCAGGAACTAAAGTGGGCAGGGTGGCTTCTAACGTCTCAAACTCTTCTTCTTTCTGCCGTAGGTCCTGGTTGATGCCTCGTAGGATCGGGTCCCACTAGACCTTGGTCCATATTTTCATGGTTGTTTCTAGTAATTGTGCACCCTGCGTGATTTGCCCTGTAATGATGTTCGTAGTCATGGTGACCAACACATTTCGTTGGGCCCGTACCTCCGGAGGTGTTTTGGGCTGCAACTTAGCCTGCAGATCGGCAATCTGCTGCTCCATCCATGTCTTGACCACCTAAACTTCCTCCTTGGAGGCCTTTAGTGCTGTGACCAACTTTTCAACCTTAGCCCAAGGGGTGGATGTGGTCGGGACCTCTATGGTAACCTCTCTGTAGAGTTGGTGAATCACGTTTTTGAGCTCCGCTTGCTTCGTGGTGGCGAGGCACACTTCAGCGTTCTTTGCATTAATTATCTGCTCAACCACGCTGAGCTGTTGGTGCACTTGTTGGTCCCGATGGTGAATTTCCTAAAATAAAGAGGTTTGGAGACACTGCAAGGCCTCATGAGGTAACCTAGCTAAATTCAGCTAGACATATATACTTGCCTGGACTTGGATTCCCAGGTTGGGTGGATTGATCACAAGGGTTGCGTCAGGTAGAGAACAGACATGGCTTTCGTCTGTAACTAATTGGAGTGTAAAAACTCTGGTAAAACTTGATAAATATATATTATTAATGATGAAAGATGAGATGATTACAATGAGGGATCGCCTAGGCCTTAAATAGCCTCAAGGTGTCCCTTGGCGAAGAGGCATGATCTTTGGATCATGCCCTTTCAGTTAATAAACCTAATATAACTATATCTAACTAATAATTAATAAAATATTCATAACTTTGCCCCTCTCTTAAAGATGCTTTGTCCTCAAAGCATATGTAATCGACGGACAACGTTGACGAATGTCTGATTTCCGCGAACGGCGAGCTCTTGCTTCCCATACTTTAAAAAGGTCATGGAGCATATTCTCGAGTTCAGTGTGTTGTTGATCTGGATAGTGAAAATATCTGATATCGACAGAGTCGGATCCTGTCTTGATTTCTGGAGACTCTTCATGGCTCCCTTTTGAAGATAACATTTCTAACTGCTGACATTGCACTGTAGATACGACTTGATTTCCTGGGGTTTGGAATCCATACAACTTGTATTTCTGCCCTTTCCACTTAAAACTTATAAACTGCTTCTGATGGTTGGCAGAATAAGTACCTAGAGTTCGTAGCCATTGAATTCCTAAGACCACATCTACTCCTCGTAATGGAACTGTGTAGAATGGAGATTCTAAATGAAAGTCTTTAATCTGCAATTTGACTTTATGGAATTTTCCTACTTGTTCAATCTTCTTACCATCGGCCACCATTACCTTCATATTAGGCATGGGAAAAGTAAAGAGGTTGAGTCTTTTGGCCATGGTGGAATCTAGAAAATTGTGCGTGCTACCTGTGTCTATTAGAACCATTACATTGTTGTTCTTAATATGTCCTCTTAACCTTAGGGTTTGAGGTTGTAATATGCTTGTCATCGTTGATAAGGACACTTGCGGAATAGTTTCGCCCTCCACTTCTGGAGAGAACTCTAAATTGTCTTCTAATCCTTCTATACACGAATCAGTACTGTTAGTGTCGTTAGTTGCTTCACAGCTGTATAGATTTTTTGCTTTTCCATTAGCACATCTGTGCTTAGGGTCCCAGTTTTCACCGCAACGTTTTCACTTGCCCTCTCGTATTCTTTGTTTTTCCAGACTAGATTTTTCGTCTTCACGAGGATTGACAGGGACATATGTTGTGTCAACTACATTTTCAGATTGAGGAAACCGTCGTCTCGAATATACTTTTTCTGGTTTTGATAGTCTTTCCAATTTCTTTTCAACAGCTTTTGCTTTTTGCCTTGCTACTTCTACAGACGTGATTTCATGTAGTTCTAGCTCTTCTTGTATGTGGACTTTAAGTCCTGAGATGTAAGACTGGATTAGACGAGATTCCGACACTCCGGGTACTCGTGTTGCCAAAGTCTCCCATTCTCGCGTGTACTCATCCACATCTCCTTTTTGGCGTAATTTGATAAACGTTGAAAAGAACTTTTCTTCTTCTATGCCTTGAAACCTTTTGAAGAATGCATCTTTAAATTTCCTCCAACTGATAGCGAGCGTCGTCTTTTTCCACCACATATACCAATTATATGCTTCTCCTTCCATTTTCATGGAAGCATGCTTAATTTTTTCATCATCACTAGTAATGTCATAAATTTCAAAATATTCTTCTGCCTTATTAAGCCACGCAACGCTATTCTTTTCATTACCATCAAATTTGGGTAGGTCAATCTTGGCATTGCGCTGATATGCTAATGGTGGAACAAGAAGGGGATATTGATTAGCGAATGCATTCCAGAGCTGCTTGTTTTGAAAATCTGCATTACTATCTTCTTGATGATGTGGGGAATCGGTTTTTTCCTGATGCTTGTCCGAGTTCCCTGAATCTGCGGTACTGTTTTGTTGATTTGGTTCCCTGTTAGGAGATGTTGGAGATTGTGTCTGACCCAACTTATCTATTTATCATTTAGCTTGTTGAAGAGTTCTTTCATACTGTTCATTGTTTCAGTGGTCTCGTGATGATTTAGCCACATCTGTCTTTCTATGCGATTTGTTGTATCATGGATTTTTTTTATGTCGTTGGAGTGCCCTGAAACTGTACCTTCCAGATTGACTAATCTTTTTCCGAATTCTTCGGAATTGTTAGTGATTTGCTTCTCAAGATCTCCTAATTTCTTCTGGAATTCCGCCATCGACATTGACGACGACATCGAGCGTGTATGAGGTGGGGAATACCTTTCTGCCAGTTTCTCCTCTCTCTTTTTTTTTTCTTTAAAATTAATTAATTAATATTTAATTAATTTTTTTTTTTTTTTTAATTATATAATTATTATATATATATAATTTTTTAATTAAAAATTATATAATATATATAATTTAATTATATAATTATTATATATATATAATTATTATATGAAAATTATAATATATATAAATAAATTATATAATTATAATATATATATATATATAATTATCAATTGAATTATATATTTTATATTTTATATAATAATAAAAAATCGTATAAACGATACCCGTTCTGTTTTAAACGTTGCCCTCTTTCATATAACGTTACCAATTGATTATATCACACGTTGCCCTGTTCTAACGTTACCAATTGATTATATCACACGTTGCCCTGTTATACCATACGTGTTTTAACTTTTAATTGCTGCCGTTTAAAACCGATTATACCACACGTTGCCGTTTAATTGCTGCGTTTAAAACCGATTATACCACAATGTTTAGAAAAACCAACCGATTTATAATATCGTTCCGATTTATGCTTTACCAACCGTCGGCTTTTAAAAAGACACGAGCCTTTCAGTTTAATAAACCCACGCCTTAAAATATTACCGAACCTGTTGTTTTAAAAAAAAAGAACCCTCGGGTCTGAGTAGTGACACGACGACCGCAGCCCGACGTGATACCAGCGGTCCGCTTAACCGACGTGCTGTAAACCTATACGTTGAAGATTTGCTGCAGGCCGGTGATGAGTTGACTGTCGCGGACTTGTTGATGATGTGGTGACAGAAGTATCAAGAGTGTTGTCAAATGGCGGCCGAGAGAGAAAAAAAATTTGCGGAAGATACGATAAGAGCACAATCGACGAGTCTCGTTGACGGTTAGCTGACTGGTGAACCTGTTGACACGTAAATCTGTTTCACGGTAATAGGCGGAAGTGCATGGTAAACGCTATATCGTTTACAGCCGTTTACACTATGTATTAATGCAGCCGTTTACACTATGCAACTGTCCACTGTAAACCAATGGAAGGGGGAATCGATACAAATGGAAGCGGAGAGTTCTTAGCAGATAGAACACGCAGAGAATATCCCAACGTGTGGATTGAATGCTGAACACTTTCGGCTTGTTTTTTAAAAAAAAAAATTCTGAAATTTCCTTCGAAACTCTTTAACCTGACGATCCACAGATCCAGAAGAGCGATGTCTCTGATACCAATGGAGTATAAGATTCGAGTTCTTATAAGATGACTGTCCTCAAAAAATTTAATAGAATTTGCCCAAAAAACAGAGATATCAAGTCCTCCTCGGTTTTCTTCAGTACACGATCTTGAAAAAATCTGATTTAAAAAATCTGCAATTCTGGAATTTGCAGTTCTGGAATTCCGTAATTCCGGGGTGATCACATAGATCCCAAAAGAGCGATGGCTCCGATACCAATGGAGTGTAAAAACTCTGGTAAAACTTGATAAATATATATTATTAATGATGAAAGATGAGATGATTACAATGAGGGATCGCCTAGGCCTTAAATAGCCTCAAGGTGTCCCTTGGCGAAGAGGCATGATCTTTGGATCATGCCCTTTCAGTTAATAAACCTAATATAACTATATCTAACTAATAATTAATAAAATATTCATAACACTAATGTTGTGCTATTGGCGGCTGAGGGTGTGCGTACTTGATTCATATTGGTCTACAATGTGTCTGTCTTCAGCTATAGCACACATATCTCAGCCTGGATCATGTCGATCGCAGCTTTCTGCTGCTCCTCTAAGGCTACCCATCTATCCTCCATGGCTAGAGTGACCGCATCAGTGTTTTTTTCAAGGTATCCATCGGTCAGTGTGATTGTCTCATCTCGTTCTGTCTGCTGAGAGCGCTGCTTCTTTCGGGGCCCTTTGACAAGCTCACTTGTTTGCTTTGTGCCGCGGGGGGAGGTAGGTCCTCCTGCATCCAGTTCTTCTATACCTAGTCCTGGCTATGAATCTACCTGAGTCGCTGCCTCGGCGTCCTTCTCATGGGTCTGCTTCTGTTTTTCATCTTGTTGTGTTGATGCGCCTGTGTCTTGCTTGGTACTCTTGCTTAATCCTCTGGTATCCTTGATGACAACAGGTAGGATTACTTTTGGTGTGCTGGTTCCTACAGAGCTCTTCATGCCAATTTTGAAACTGATCTTCCTGTTAGGAGGCCAGAGCACAATGACATTGTCAATTTCTTCATCTACCACCATATAAGGGAGCGAGGTCTAGGCCTTGTCCTTGCATGCTCGAATCTGAACGTTGTGCATGGTGACCTGGAATGCTACAATGCCTTTGTATCTGTCATATACTGTTGGAGACAACCATGGTCAGGAATTAATGGTTGCTGCCAAACTACTCTGAAAGAGGACCCAGAAGCCTTAGTTGTCCTCGAGACGCTGCGCATCCTTCGAATCCCATAAGTTTGTATATAGGGCCCCTTTGCACATGTCAGGGGTCAGTTTCGGTAGGACCAATTCCTCTGGGGCATCCCAAGTTATCAATGCGATGAGAAGTAGCAGCCACGAATAGCAGAATGCTCGTCCCTGCTCCTAGGATTCGCGGACAATGGCCAAAAATTCATTACACAAATATTGCGACCAATTGAAACAAACCCCTTTCTCGCACTAGCCTGCGATCTGAATTACGTATGCGGGGACGGAGGTGACCTAGCATTTCCACCTCATTTTACATGCCAATAACATGGTACCCAGCTGTGTAGCAGGATCAATGATGGTTTTTATCATGAAGCCGCGAGTATTTCGATTCACATGGTATTTTTGTCGTACATATTCAGCAGTTTTCCCTTCATACTTCTTGCCAACGTGCTCGATAGGGTTTTGCCCCTCCATAGGGAGACCAGTGTTTGATGGACGAGCGCAGCATCAATAGGGATTCAATCCTTGATCCACAAACACCCATCATGGACCGGTGCAAGCAACTCACGCACCAAATGGTCGGTGACATTGTAATGGCCGAAATGAGGAATCTTGAGCAGGTTGAGGAGCCTGGACCCCGCCATTTTGTGTACTCAGCTTACAGGGGACAATTTTTATCCCATCATCCTCCTGAATGTGTTCCAGATATAACTCGGTTGCCAATTCATGGAAAGCCTCCAAATTGGCCAAGTCATGATCATCAAATTTGATCTCATGGAGCTTTCCGAAAGGTTCACCAATAACGGGGACCTCGCCCAGGGTTAGCGACATCTGCAAGTAGGTGATCAGATAGTCGAGTTTCTTCGACGTGCACGTTGAGGGCCTACGTGGCTGAACGAAAGGAGGTAACCAATTGATGGGATCTGGGGCCTGAACCTCTTCCTGCGCAACTCGCGCCTGGGGCGTCGCTCGTGGAGATTTTACATTTCGCGAGGAAGTACGAGGCTTCCCTCCAACCCGTTTCGTGGGTTTTGGGGGCTTTCCTGAGCCTTGTTCTTTTTCCTTCCCCTTCTTCGTGACTTGGGTGGAGAAATATTCTTCAGCTTCAAACTCAATCTCTACCACTTACTCAGTGCCTTGTTCTACCGAGATTACTGGTTCCGAGGGTTTAGCAGGATTCGTAGCTGTCATCCTGGTGCGAAAGACAAACTTGGGATTGCTACTGTCAGAGGGAGTAGGTTGCTTAGACATGAAAGAGGTCCTATAGGCACATAAATTACCACATCACAAATTCGTCGAAAACAAACATGCCAAGTAGGACCTAGTTAAGCGATACGGAACCCTTGTTTGACCTATCCCGCCTGTTTTATAGCTTTGGCGATCACCCAATGGTAGGGTAAACTTCACGTGGAACTTAGCATCAAGTAAACAGTAAAAAAACTCCATAAATCACCTCATTAAATTCTGGTCGCCCGCTCCATCCAATGGTAATTTTTCCTTTCTACCCGATTTTACTATTCCAATGGCTAGTTTTCGCACCCTAGGTGCGCTCATCGTACCCCTCGGCTCCCAGCGCACCCCTGCGCTTTGAGCATACCTCCTACATTCCCAACACACCTTCTGCATTTAGATTCTATTCCTTCTAAATTTATTTCCACGTCTCTGGTGCACTTCCCTGGGCTTCCAATCCCACGGCTTCCTCCTGTGTGGAGCATGGTACCTACTGTGCTTACCTTCCTTGGTGGGGCTAGCCCACTTCATATAGCTACTCCGACCATATAGTCATTTGATCTGATATGATTTGATATGAATAAAATTGATGTAGTCGGGTAGCATATCACCGTGTATGGTGGCTAATCGCATTGCTCTTCCATCCGTGATTTCCTTAACTGCATAGGGCCCAAGCCAATGTTGTCGGAACTTCTTGGGTGTTTTGCAAACTGACTATCATATAGCAGGAATAAGTCATCCTCTACAAAGGTTTTTTGACAAATATGTCGATCATGCCAAGCCTTATCGCATGCCTTCTGTACCTGCTGATGGTAATTGGCAATGAAACGGTCTTCCTCCAAAGCCACAAGCTATGCTAACCACTCCTCAATAATATCAGACTCTGCCATGTTTGTGAGGGCAGCGATGCACAGACTAGGAAAAATATATTCCATGGGAATAATGTCCTCCTTACCTTAAACCATCCTAAACGGTGTCTTCCCTGTCAACTTTTTACAGGTGGTTCGGTAAGCCCATAAAACAGATGGAATGCGCACATCCCAGTCGCTGTGATCGGCGTTACAGACGTTAGTCAGTGCATGCTCCAATAACTTATTAAAAGCTTTGAATGCATCGTTTTCCTGAGGATGAGACAGAGTGACTTTCGCATGATGGATCTGAAATTCTTCCGTCAAGGCCTGTATGGTTTCATTGACAAAGTGTGTACCTCTATCGCGCATCAGGATTTTTGGACATCCAAATCTGATCAGAATTTGTTCAAAGATGAAGTGTGCAGCGGTATCGGCAGTGCAATCCTTCGCTGCTTGTGCCTTGACCCACCTAGTCACATAATCATTAGCAGTTATAATGTAACGCGTACCTGTCTTCTTTCCGGGGGGGTTGATAGGTCCTATGAAATCGATTGCCCACTTGTCAAATGCTTGCAGGTCCATTTGCGGTTGGAGAGGCATTTCATCTCTGTGGGACGACCTTCTGGTGTGTTGGCATGTATTGCAGGCCTTACAATAGTCGTGAGAGTCACTATGCAAGGTAGGACACCATAATCTGGCTCTTAAGACCTTCCGCGTTGTGGCGTTTCCTACATAGTGACCTCCTGCCACCCCATCGTGGGCTTCTACCAAGATAGCATGTTTCTCATGTTCCAAAATGTACCTTCGCAGCACTTCATCTGCTCCCATCTTATAGAGGTGACCTGTGATGATGGTAAAATCTGCAACGCGAGTTACCAATTCTTTCTTCTATTGCACCCAATACCCCATGGGTGCCATGCCTGTAGTCAAGAATTGAATAATGTTGGCAAAGTGCATATCTACTACCTTAATAGCAAACAACTATGCATCAGGAAATCCTTCCTCCAGATTAGTTGGTTCCTTGCCAGTCTCAATTCAGGACAAGTGATCGGGCCCAACAATCAACCTCCCTGGTTTGAAAATGATTTCAAAGTCGTACTCCTGGAACAACAAAATCCATCGACAAATTTTCCCCCCCAACACAGGCTTATTCACCAGGTACTTCAAAGCCGAACGATCTGTAAACATTTTGAAGTGTCCCCCTAATAGGTAATGTTGATACTTCTGTAATGTATAGACCATCATCAATCCCTCCCGCTCTGTGGTGGCATAGTTGCGCTCTGCACCCGAGAGTTTTCAACTAGCGAATGCAATTGAGTGATCAATGCCTCCCTCACCAGGCTATGTAAGGACCGCTCCTAGGGAAATTTCGAAAGCATCAACGTGGACATGAAATACCTTCGCCCAATCAGGGAAAATAAGGATAGGTGCAAAGATCACCTTTTCCTTAAGGAGCTCAAAGCTCTTTTAACACTCGTCATCCCAAAAGAATGAAACATCCTTCTTAAGCAGTTTTTCTAGAGGGGTTGTGATCAGTGCGTATCCCTGAATGAACTTTCTGTAATAGCCCGTATGTCCAAGGATCGAACACAACTGCTTCTCAGTCGTAGGGACTGTCAGATTGATGATCACGACAACTTTCGTAAGGTCCAACATTAGCCCTTGTCAGAAAACTATATGTCCGAGCAAGATTTTGAAGGGCACACAGAAGATACATTTCTTGATATTCAGGGAAATCAGGTGCTTCCGACAGGCATCCAACATCATCCACAGGTCCAAAATGTGCGTCTTAACTAAGCCAAAGACATTCCAATTATCAAAGTATACCTCCAAAAATTTTTGAATGAACTCTTTGAATACGCGACTACTACCCGTGAGAAGATGGCAGGAGCATTTTTAAGCCCAAACAACATGACCGTATACTGAAAGGATCCCCATTTAGTGGAAAATGTAGTATTGCTGCGATCTTCGGGTGCGATTCTGATCTGATGGTACCCTAAGAACCCATCGGTGAAGGAATACACCTCGTGGCCTCCTACACTATCCAGGATCTCATCGGAGAACGGTGTAGGAAAAGGATCATGTGCACATGCATCATTCAACTTGTGTAAATCTATGCAGATGTGGATTCCCCACTTCGTCTTCTTTTCCTGAACCACCATAGGACTCACTCAGTCCGACTGCTCAACCGGTTCCATGATACCTGCAGCGAGAATTTTATCGATTTCTTCCCTAACCTTCTGCTTATACTTAGGGTATAGTTGATAAGGGCGCTGCTTTATAGGGCGCGCATCCAATTTTAGAGTGATGCGCATAACCACTAAGTCCCCCGTGATCCCCTTAAGCTCTAAAAACTTTGTTAGAAATAAGTATTGATACTCTGTGAGTAGTTTCACAATCTTTCCTATTGTCTCATCATCACATTAGTCCCCAATTCTAGCCAACATGGGTTTCTCTTCTGTACCAATGTTAACTTCTCGCAAATTCAGAGATTTTGTAAAATCCACAGTGTGTAACGAAGGTCCTGCAAGTGCGGGTTCCCCCTATGATTTTGGGATCGAGACATTTCGTGGGTCTTCATCGCACTCTTCTATGGTGATATTGCGACATTTGACAATATTATGCATCTGTGTTTCCCATTTGGGTATTTCGCATGCTGCGTAGGGGCTGGATTCACCAAATAAAAAGGTATTGATATCCTGCAGAGCTTCATCAAGTGCCTCTGATCCTCCTGTTAACCCGAATGTCCCCAAAAAATCATCCTTTAAGGTTTCCAACTGACGGGTGCATTGATGTAGCTCCGCATCTAGGTACCATGCGGTGGAAATTGGTCCCAAGACATGAATAAACAAGTGAACCCATTCTTCTGTACTACGGTCCCACCATTTGTCCATCCAGGTGCACAAATGTTCGCGTGGATCCCCTGGGCCAAGAAATATCTTGACATGCACATCGTTCGGAGGCTCAAATCATAGGACCATCATATCTCGACATTCCTCCCAATCCTTGAATGCCCCCTTATGTGCATCCCACCATCTTGCAAGCGTGGTGCACAGAGCTAGGTTAAGGGCCCATAGCCTTCGTTATCTAAAAACCTCAGCTTCAAATGTTCACAAAAATTATTTTATACTAAAGGAACCATCAAAGTAGGGTAGTTCTCTTATCTCAGAGGATATGCAACGGAAGTCCCTGGTGATTCACAGGCAGCGTAGTGCAGAGACATCATGCAACCGGTTTTGCCAATTTTCCATTTCTTCGTCAGAGTCGGAAAAGAATTTTCTATCCCTTTCCCAGAAAAGCACAACATCGGCCATAGGATTGATATAGTCTTCATCCCTCGTAGTTAACTTATAGATGTGATCCACCTCTTCTTCCTCACGCACTGGCTTTATATACCTTTCTCCTTCTGCGGGATCTAGCGGTACTATCACCCATGTTCCTTCACTTTCAAACACCATGCTCCTCTTTTTTAAATTGATAATACCGCCCATATCTATGGCCCAGTCCAATCCTAGCAGCGTAGGATAGGGTTCGGCATATTATACAATCTGAATGACCTTGAAGTCAGCCCGAACCTTTACCCCTGCGATGTCTACCATGATCTTTGATAATCTTCCTAATGGTATGATATTTTTCTGATTAGCCATGCACAGTTGGAAAGCGGACCATTCTAAATTAGGTTCTCCCATTCGCTGCCAAGTTTTCTTAGGTAGTACGTTCACATCTAAGCCTAGATCTAGAATAACCTGATCCATCTCATAGTCACCAATCTACGCGGTTAACCTCATCTCCCTACCGGTGCATCTCTTATGCTTATACAGTTTGTGTACGTCCTTAATTTCCATAGCTAGAGTTGTTCTTTTTTCGCAACTGTCTATTAAAGCTTGGAGGTTTTCTACGGCCTTTTGGTTGTGCAACAACTTCATACATGCCTGTATGAATGGTTTGACCTCATCATCTGCTTTGAGGTTTGTGGGCGCTTGGGGAGTAGATGTCGCAGCCTTAGCGAAGTCTTGGCGAGCTGCGACAAAGGTTTATTTTTCCTTCTGTAAGTCCAAACCTTCCTATTTAATGGTTGATTTCTGTATAAGAGGCTTCGCCTCAGCTTTCTCCGCAGCTCCTCTGCTAGCCATGCCACTGTGTGTTATCACATTAACACTCGGTCCTTCATCTCGAGGCTGCTCCTTGACCCTTTTTATATTTTGCGTAGGTTTCTACTGCTTCTCCTGCATCTTGGCTATCAGAATCAGGCAATCTTCGATCACATGATCCAACTGTATACAGTATCTTCAGGATTTCCTCGCAGGGTTCGTGCAATCTCTTGCAAAGTCCCTGATTTCCCCACAGTTATAGAAAATTAGTTGTCCTCTCCCCCTACTTATGCTTCCACCTCGGCCCCTACCCCTAGCTGGGGAGCCACCCAAACCAGAGGGAGATCTTGGTGAAGAAGGGTGTGATTGTACCATATATAAGTTTCCCTTTTCTATCATCAAATCATAATTTTGATAGTTTTTCTCATCATGGCCTACAGATCTGCAGAACCTACACCATTTTTTCTTTATTTCTCGGGCATATGTGGCAAGGTGGGCGCAGTGGTTGGTATCGTGCTGTTAGGTCTCTGTAATAAGCAAGATTGGCAAAAGTCCGATCACAGAGTTAACATCATTTCAACCAACTTTGGGATTCTAGGATCTAGCCCTCCTGAATCCGGAGAGGGATCTCTCCAATATGTACAAAGATGGATTTGTCTTTGAAGTTTGGGGTAATAATATTAGGCTAGTTATGATGTCCAAGGGTTTGTGTGGTTTTTTGGATGGTTGAACATAGTTGCTGTCTGAGGCGGAAAGATCTATATGCAAATAGGTTCAAAAGTGAGAAGTTGCAAGTAAAAAGAGTAAGCTTTAGCTAAGATGAAAGATGATGGCAGGTTTTCAGTCCATTGGGCTATGGAGTCATAAGAGGATTTAATTGAAACAATTAGGTTCAAGAGTGGTCTATGGGGCAAGTCATCTATGCCTAAGGATCTCTTTAAAGTTTGATTTATGGAATGGAGTGATACAATAAGAAAGGGAAATGACAGATGCAGAACAAAGAGCAGCCCAGGATCTGGTAAGTACTTTGAAACTAGCCAGGCTTTGACCAGGCACTTGAGAAAAACATAGAAGAAAAATAGGATCTGGTAAGTGCTTTGAAACTATCCAGCCTTTGATACACTTCTGATAGAAAACATATAAAAACAAAAGGAAAACACAAAGATAACACAGGATGGTCTAAGATCTGATAAGTACTTCGAAACTAGTCAGATTTTAACACATCCTAAGAGAAACAATCAAATAGTTGAGAAAATAAGAAAGGGACTCAGGGCTAACCTTAATTTCCTCAGTTCATCTTCACACAACATATATTGAAAGTAACATTTTAAAAATAACATTCAGCTAAGACAAAAAGATGAGGGAACGCCAGCATCCCTGTACTTAAACTAAATTTAATCATTTTCAAATAACACAGTTGAAAGAAAACATTTAAATAAAGATTTCTCAGCCAGAGAAGGTTACTGATATACAGTAGGTCCTAACCCTGTTTAAACTATTCTTTATAGTGGAAAATGAAACAAATTGAAAACAGAAACAAAATACAAGTTACAGTGAGAATAACATCACCATCAGCATAGACCAGGATCCCATAAATCAGCTTGTATTGATGCTTCAAACCAGTTACAATCTTTAGATCCAGTGTTTTAATCCATCTCTCTTCACAACCTAACCTATATGTTACAAGCAGAGCTCCAAGAGCCAGTGAAATCCTATCTACAATGAAGAATCTTCAGCTCAGTTATAATACAATCCTTCAACAATTTACATTAACAACCAACCCCTCACTCATCTTCTATTGAAGTATTTATAGAAGGATGAGGAGGTGAGATCTGATGAAAAGATCTCAAAAATCAATTAATACAGATATTAATGTCTTTCTTAGCCATCGAGAGGCTCAATGAAGAACTATGCAGGTGTTCCTCTGTATTAAATGATCTACACTCATGAATTAAGTTCGAAGGGAGCTTTTGTTGACCTTTGAGGCTCTGTGTGATTTTAGGGTTACTTTGCAGACATTCTGTCATTAAATCTGAGGCAGAAGTAACTTCTTTGGCTGTTTTGAGGCAGAAATCTGATCTTGTTTAATAAATTCAGCCTCGAATTGAATCCTTTGAGGCACAGGTGGCGCTGTGGTCGTTGGGAGGAATTAATTCGCCTCCATTTGTGGCGGTGAAGGGTTTCTATGATAAAACACTTTAGATTTTCCTTTAATCTTTATTTTAGATCCGGGGATTAGGCGTTTGATAACTGTCTTAACCTTAATCCCCATAAGTCTGTCCACTAATCTGTTGTTCTGGTTCATTGTTGTCTTCAATCTCTGATACTCTTTTTCTTCATTGATTCTGATGGTGTTCTCTGTTTGTGCAGGGCTGCACAGGTAGGGAAAGGCATCAATGCCTATGGAAACATTGAAGAGACGTGAAAACTAACCCTGTAAGTGATTTCCTTGGAGAAATCGAAACGCAGAGGATCGTCACCCTCCTGGTCTGAAATTTCCTAAAAAAAAACACGAACAAATGACTTTAAACCCTGCAAAATACCAAAAGACGTTAAGAATCTGGTTTTATAGGCCAATCTGCTTTGGGGACTGTGCGGATGAAAGGGGCAATCGGAGCCGTTGATTGCACTGTGATCGACGGTCGGGAGTGATTGAGAGAAGTCAGCGGGGAGGCAGTTGACCAGGCGATGGGATCAGGAGAATGAATGCGAGTCGTCGATCTGCAGAGATCGACAGTGGAGATCGAATCTTGGCCGCGCGGTAGATGAGTTAACAGACGCGCATGTCCGTTAAAGGTCGAGCAGGTGAAGTGATCGGCAACCGTCGGATGGGAGGGCCCAGATCGGACGGTGGAGGTGGATTCCGCCGCATGGCCTTGGTATGAAGATTAACGCGCGAAATGATCTGATAGCGCGGTGTTTTTGAAACGGTGTCGGGGACACGTGTCGGCCAGCGTATGGAATCGCTGGCTGACGAGAGAAAACCACTTTGGCTCAGACGACGGTGCGGAATGGAAAACCGACGGTTTTCTGGAAAATGGCGCGGGGAAGGGGGGTCCACCAGGTGGGGCGTGCTCCGCTCCGTCGGATCTGGGGAGCAGATCGACGGCCCAGGTTCATCGTGGCAATTAAACACGTGACTTCAAATATTTTCCATTAAACTTTACAAAAATGGGTTTTTCGGGTTTTCAAAGGGAAATGAATGGAGGAAATGGTTGTGTTACTGGTTTAGCACCTAAGGACCAAGTAGTTGGTCCTGGCGCTCGGGCATATGGGGGGAAGAAACCAGGGGCTTAGCTCGCGGGGGCTAAAGACTTTTTTCATAAAAATTATGCATTTTTCATGGGTTTTTCAATGATTTTCCAAAAGAATGAAGTTCCAATAAGGTTAAAAAGTGGGTTTTTTAACCTTGGGAAATAAAATTTATGAAGGAATAAGGAAAAAACATATGGTTTTGTGAGGTTTTTATGAAATAAAAGGAAAATGGAGAATGAGGTAAATGGAAGAAAGGGAGGGGAAAGAAAGGGAGATGCAGCAGTATTTGACTTGGATTTTTGTAGGATATCAGAGGTTTGGAGAAGGGAACAGGTATGAAGATTTAACCAGCAACATGAGTTTCACCAAAATACTTCAAGCACCAACAAATTTAGGACTGAATTTGTTTCTTGAAGGCTGCAAAGAATACTTAGCCACCAGTTGATATGATAGGAAAATTATGGGTGGCTAACAGCGGCTCCACTTGGGGATGGTGCCTTCTTGAAGGTATCAAGAATTCAGACTTGATTTTCTCTGGGATGCTGACTGGTGCCTGATCCATTTCTTGCTCTTGCTTTGCTCTGAAAAATAATCTTAGTCATGAAAGAAACATGAACTTCATCAATACAACTTCTACCTACCCAATCCTACTGATCTAACATTTTTTCTTCATCAAAGTGCACTTGGATTGGCAAACTCTTTTCACAACATTTTATTCTTTTGAAAGCATAAAAAATAATCTAATTCTACTGCTTATTTCTCCCTGAACTCAGATTAAACAGTTGAGCTCAAATTATTCTCTACCTAATCTACTGTCTGCTGGGATTAAACTGTCCAACAGGCTTTCATTCTCTAAATTCTAAAGAAGAAATTTAAAAACGGTCAAGTCAAGATTAAGTTGTTTGACTTGCTGTGATCTATGGCATAAAAACAAGTTGCACATAGATTATTATTTGCAAAAAAAATAAAAACAAAAATGGAAGGATTAAGATCTTAAAGTCTCTTATCATGGCCTTCTTTTTTTCTTCACAGCTCTGATTTTGCTTTGCTTTTGAGCTGTCTTTGCCTTTCTTCTGGTTCAGATTTTGAGTTTGTTTGAACCTTCATTTCTATCATAATCTATCTACTGATAAGCCAAGATTGAATAGTTTGGCAAATCAAATTCACTATCCTATCAGCAGTAAATTCAAAAGCTAATTAGTCAAGATTAGGTTGTTTGACTAATTAGAAGTGTGTTTTCTAGGAGTGGCATTTGAGCTTGCACACTTTCAGATTTGTTTATCTTTTTGGCATGGGGCTTTGCCTTTCTTGTTTTCAATTCTGCCCTCTTTTCTTTCTTTTCTTTGTTTTTGTATTTTTTGAATTTTGATAACTTTGAATGCAATGGGGGATGGACTATTCATAATGGAAAAAGATAAAAAGGCTTCAAAACATAAAATGGATCAAGAGAAGTAATGCTTAAGAATCCTGCCATTGACAGGACCCCCAAACAATTATGTTCCATCCAGTTCTTGTAAGAAAAATGCATTGTTTCCAGCAACTGAATGAATAGAGTAAGGACCAAGCCATAGATGATCAAATTTTCCATGCTTTCCCTTATCTTCCCTCCTTGAGTCCCACTTTAAAACTTTGTCCCCAATCTTGAAATTGCTGGCCTTTGTTCTTCTATCAAATATCTTCTTGATACTATCTTGCTTCTGCAATGCTTTGTTATACACTTCCTCTCTGGTTTGCTAAAGATGAATGGTTTGATTTATTCGTCTGGTCATGTCATTTTATTCAGTCTGCAATTCTTGAATTAACTTCATAACTGGTACACCAAGGCTGTTAGGAAAAATTGCATCTGTACCATACACAAGCTGGAAAGGTGACATACCAATATATTTCTTCAAAGTTAATCTGTCAGCCCAAAGTGCATGCATCAGCTTTGTGTGCCAAGACTTTTTATTGTCCTCCAACAGTTTCTTGATTATGTTCACTAAGCTTTTGTTGGAAGATTCTGCAAGTCCATTACCTTGAGGGTAATAGGCTATGGAGTGTCCCAATGTTATCTGATACTTGTGATAGAATTCAACCATTCTTTTTTATCTAAATGCTACTACATTATCTGTGATGATCTTGGTAGGACAGCCAAATCTGGAGAGGATGTTAGTCTCCAAAATTTTTATGATAACAGAATCATTGGCCTGCCTACAAGGAATGGCTTCTATCCACTTAGTGAAGTAGTCTGTGGCAGTAAGAATCCACCTATGCTGAGCAGAAGATGGTGGATGGATTTCTCCTATGAATTCAAGTCCCCACTATTGAAAAGGGGCTTCAACAATGATTGGATGCAGGGGCAGGAGTAGTAATTTTCTCTTGCCTTCAAAAAATTGGCATTTATGGCAAGTAGTGGTCATTTTGTGTATATCAGGAAAAAGAGTGGGCCAATAGAAACTAGCCCTCAAGATTTTGTTGGCTGTTGACTTCCAGTACAAATGGCCTCCACACTCCCCTTCGTGGAATTCCTGCTTAATATTTTCTGCATCAAACTCAGGCAAACATTTAAGCAATACACCACTTGCATTCTTCCAATAAAGACATTTATCAATAATGTAATAGTTTACAGCTTTTAACTTTAGGAATCTTGCCTTTGTTTTTGATAAACCAGGGGGTGTATTCAGATTAAGCAAAACATAAACAATATCAGTATACCAAGGAGAATTCACAAAATGGTCTTCAATAATGGGAGCTGAGAATTCTTCTAGGTCATCGAAAGCATTAATCGCATTAATATCAAGAACTTCACAATTTGATTTAGCCATTAATCTAGCTAGAACCTGGCCTTTGATGAGCTTAGTGGGTTTTATCTCTAAATCATATTCAAGGATAACAACAATCCACTATCTAAATCATATTCAAGGATCTGGGTCCTGTGTTAGAATGTCTTTAACAACTGAGTTTGGGACAAAGGCAATAATATGTGAATGAAGGATGTATACTCTGAAGTCTTTCAAAGCCTTTACCAAAGCAAAAGCCTGCTTCTCCATAATGTTATACTTTAGAGGGGCATCCCTTAATGCCTTGCTAAAGAATGCAATAGGTTGTTCTTTTCCTTGTGGATTTTTCTGTAGAAGGACAGCAGCTATGCTGTGTTCTGATGCAAATGAGAAGATATAAAAATCCTTTGAAAAATCAGGGCTTATGAGAACTGGCGCTTTAGTTAATGCTTGTTTTACCAGTTCAAAGGATGTCTTTGCTTCCAAGGTCCATTTTACCCCTTGCTCCTTCTTTAACATGTTTGTAATAATTCTAAGGAGCTCAACTAGGTTAGGGATGAACCTTCTCAAAAAGTTAATCTTCCCAATGAAAGATTGCAACTCTTTGATGTTTTGAGGATGAGAGATTTGCAATATGGCCTCAATCCTCTTTGGATCTATCTTTATACCCTCTTCTGAAATAATGTGCCCAAGAATTTTTCCTTCTTGGAGACCGAATAGTGTCTTTTTAGGGTTTAAAGATATCCCAAACTTTCTGCACTTCTCAAAAACTTTCCTTAAATGTTCTAAGTGTTCTTCATCAGTTTTTGAAAACACAGTGACATCATCAAGATAGATAATGATGAAGAAGCCCAATTCTTCCGAGAATGCTATGTCCATGGCTCTCTGAAAGGTTGCTCCAACATTCATTAGACCAAAAGGCATTTTCACATACATGAAAGTGCCCCATGGTGTAGTAAAAGTTGTCTTTAATTGATCATCAGGGTGGACTAAGACTTGATTATACCCTGAATAGCCATCTAGCAAAGAAATTCTTTTAGACCCCACCACCCTTTGTAAAATATGGTCCATTTTTGGTAAAGGGTAGTTGTCTTTTAATGAAGCCTTGTTTAAGTTTATAAAGTCTATACAAAGCCTGATTTATCCAGTATTTTTGCTAACAGACACCAGATTAGATACCCACTCAGAATATCTAATAGGGACAATAATGCTAGCATCGTGCATCTTCATGATTTCCTTCTTAACCAAAGGCAGCTGTACAGGGTTTATTCTGCGCAGTTTCTGTTTGAATGGTTTTTGGTTATCTTTAAGAGGGATTTTTTGCTATATTATTTCAGTGTTATAGGACTTAAGATCTTCGTAACTCCATGCAAAAATATCAGAGAATTCTTTGAACAGCTCTATGTATTTGAGTTTGATGTGAGCTGGCAAAGTTTTGGACAGTTTGATCATTTTTGGTTTTTCCTCACTGCCTATATTGCATTCCTCCACTTCAGTTTCTACAGGTTCCAGTTTAGGTTTATTGGCCACATCATTAAAATCAAACAATTCTTCTAGAGGGGCCAAACCCTTGGGAAAACTATCATCTTTTGAATGCAGAGTTTCTAACTCCTCTGTTTCAGATTTTGCACTCAACTCTGTTTGGTTTCTAAGTTTGCTAGTCTGAAGGTTAATATCTACAAGCTCAGGAGACGGTTCCTCTTCACCAAGAAAATTTTCTTCACTGCAGTCTGTATCATAGTCTAAATCTAAACTATGGAGTTCAAATTCATTTATGAATTGCATGAAGTCTTCTATTTGTTTATCTCCCTCAAACACCTGCCAATATTTCTTGTTATCTGGGACAGCTGGTCTGAATTTAATCTGAGATGTGTCATCATATAACAAAGGCTAAATTGTGGGCTGCAATGTTCCTTTTCCTTGGGACAAAACTTAAGTTGGATTCCTCAAATGTTTTTAAAAGATCCATGACAACATTCCTATAGGCCCTAAGTCTGGGATGATTTGCATTATACTCCCCATTGACTTGCCTAATGATTACTTCAGAATCCCCATGTACATTGATTCTCTTGGCACCTAACTTTTTCAAGAGATGCAAGCCTAAGAGAAGGGATTCATATTCTGCTATGTTGTTGGAACACTGAAAGTTTAATTTACATGAAATACATTCTGTATGATTATTCTCAGTGTTATTAATCTAGACACCTGCACCAGCATTTGTTCTAGTGCATGACCCATCAAAATACATAGTCCATAGAGGATCATTTTCATTTTTATCAGTTTGGTGCATGTCCTTTGTATGTTTTGACTCCTCAAGTTTTTCATTGGGTTGAGGATTGCTCTCTTGACTGTCAAGATTTAAGTTTAATGGATTGATGATTCGTAATTCAAGACCTGATTTTGGTTTGCTAATGTTTTGAGATACAGCAAACTATTTTGACAGTTCAACATTATGTTCCTCTTCCCATGTTTCAGCCGTTAACCCTGTTAAAGTGATTTGTTCTGTGAGGGTTTCATCCTTAAACATGATAAAAGAATCAAGGCTCGTGCTTACAGCATACAGAGGGGAGTTTTGAGGCCTGTCTTGACTTGTCACTGTGTATTGCATGTGAGACTCCCTGTAAAGTCTTCTAGTTTGATTGAAAACAGGGATAGTCGCATAGGTCATGTCCATTTGCATGGTCCCTTGTAACTTAGCCCCCCAAGATCTTGATAAAAGCATTCCATACTTTGGGGGTACATCAGCCACAACAATGTCCATAACTAAGCATTTGGCTGGAATCTGGGCTAAGTTAACACAGAGGTCTTTAATCAATCCTAGACATTTGACTCTACTTGAGTCAAAAGAGTAAAGATCTTTATAAGGTCTGGTAATTTCAAGACCTAGGCTTTCCATTACAGCTTTTGGCTTCAAATTATGAGAAGCCCCTGAGTCATGCATAGCATTGTGCAAAATTTTGTCATGAATGTTTAGACTTACATAAAAGGGAGGGACAGGACCCTCTTGAAACTTACCTTCAATCTTTGGACCAAAAATAAGCTCTGGTTGGTCATCACTAAGATTGAGCGTATCCTCATTTTCTTCTATTTTTAAAGCCTTCAAAATTTTGGACCTATATACATGTTGTGCAGCTAACTCGGTTAAGGGAACAAAGATTTTGATCTTTGAAATTTCCTGTTCCAGACTGAAAGGAATTTGATTCTTTAAAGTGCTTGTTTCAGCCTTATTAGCTATCACTTTATCAGCAACAACAGTTTGCTGACTTGTTTTATCTACACTTGACACAGTGGTTGTAATATGAGTACTAGCTGAAGTGTTAGTACTACTGATGTTTGCACTCTGTTTTTCAAGATTTTGAGTGTCTTTCTCTTTACCTTTACCAGAATTATCAGCCACTGTTTTGTCTTTTTGTTTGACTGTTTTAGGCTTGGTTGCAGTGTTGTTTTGAGAAGGTTTGTTAGAGGCTTTAGTGTTGGAGGTTTGTTGATTAGATCTACTTCTGAGTTCATATTATTTTGAAGGTTCTGTCATGGCATTTTCCATATCTTGACAACAATTTTGATTATCATCCCTTTTGTCATCATAAGGTGTGTAAAGACCCTCTTTTCTGTCATAATGAACCTCGAAGTTATCATCATCTACCCCAAATAAGTTTATATCATATTCCTCTGTTATTTGATCTGTTTCCTCAACCTCACTTAAATAGTTTTGATGAAAGGGAGGAGTGATCTGCTGATCATCTTCCCTTGGTCGGTTTGGAGGTTGGTTTCTTCTAACATTTTGATTCTGGTTTTGGTTTCTATTTTGAGGAGCGTTTTGATTTAAACTTGCTTGTGCTCTCTCAAGAATGCTCATTTTCTTCATCATCTCTTCCATCATCCTTTCCATTTTTGAGCTTGAGGTAGTAGGGGTGGATTCCTCTCTAAAAGATACTCTCTTTTCAACTTTCATCCTTTCTCTCTTCTCCATCAAGTTAACTTCCACAGAAAGAGCACCTATTTGCATATCTTCAAGGGTTGCAAAATCTCTTTCTCTCAAGGAATAGGTCATATTAGCATCAAACCCTTCAGGAAACTTGTTTAAAGCTGAACCTTGTGGAGGTTTTAATTCTGGGGAAAGCGCATTATACACACTGTTAAATCTGGTACAATAAGCCTGTACACTTTCCCCTGGGTTTCTATGGAGATTGTTATAGTCAGCAAGAACTTGGAGAGGGTTCTTATTTGCCTCCCATTTGTTTAATAATGTTTGATGGAAACCTTGGAGATCATTAATACTATGGGGGGCTAAGCCTTTAAACCATTTTCTTGCTTCTCCCCCCAGACTTTGAGAAAATAATCTAAGTTTGACAGAATCACCGTTAATTTCATTTCTGTCAAAATATTCATTCATCTTATCCACATGTTGTGATGCAGTTATAGCATTGTTAGCATCATACAATGGGATTTTGGACTGATAGTCCTATGGAAGGTTTGGTAATGGTACAAGAAGGACTAAGGGAGCATACCATGCAGCCATGGCAGGAGGTGGGGGTGGATTGACAAGAGGTGGGGTGGGATGAAATGAAGTGGTTTGAATAGTGGATGAAGGATGAACAGAAGTGGATGGAACAACAGTAGATTGCTGAGTTGATCTTGGATGAGAGACACCTAAGTTAACAAGAAAGTGTAAATCAGGAGGTGTTGATTCTCTGCTACCAAGATGTTCACTTGTCTCAGGAGATGAAAGTGAAGACTCAGAATCTAAATGAAATAAATCACTAAATGACCTAGTTCTAAATGGGTTTACTAAGTCAGCTTGTGATTGTTGCAGAGCTAAAAGATTTTCAGGGATTGAATTAGCTCTTAGGGATGATCTGAAAACAGTTGAAGATTCTATCTTAGGGGACTTCCTAAGGATTCTTTCTGGGTCATCAACTATCTCAGGTGGATCAGGGTCAGGATGGGCTCTGGTGTGAATCTTTCTAGGAGCCACTATGCTATGCTTTTAGACCCAAATAAACAAGAAAAATTAACCAGATGTGACAATCTTTGAGAGGTTAACTAATCTCTTTTTCAAAATTTTAATCCTACAGCCCTCTATCTGAGTTTGAAAGGTGTTTATAATGATAAGGTTTCTTCCCAGTGGAGTCTTAAGGTCTGTTCAGGATTGTGGAGTCACCAGATGGAAAGTTCAAAGCGTTTTCAAAGAGGTGCACTGTCCACCACAGTGTTTGTGTAGCATCCCTTTGAAGGTTATCCCAAAACACAACAAACTCTAACCAGAGGTTGACTGGGAGGAAATTCACCAGATATGTCACCTCTAAAGGAGGATGAGATCCGGAGGCTACCTAGCCCTTTCCAGACTCTGTCTAAGAGTATATGGTAAAACACATCAAAGGTGTAGGCAAGATATCAAAAACTAGTGTTTTACTACCGATCTGAAATGTTTTTGGCTTTTCTTAATTCTTTTTATTTGTATGATTTCTAAGAGTGTCCTCACTTTGCTTCAAAACTTAGCTACGGTTGCAAGACAAAGACAGTCTACTCTTATGGCTAAGCTAGCTGATTTTCCAAGGATAGATGAAGTCTTAAGAGAATCCTAGGATTTGACCTAGATTGTCACTGATTCAAACAAGTTTCATCATGATTACCATTTCTTGGTAGTGCTTGAAAAGGCTGCTTCTGACTCACAAGGTCTTCTTGAAACAAGGGTATTCTGAGGTCTTTAAAAGGTGTTAAAACACTCAGCTCCCTAGTGGAGTCGCCAGAAATGTTAGGTTCTGGTGGCCTCAGCTGGTTAATAAAGCAAGTGCTTCTATGAACCAAATCCCAAGCCTCTTTAAGAATAGTTTTGAATGTGAAAGATTCTGAGTTTTTCCCCAGTGGAGTCACCAGAAATGTTAGGTCTCTGTAATAAGCAAGATTGGAAAAAGTCCGATCACAGAGTTAACATCATTTCAACCAACTTTGGGATTCTAGGATCTAGCCCTCCTGAATCCGGAGAGGGATCTCTCCAATATGTACAAAGATGAATTTGTCTTTGAAGTTTGGGGTAATGATATTAGGCTAGTTATGATGTCCAAGGGTTTGTTTGGTTTTTTGGATGGTCGAACATAGTTGCTGTATGAGGCGGAAAGATCTATATGCAAATAGGTTCAAAAGTAATAAGTTGCAAGCAAAAAGAGTGAGCTTTGATCAAGAAGAAAGATGATGGCAGGTTTTTAGTCCATTGGGCTATGAAGTCATAAGAGGATTTAATTGAAATAATCAGGTTCAAGGGTGGTCTATGGGGCAAGTCATCTATGCCTAAGGATCTCTTTAAAATTTGATTTATGGAATGGAGTGATACAATAAGAAAGGGAAATGACAGATGCAGAACAAAGAGCAGCCCAGGATCTAGTAAGTACTTTGAAACTAGCCAGCCTTTGACCAGGCACTTAAGGAAAACATAGAAGCAAACTAGGATCTAGTAAGTGCTTTGAAACCAGCCAGCCTTTGATACACTTCTGATAGAAAACATATAAAAACAAAGGGAAAACTAAAAGATAACATAGAATGGTCTAAGATCTGATAAGTACTTTGAAACTAGTCAGCTTTTAACACATCCTAAGGGAAACAATCAAAAAGTTGAGCAACTAAGAAAGGGACTCAGGGCTAACCTTAATTTCCTCAGTTTATCTTCACACAACATATATTGAAAGTAACATTTAAAAATAACATTCAGCTAAGACAAAAAGATGAGGGAACGCCAGCATCTCTATACTTAAACTGAATTAAATCATTTTTAAATAACATAGTTGAAAGAAAACATTTAAATAAAGGTTTCTCAGCCAGAGAAGGTTACTGATATACAGTAGGTCCTAACCCTGTTTAAATTGTTCTTTATAGTGGAAAGTGAAACAAATTGAAAACAGAAACAAAATACAGGTTACAGTGAGAATAACATCACCATCAGCATAGACCAGGATCCCATAAATCAGCTTGTATTGATGCTTCAAACCAGTTACAATCTTCAGATCCAGTGTTTTAATCCATCTCTCTTCACAACCTAACCTATCTGTTACAAGCAGAGCTCCAAGAGCCAGTGAAATCCTATCTACAATGAAGAATCTTCAGCTCAGTTACAATACAATGCTTCAGCAATTTCCATTAACAACCAACCCCTCACTCATCTTCTATTGAAGTATTTATAGAAGGATGAGGAGGTGAGATCTGATGAAAAGATCTCAAAAATCAATTAATATAGATATTAATGTCTTTCTTAGCCATCGAGAGGCTCAATGAAGAACTATACAGGTTTTCCTCTGTATTAAATGATCTACACTCATGAATTAAGCTCGAAGGGAGCTTTTGTTGACCTTTGAGGCTCTGTGTGATTTTAGGGTTACTTTGCAAACATTCTGTCATTAAATCTGAGGCAGAAGTAACTTCTTTGGCTGTTTTGAGGCAGAAATCTGATCTTGTTTAATAAATTCAGCCTCGAATTGAATCCTTTGAGGCACAGGTGGCGTTGTGGTCGTTGGGAGGAATTAATTCGCCTCCATTTGTGGCGGTGAAGGGTTTCCCTGATAAAAAATTTTAGATTTTCCTTTAATCTGTGTTTTAGATCTGGGGATTAGGCATTTGATAAATGTCTTAGCCTTAATCCCCATAAGTCTGTCCACTAATCTGTTGTTCTGGTTCATTGCTGTCTTCAATCTCTGATACTCTTTTTCTGCATTGATTCTGACGATGTTCTCTGTTTGTGCAGGGCTGCGCAGGTAGGGAAAGGCATCAATGCCTGTGGAAACATTGAAGAGACGTGAAAACTAACCCTGTAAGTGATTTCCTTGGAGAAATCGAAACACAGAGGATCGTCACCCTCCTGGTCTGAAATTTCCTAAAAAAAAACACGAACAAATGACTTTAAACCCTGCAAAATACCAAAACACGTTAAGAATCTGGTTTTATAGGCCAATCTGCTTTGGGGACTGTGCGGATGAAAGGGGCAATCGGAGCCGTTGTTCGCACTGTGATCGACGGTCGGGAGTGATTGAGAGAAGTCAGCGGGGAGGCGGTTGACCGGGCAACGGGATCAGGAGAATGAATGTGAGCCGTCGATCTGCAGAGATCGACGGTGGAGATCGAATCTTGGCCGCGCGGTAGATGGGTTAATGGGCGCGCATGTCCGTTAAAGTTCGAGCAGGTGAAGTGATCGGCAACCGTCGGATGGGAGGGCCCAGATCGGACGGTGGAGGTGGATTTCGTCGTGTGGCCTTGGTATGAAGATTAACGCGCGAAATGATCTGATAGCGCTGTGGTTTTGAAACGGTGTCGGGGACACGTGTCGGCCAGGGTATGGAATCGCTCGCCGACGGAAGAAAACCACTTTGACTCAGATGGCGGTGCGGAATGAAACCGACGATTTTCTGGAAAATGGCGCGGGGAAGGGGGGTCCACCAGGTGGGGCGTGCTTCGCTCCGTCGGATCTGGGGAGCAGATCGACGGCCCAGGTTCATCGCGACAATTAAACACGTGACTTCAAATATTTTCCATTAAACTTTACAAAAATGGGTTTTTCGGGTTTTCAAAGGGAAATGAACGGAGGAAATGGTTGTGCTACTGGTTTAGCACCTAAGGACCGAGTAGTTGGTCCTGGCGCTCTGGCATATGGGGGGAAGAAACCAGGGGCTTAGCTCGCGGGGGCTAAAGACCTTTTTCATAAAAATTATGCATTTTTCATGGGTTTTTCAATGATTTTCCAAAAGAATGAAGTTCCGATAAGGTTAAAAAGTGGGTTTTTTAACCTTGGGAAATAAAATTTATGAAGGGATAAGGAAAAAACATATGGTTTTGTGAGGTTTTTATGAAATAAAAGGAAAATGGAGAATGAGGTAAATGGAAGAAAGGGAGGGGAAAGAAAGGGAGATGCAGCAGTATTTGACTTGGATTTTTGTAGGATATCAGAGGTTTGGAGAAGGGAACAGGTATGAAGATTTAACCAGCAACATGAGTTTCACCAAAAGACTTCAAGCACCAACAAATTTAGGACTGAATTTGTTTCTTGAAGGCTGCAAAGAATACTTAGTCACCAGCTGATATGATAGGAAAATTATGGGTGGCTAACACATGCAACCCAGCAACGTGACAATCATTGCACCACAACACCAGCCCACTTGGTGCTGCAGCTTCCCTAGGACGCAACAGGCTGGGTCCCCTAGCCTGCACGTAGTCTACTAATAGAGGAAAACTATCTTTGTTTTGTCCATTCACCCTGCATCGTATGCACCATCTTTCAGGGTTGGCCTCTATTCCTTTCTCCTTTTGCATATTCTGGATCTCCATGTGCATTGCTTCTAGCTGGCCTTGTATTTTTTGTACTCCCAACTAGGTATCATCCCTTAGTGCAGCCTCCAACTTCATATAAATCTCCAAGGCCTTCTCCTGCGACTCAATGGCTTGATGACCCATTGGTACACGCAAGTGGGGCAGTAACATAGCAATGAACCATTCCATGTGTTGTATGTCATCATACAAAAATCCTCCTTCTATAATTACCTTCTTTAACCGTTGGTCAGCCTCCCATATAGACTTGGTCAGTCCTTGCTTGAAATCTTTCAGATCGTTCACTATCTGAGACTAGGACTTAGGCTTCTTGAACTACTACTTCAAGGAATTCTTAATCTCCTTAATGATCACGTTCGCATGCTGGTCGATGTATCCCATATACCAGTCCAAGGCCCTTCCTTCAAAGGCCAGGGATAGTTGTGCCCTTTTCACAGCATCGCTAGCTACGTTCTGCGTAGTCCATACCGATCCTGCGACGAACCAGAAACGATCCATATCTTCATCCTCTACACCATTGAAGGGGGGCAGCTTCATGTGCGAGGCGGTGGAGGTGAGTTCTTACCCCTATGAGGGTTTGATGGTGGTGTAGACTAGGAGCTATGCGCGACAGAATTTCTTACTAGACTTTAAACAGATCGATTTCCTTCTTTATTAGCTCTATAGTATTTACCACTATGCGTTGTGCCCTCACTTTGATCGGAGCTCATTCACTCTGTATGACTACACAAAATGATTTTTTTTCACAATAAGATCTTAATCAGTAATGGCAGAGTTTTTAGAAACTTACCCCGGAAACCCTTGAAGAATCTGCGTTCTGCCTCAAAGTAGGACACAAATTGATCAATTGCAAATTTTGTCACAAACCCTCCTATCACACTGTCCACCCAATGATTTACCATGCAAGTGATGGTGTTATTAGTCTTTTCTAATTGTTGAATCAGCTCTGGGGTCCACTACGTGACCCATTCGTCCTTCCAACACTTCTGGAAATCTATGAGCCTCGCGAGCCACACCTAAAGCTTGATCGCAAATGTCACAAAGAAAATTTTGTATATTTCTATGAAAATGTACTTATTCTTCCACTTCTCTGTGGTTAGCTTTGCACTGCGATTATATCTTACTGCGAATTCCTGAATTTTCTTTTCGAACCACTCGTCGATCTCTTTCTTCTTATGCCTCCAATGTGTTCTTTGAATTACCCGATCTGTCTCTCAAAATGCTCCTGGTCCTGGAAACAGAACCATTTGTTCGCACAAGGGGTCCTGACCCAGGTTTGTAGGTTTAAGATTTGCCAACAAACCCCTATACTACTGCCCCTTTCGGCAGTGACCTGCTTCCGTAGGCCAAAGTCTCACCAGAAGCAGTATGGGAGGGTGTTGGAACCAGGTTTCCGTACCTTGAGAGAGAGTAGGTAAGTCAAGAAGAGCTTCATTCCCAGCTTACCAAGCTTCACATTTAATAGATCTAGTTACAGGCTTATATCACAGAGCTCAGATCTAATAATTACCTTCGCATCCATGTGCGTAATACCAATCTATCAGCACAGCAACTATAATCGCAACAATTAATAGATCATAGATTCATATAATAGAAACAAAGATACTTTCGCAACTATCAAATAGATACTTTCGTAGCTTAATCATATAACCCAAGTTCGCATAAATCATAATAGAATAGACCAGATCACATCAGATATCAACAGTACTTCACATATATATATTAATACCAGACTCTTCCTACAATCCCAAAATACCACCTACGCACATAGCCAGTAGGGTCGGCACACAGCAGGACTGAGGATCTCCACGCACACAGCCAGCAGGAATCCTTCACCAAAAACCCAACAATAGATCTAACAACTCGTGCTTCACATCAATCTCAATTCTTTCCTGTCTATGACTCAAAAAGGTTCATTTATTTATACCGATTTAGCCTACGCATCCAATGATCTGCAAACTGTGGTTTGTGGATTCTTGGTCTACCCTTGACCCGTTACAATGCATTAGGGGCTTTGACCCACCCCAGAACCCCCGCGTTAGACTAAATATTACAAAAATTATACAATAATGGACAAAATTCACAGCTTTAGGAGACCCTGTTCCAACAATCTTGGTGTGACATCTCATCCTTATATGATTGATGTGCTTCAAATTTTTTAGAGAATTCTCCAAACTACCTTTGACCATATCCCAATCCCCGATACTTTGGTCTCTCCAAAACCATGATTGTATTAGTGATTCCTTGGCCATTTTATGTTGAGGCATCCTCCTTCATAACCCATGTTAGAAAGAAGATTCATACCAATGCATTTGGTATGTTTCTCAAATGCTTCAAAAGAGGTGTTATGAAAATAAACATAAGGAATTGTACTTGAAATGCTCATTACCTACTTAAAATTTTCGTTCATATTTTCAGCTTATGATGATGATGGCGACATTGTAGGTGGCTTTAGCCACCCACTCTTATCAACTAGCACATGGTGAGAATCCTAGAGATGCTTACAAAATTCACATGCATCATCCTCCTCATATGGTCCATAACCATTGTTTGAACCATGAACACATACTGGTTTCATTTTCGAGGTGTCTTTTGTTGTCACATGAGTGGAAATTTCAACAACTTTTTCCTCAAGCATGTTCTACAATTGAAGGCGCATGTGCCTATTTTCCTCTTCAGCTATCTCTAGCATTCTTCTCAACTCAATGTTTTCCATACGAAGAGGAAAATCCAGCTCCTCTAGCTCTTGGAGACCCTTTTTTCCCATTCTTTCAACTTGGTAAGATTGTGATCTAATACCAAATTGATCTAAAAATGAAGTAGGTGTTCAATATCCTCTTCTCCAAAAACAAACAAGGACCATTTCGACGCTATTGAAGGTAAAATGGGTCTTAATACAAAACATATTTTCCAACTTCTCTTCAAGTTATGAGTTAATATTCGCATGTAAACTTAACATAAGAAACATAATATCACATAAATCATACAACTATTATGAATAGCATAACAAAATATTTGGTGACAGAGTTCACCCCTCTAGGGCTACATCTACATGTCTGCCAACATAGCTAGACCACTCCATATATTCAATGTAAAAAGGAGTACATAACATTTTGATGGTGAAAACATGTGGTTATTCCCCCTACAAGGAAATTTTCTCCTGCAAATAACTCTCACATAAAACAAAAACACAAGGCATCTCCTACAAAGACCCTATAATTCAACTGACATGAGCTTACATGAGCATATGAGCACTTAAATTCCACATTGAAGAGAAAAAATAAAGCTTTCCTTGACATGAAATAATGAGAAAAGTATACCTCAATTGAACCCTGCAAGCAACAATTGTTTTAGTAGACTTATGAAGGTAAGAAAAACCTTACAAGGTCTTCTCCATTCTCAAAAACCTTCAAGAACTGCTTCAAAAATCTAATTGATCCATGCACCCTTGGTCTTCAACCTGCAAAAATACTCCTTAGATGTGATCAAACCATCAAATAGAGGTCACCATTGGATCCAAAATTTCCAAAATCCCTTAAGTGGACTCTTCTTGAGCTTCATTTGTCAAAAAAATCCAAAATATATGGCTCTCCAAGCTCTCCCTTGAGTTTTCTTGTTAATTTTCCTACAATTCGAACCAGCAAACTAACCATCCTAAAATTACGCCCTGTTATTTTCTAATGAGGTGACAAATCCGCCCTTTGTGGGTGCAATTTGTTAGAAAATTAAATTTCCCAATAACCCTTAAGGGTGAAATTCCAGGCCACATGGGCCATGTGGCTATGGGTTGGGCCTTATCGCCCGTCCCTGCGTGCCTAGCACCTAAGAACTAAGGCATGCAGTTATATTTTGTCCACGGGATCAAGGGCTGGGCCAACGACCTGCCCTTCCCATAAAACCCCTTAACTCCTTGCGCCATGGTCATATAGGTCGTCATATGATGTTATGAAACTAGCTCCAAACATAGAAGAAAAGAGAGATAAATGCCTTAGAAATCAGCCACTTCGAGGGGGAAGCCTCCTTTACATTACATAAATGAACAAATATTAGATGATTCAAATGAAAAAACCTCATTTGTATATATAGAAGTCCATGGGGTCACAATAGTCCTAGCCAACCTAACAATAATAATGTAAGGGCACAACAATAACAATAGTGTGGTTTTATGGGGCATAATAATAACAATATAGAGACTACAGGGGTACAACAATAACAATAAAGGGGATACTCTAACAACAATAAGGGACTACACTAGTAATATAGGGACCTAACATGCCCATCTCCTTCAAAAAAGTGTTGTCATCAATGCATGAGTAGCTGTAGTTGCTTCTATATAAAATTCTCATCCTCCCATGTGGAATCTTTAATGGTAAGTTCTTCCACTTGATGAGATACTCTGAAATTGATCGATTTTGTAGCTATCAAGTTCTTGTTTTCGTGACTGCTTCAGGTTCCAATATGATTTTCCCCCCCTCATAATTTTTTGTCAATATTGTTTTAACTGTAATTTTGTCACCCATAACCTTCTTTAAGTATGAAACATGGAAAACTCAGTGCACTCGAGAAGAAGCAGGAAGCTCCAATTTGTATGCCATAGTACCAAAATTTTGCAACACCTTGTAGGGAACATAGTACTTTGGCAATAATTTATTATCCTTCTTAGCTTTCTTGAGGGGAATTTTTTTGTATGGTTTTATCCGTAAAAATACCCAGTCTCCTAAATCAAAACTTCTCTCGCTGTGATGTTGATCTGCTTTTTTCATTCAATTTTGTGCCAAATTTAGGTTATCCTTTAAGAGTTGGAGAACTTGTTGTTGATGCTCAATGTGATCTTCCTCTGCTTGAACCTTAGAATTTTATCTTAAAGATGATGTGATGGATGGTGGATGATATCCATAAAGTGCCATAAGTGGGGTAATTTTTGCTGCAGTTTGGAAGGAAGTGTTATACCACCATTCAGCCAAAGATAACCACTTGACCCATTATGTTTGTTTATCAGATACAAAACAACAAAGATATCCTTCCAAACATCTATTCACTATCTCATTTTTCCCATCGGATTGAGGATGATAAGATGATCTATGGACTAGTTGAGTTCCCAAACAAGAAAATAATTCTGTCCAAAAATTTCCAGTGAAAATGGGATCTTTGTCGCTTACAATCATTTTTGGGTTTCCATGTAGCTTTTTAATTGTTTCCACAAATGCAGTAGCAATTGTACTTTCTTTAAATGGATGAGATAATGCACAAAAGTGTGCATACTTGGTAATTCTATCAACTACCACCATGATGACACTCTTTCCTTCGAACTTAGGTAAACCTATGATAAAATCCATTGAAACCTCCTCCCAACATTGACTTGGAATGGGTAAATTTTGTAGAAGACCCGGGGTCTTAATTGTCTCAACTTTATTTTGCTGGAAAAACAAACATTCTGCCACAAACTTTTGAATATAAAATTTAATGCCATCCCAAAAAAAAAAAAAATTTCACCATGTGGTAATTTTTAAAAAATTCTGAGTGTCCTCCTACGGGGAGGTGCGCAATTCCAAAAGAATATTTTTTTTTGGTTGGGAATTCTTACAAATATATAAGTGATCTTTGTACCATAAGGAATCATTTTTCTAACTAAATGTATCAAATGTATTGGGATCTTGCTACAAATTTTGAATGAGTGTCCATACTTCTTCATCATTCTTCCATTCCTCCCTTGCTTCAGTGATCCAATCTGGTTGGATAATAGAAATGGCACAAGTAATGCTTCCACATCCTCATCCTTTCTTGAGAGTGCATATGCAACAAAATTTAGCTTCCCTTTTTGTAGATGATTTCAAAGTCATAAACCAACATCTTTGTGACCCAATTTTGTTGCTCCTCTGAAGATACTATTTTTTCCAAAAAGTGTTTAAGACTATCATGATCAGTTTTTACCTTGAAGTGTCTTCCCATTAGGTAAGGTCGTCATTTATTTAGTGCATGTAGTATTGCAAACATTTCCTTCTCATAAATAGCTTTCTATAAATACTTTCCTTTGATTGGACAAATTTCAAAAGCAATGGCTCTTCCTTCTTGCATTTAAACAACACCAATTCCTTTTCATGAGGCATCACATTCCACAATAAATGTTTTTGTGAAGTTTGGCATAGCTAAGACCAGTGCTAGGCACATTGCCTCTTTAATATGTTCAAAGGCCTTAGTTTCTTCAGGAGTCCATGAAAATGCATCTTTCTTCAATAATGTTGTTAGAGGTGCTATTATTCTCCCATAATTCTTAGAAAACTTGCGATAATGCCGTGTTAACTCGAGAAATCATAGAAATTTCTTTATGGTTGTGGGGACTTTCCATTCCTTAATGGATTAAATTTTGTTAGGGTCTACCTTAACACCCTCCTGAGATACAATATGACCCAGATATTCCACCTCTTGTACACCAAAGAAAAATTTGGAGGTTTTTTCATATAATTGTTTCTCCTCCAATAGTTTGAGCACCCTGTCAACATGTTGGATATGATCCTTCCAAGACATGTTGTAGATTAGTATATCATTAAAAAATATTAATACAAATTTTCTAAGGAAGGGTTTAAAAATTGAATTCATGAACCCTTGAAATGTAGAAGGTGCATTGGTAAGGCCAAAAGGCATGACCAAAAATTCACAATGACCCTCATGAGTTTAAAATGTTGTTTTCAGAATAACTTCAATCTTCATTCTAATTTGATGATATGCTTAATGAATGTCCAACTTGGTAAAATAAATTGCTCCATGTAATTCATCAATCACAGGAATGGGAAATTTATCTTTAATAGTGACCTTATTGATCTCCCTATAATCCGAACACATGTGCCATGATCCATCCTTCTTATTCACTAATACTAATGGAGTAGAGAAAGAACTTTGAGCAGGTTGAATTATACCAGCCTCTAACATTTCTACAATCATACGTTCAATTTCACTCTTTTGGACATAAGGATATCTGTAAGGTCTGATGTTTGGAGGAACACTTCCTGGAATCAAATGAATAGCATGATCATGATAACAAATAGATGGGAATCCTTTGGGAGTTTCAAACACCTTGGAATGATTGTCTAATACTTTTTGGAGATCTAGAGAAATAAATGATTTTGATGTTGGAACTTCTAGTGAGAATAATTGTGCAATTATGCCTCGCTTTTCTTTCTTCAGAAGCTTTGTCATGACATTAGAGCTTATTATCTTTCCCGGCTTCCCTGCGATACCCCGTAATTCATCTTTATTTCCTTCCGAAAAAAATTTCAAGAAAATTTCTTGAAAATTAAAAGCTAACGTCCCCAAATATTGTAACCATTGTACTCCTAGTACAACATCAACACCTCCCATTGGAATGGAAAGGATTATACTATTCAATAGATATTCTCCCATGGTTATCTTGATATTCAGAAATTTTCTAGAGAAAATTATAGTCCCTCCATTTGCAACCATCACTTGACACTCTGGTTTTGGGTATAGGACGCAATTCAATTCATTTGCTACCTTAAAAGGAATAAAATTATGGGTACTACTTGAATCAATCAACACTATTACATTTTATTCTTGATATGTCCTTCTATCTTGAGAATTTGGGGAGTGGTAATTGCTTCCAATGCAAGGTATGGTCAAACTCATTTCTTCTTTCTCAAGGGTTGGTTCCTAGTGTATATCCTCTTCTTTTGAAGTTTCTTGTTCATTTTCTTCCTCCTCTTCACAATCTATGTAAAATAATTTCTTCTCAGCACACTTATTACCTTTAGTGTATTTTTTATCACAACTGTAGCAAAGCCCTTTTTCTCTTTTTTCTTCCAATTTTTGTGGTGTTAACCCTGTAGGTTGTGGAAGTCTAGGAGTAGCAACACTTCCATATTTATAGATGTGAGTGGTAGGCTTCCTTTAGCAAAGCCATTTTTCTCTTTTTTCTTCCAATTGTTGTGGTGTTTACCCTGTAGGTTGTGGAAGTCTAGGAGTAGCAACAGTTCTATATTTATAGATGTGAGTGGTAGGCTTCCTTGTCGCCATAATTTTACTTTTAATTTTTCTTGCCAACCTGAATGCCTTCTCCAGTGAATCAGGTTCCCAAAGGTAAACCTCATGTTGGATGTTATCCTTTAAATTCCCTATGAAGACATCAATCATGTGTTCCTCTGAAATATTAGTTGCCATTATATTCAATTTTTGGAAGTCCTCAATGTGCTCCACCATTGTAGCCTTTTGTTTGAGATTAAGAAATTGGCTAAAGAAGGTGTTTCTATATGTATCCTCATAATGTGCTATCATTTCCTCTATAAAAAATGACCAAGTGACAAATTTTATTCTAGAAAAAATCCATCGATACCATACAAATGTATTTTGTTCTAAATGTAAAGTTGCAATGCGTACATTTTTTGTGTTTTTCACATTATGGAGATCAAAATATTGCTCCATCTGTAGTATCCATGTTACGAGATCCTTTCCATAAAAATTCCTCATATCCATTTTTGGAATATGGTGGGTCTTCCATCCAACATTATAGTTTATGAAACCACGATTAACATTTATTTTGCTCTCATCATGAGTTTCTTGTACTACCTTTTCTCCATTAGGAATCATTTATTGTATCAACTTTGTCAAACCTTCCTTCAAAACTTCCATGTTTGCTTTTAGATAACTCTTCATGTCTTCCATGTTAGCTTCCAATTGATCCATCTTAGCTTCCATGCCATTCTTCAAACCATCCATCTTAGTTTCCACGCATTTCTTCAAACCATCTATATTAGCTTCCATGCCTTTCTTCAAACCATCCATATTAGCTTCCACACCTTTCTTCAAACCATCCATCTTAGCTTCCATGCTTTTCTTCAAAACTTCCATTTCATTTTGTTTCTCTTTGCGAAAGAAAATGTTGTTGCACTTTCTCTTGTAATTTTGATATATCATGTTGCACTTATTCCTCTTCATGAGTCATAGTAGAGCCTTATGAGGGCTTAATGGGTGTTGAATTATTTTTAGCGGGCATTTTAGAACCCAATATTGATATCTATGCTTCAATATGCCCTTGGAATCACTTCAAACTGATTTTTCAAACAAGACTTATGCAATTTGAAAAAAATACACACATTTTTCTTGATTTTGAGGAGCTCGATATTGAAACTGATGTATCTCTGTAATTTCATATCCTTGAGCTTTTATCTTCAATCCTTTAGTAGCCCTCTGAATCTTCTTTCCAATGCCATAGGTCTGACCTGATTTTGATTCAAGACAAATTTATGCCCAATATCCCACCATGACCTAATTATGGACTTGTTCAGTAGATCAAACTTGTACGGCGTACCACGTGTCATTGTTTCCTCCTTCGGCTCTAAAATTGATACACAGGAAACTATAGTCCGTGTACGTTTGACCACTTTTTGTAGAATTCCAATCTGATGCTCAAAGCAAGAGTTATGACAATTTTCCAAAGGTCACCTCTTTGAGATGAAATTCGGGAGTGTGCAAAAACCATAACTTCCACAAATCATATCTCCAAAAATATTGCGAACCAGGATCTGAAATTTTGCATGAAGTTCCTCAGGATTTCTTCAAAAATGGGTTTTTTTTTAGCTTCTGAAACTGCATAGAAAACAAATTATAGAGAAAATGGCACGATGACCTGTTTGAAGCAGCGAAACCCTAAAATCCAAAGCTCTAATACCAAATTTTATGAAACCAACTCCAAAAATAGAAGAAAAGAGAGATCAACCACTTTGAGGGGGAAACCTCCTTTACATTACATAAATGAGCAATTCTTGGATGATTCAAATGACAAAACCTCCTTTCTATATATAGGAGTCCATGGGGTCACAATATAATCATAGCCGACCTAACAATAATAATGTAAGGGCACCAAAATAACAATAGTGGGGTATTATAGGGCACAATAATAAAAATATGGAGACTACAGGGGTACAACAATAACAATAAGGGGGATACAATAACAATAATAAGGGACTACACTATTAATATAGGGACCTAACATAGAACCCTGGGGTTGGTCCCCTCCATAAGTGCCCTTACCTCAGGCCCCTTTTCTCCATGCGCCATGGCATATGGTACGCAATTAACCAAGGGCCGAGGTATAATACCTAGCCCTTCTCTGTTAAGCCCCTTCACTGCACGAGTTGTGGTCTTATGTTGTCAAATATTCCCTTGGGTAGGGGCTTAATATTTGTGCCCTCCACACTAGCACCTTCCTGGAAAGTAAATGGTCTCATGGCAGATATGTTACCCTGGTTTGGCCCCCTCCATATCACCCTTCCTATCAAGCACCTTAACTTTCAAGCATCATGGTTCTATGGCGGTTCATATGGTAGAATTTTAGGGCTGCCATAAGCCTTTCTCCTTTGTAAGCGCCCAAATATCTTCCTCTGGTCTCATGGAGGGTCAAGTGACCAGGGGTCAGGGATGGTCCCCTGTCCCCCCTTCCTTAGATGCTGAGTTTTTTATGGTTTTAAATAACCAGGGGTCAGGGATGGAAGATCTTCCCCTCTTCCCAAATGGGCACCTTTGAAACTTTAAATAGAAGTTTCACTTCTATGTTAATAAGAACCACCACATGGCCCATTGGAAAAGGCTCGCACTATGAATTTGAAGGTCAGCGGTTAGAACCTCTCGTACCTCAGTCCTACCATACCAAAATTTTGGACGCCTCTGGGGTGCCACGTGGAAACCCATGATTGGGCCATGTGGCACCCTCCCATTGGTCCAAATCAATCCATCACAAACCAATCAAAATCGACCTCAAATTGAAGAACCCAAAAAGGACACTTGGGGACATTTGGTTGGTTCGTACCTGCACAGTCACCATGGGTGATGTTAGCAGTATGAAATCCTAGTCAGCTGCCCAGTCAACATTTAGAATGCAATAGCTTGATCATACAATGTCAGATTGAGGTGAAACAAATATTGTTAGATTCAGAATGATGAGCATTTTGACTCGACGTTGGTTTCAAGACTTCTGAGCACTTTCATTTTTGAGATAAAATTTGATCACCTGATAAAAAAGGAAGCTAAAGTGGAAGTCAAAAATAATACCATAACAAGGAGAAAAATAGGACACTACACAGGAAGTTATAATGAAGCTACAACTAGAGCTAAAGAAGAGGTTAAATTGGGCATTTACATCAACACTATGTAGCATATACTTTAGCACCAACTAGAAGTGATCGATGAAAAAAATGTCAAAAATAGCGGCATCTTGATAAAAATATATCGGTTTTTAAAAAAAGGTGGAGTAAAATACACTAAAACAGGTAATGGAAGCAAAAGAGAGAGCTAAAGTGGAAGCTGATCACAAGGATTTGTTGTAGTGATACTACCTTTTTCATGAAAACAAACCTATGATTATGAGCTATTTTGAATTCAAACTTATAGTTCTTAATAATATGGTCTTATGGTATTTTATTTATGGTTATTTATATCACATAGGACTTTGAATAGTTTGTACCTGAGTTATTTTTTTTTACAAGCTCATTGATGATTTATCACTAAGTTACTTGAGAATTGTTGGTTCCACCTACTAATGAGTAATTACTAACTTAGTGGAGATTAATGGATACATGTTGTGGAGAGGGGTTATTATGAAATTTGCATAAAGGGATACTTCATCTCATTTGTAATCAACAAATCATATAATTTAATATTGTTACTTATTGAGTACCAATTACATGGAGGTGCATTCCTTCAAAATACTTAAGTATTATAAATGTCACCTAATTATTGTGATACTGATTTGTATTATATTTAATAGTTTATAGTCGAAGCTCTCACTCAAGAAGTATGTTGAACACATATAGATATTTGAGGTCCCACATAGTGAGGAGGTGATAAAAATTTGATGGCATTAAAAGTATGATAAAGACACATACACATGGGAAATAATATTCACAAATTTAGAAATCAAGTTGTTTAAAGTGAATTTCATAGCTCCAATTTTAATGTTGCACCATGTTTATGATTTTAATTTTACTCTTACACCTATAATCTTTGGGTACTGAAAGAGATTTATACCACTCCCTTAAACATGAGAGTTATTGTTCTTAATTTTGTTAATAGTTTGGATTTCATCTCATTATGAGTCATTTTGTTACACAAATATGTTTAAATAATAGTTATGGTTGAATCGTAAAATGTTATGACATTGAGCTATTCTTTATTCAAACTTATGATTTTGATTTCTCTCTTTCACAAATATTCTTTAGGTACTCAAAGAGGTCTACATCATTCCCTTAATCATGAGGTTTATTAACCTTGATTTTTGTGAATAGTTTGGGCTCCATCACTTTATGAGTCATTTTGCTACATGTCCATGTTTAACTAGTAGTCATGGTTTAATGGTAAAATGTAGTAATGTTCCTTTTTTGGTATTTCATATGACATGGTTAGGATGAACTTTCAGAGTTGAGGGCAGATAGGTCACAGGTGCAAGTTGGCATCATTGGCAGGCCCTAAGGGATTTTGGAGGGGTTTTGAGGAGTTCTTATGAGGTATGATGGAATTTTCTTGGTATATTCCACCATCCGCACAACTTTCCTTTCGTTCTGTTGCATTCCGACAACTTTTGAAAATTGAGTTATTGATGGGCCTAACTCAATTAATTACACCTAAAGTGGGATTTTGGGAGGAATTCTTGGTATAACATCTTAGTATAATAGCTCATTGGAACTGGAACGAGAAGATATACATGATGGGATGGATAGGAGTGATTTTTAGTGACCTAAGGAGGTATGGTGGCCAATTTACCATTTTCCACGTTAACAAGAATATTTAATTAAGGGAAATGTGCTTAATGATTAAAATAATAATAAAATAGGAGCTTCTAGAGGAGTACATTGGATTTATAAAAAGGGGAGGAAGGGCCATTAGAGAACATCTTGGATTTGGTATTGCTTCTTGTATGTGAGGTTGAGAACTTGGTTCTCTACTCCATTGGTAGCTAGGACGGAAACCCTCGGGTGATTTAGAGTGATTGGGTGAACACTCATCTCCCCTTGGTGAATTCATCTAGAATTCACGGGAGAGCTTAACAGCGTCAACTTGGTTCAATTTTTTGCAGCATTGCAACATATCCTTGAGGCAAGTTCTATCTCAGTTATTTCATCTATTTATCATTTCATCATTGGTATCCCATTTCGAGAGTGTGGGAGAACCAACAACTATAGAGGAGCATCCCTCACGCATTTTCCAGTCAGAACACCCAGAGACTTTGTAAGCCATTCTGTGGATTACACAGTAATTTGGAAGAGGCACATTTGTGGAAGCTACATTGGTGGGATTTTGGAGCTGGGGTGTTGGGATATTGATAGGAGGGCCATTTGAAGAGGTTGGTTTGGATTTTGGAGAGCAGTGATTGATAGTAGCAGTTGCAGTGTTAGAAAACGAAATTGGAGGAGGGTCAAGCTACAAAGGGTCAGATTTTGAAGTTTGGAATTAGAGGAAACATTTTTTGGGTTTTTCTGGGTTTTGGGCAAGGATCACCTTTCCAAATTTATAGAATTTTCTGAGTGGTTTTCAGTGGGTAAATTAGAGGCCGAAATCAGGTAGCAGTGTAGTTTTGGAGCAGCAACACAATTTTTTGGAGGGTCTTGCTATTGGAGCTATTGTATTTTCTTGTACTCATCACCTAATGCTTGTGTCTTGCCTTGTGCAAGCCTAGGTGCATTTTCTCCAACTATTTTGTACCACAACATTATCATATAATAAAATTTAATCAGTTTGTGGAGTTGGTGCACATTTTCTGGTTCATGTGTAAATTTATGAAAATGTATGTGTTGCATGTAATTGCATGTCTTTGTTATCATTGTTAGTTTTCCATTTGGAATATTACAAATGTTGTTAGATTTGAACTATTTTATTTTTAAGTTCATAGCTTTATACTAATGCAAATGATATTTGTGAATGAATTAAGGCCTCAATTTTTTTCAAATGACTATTTTGTTTCTAAGTTCATCACAAAATTAAATTGAGATACATGGTAATGTGTAACATGTAATCACTACTTTCTTTTGTAAATATGTGTTCATTTGATGCTTTATTGACATACCACTAAGGTGGTAGAAAGGTGTTGATATGAGAGTTGCATTATAATGAGACTCCCCCCTCATCTATAACCAATTTCATCCATTGAGTACCAATTACATGGAGATGTCTCATAAGTTCTTTTTGGAATTGGAAGTACATTTTAATATTCTAATGAAATGCACACAACCATGTGTCTCGTTCTTTGTTTTATATCTTATATGTATATTTAAGAGCATATAAACTCTTGTTTTCTACAAAGTTTTAGATGGGGTGATAAAAACTTATTAATTGACCTCTATATACCTTAAAATATTTTCACAATAACCTCAAATGACCTCTTGGAAAATGTTATGATAAAGCCTCATGACCATGGAAACCTTACCTTAGGAAAAGGTCTACTCATTGTTTTCCCTAGTGCTTCTTGTAAACAAAATTAGCACACTTTTAGTAAATAACCATAGAGGATTAGTAGATAACATATTGAATTATAAATGCTTTTTCATTTATTTTTATATGTTTTTTATATAAAATTTTCCATTTATATGTGTTATTAAATAAATTAAATTTTTATAATTAAATTAATGAAAATATGTTAATTATATGAATGAATGAATCATGGCAATGGAGAGGTGTTAATATGAGAATTTTATTAAAAAGGACTTCCGCTCCTTCCTACTCAATTTCATCAAGTACCAAAAAAGGGGAAATGTTTGCCTTCATATTTTAAAAATTGCAAGTGCATTCCAATCCTTGTTGGTAGGTAACTCTTGAACCTTTATCTATTTCTTTGTTGTTTATTTGATTTCATTGTTGAGTACCAATCTCATGGAGATGTCTTCCTACATAGTTTAGGATTTACATATACACTTCAATCTTCAAATTGGCAGGTAACCCCAATCCTTTGTCTATTTATTTATTGCTTATTTGTTTTTGTTGTTAGAGTAATTCTTTTTTATTGTTTATTTGATTTAATTGTTGGATTATATCTACTTTGGACAATGACAATGTAAAACACTCATTATAGGATTGAAAAAAAATTGGAGGTTTTCTATAAAAGCTTTAGAATGCCTCATATGAATGATAAAAATCCACTAGTTTACCTTAAAACCCTTTGGTTATTAGTGTCTTCAACTAAAGAACAGCCCTATGGGTACAACCAAAGGAAAACCCTCTGGTTAAAATGACGATCCATTGCAATGAAAGTGTAGGTTGTAGCCTTTATTGGGCATAATTTCAATAAAATCACCGTGTTGGTAATATATGGTTTTGCTACACAACCATGTTTAGATAATAGTTATGATTGAATGGTATAATTTTGTCAAATTGAATTATTTCATATTCAAGTTCATAGGTTTATACTAGTGCAAGTGATATTTTGTAAATGACAATTTATATTAAATAAGGCTTCATTTTTTATCATATGGCTATTTTGTTTCTAAACTCATCAAAAATTAACTTGAGAATCATGATAATGTGTAATATGTAATCACTACCTTATTTTTTAAATAATTGTTAGTTGCATGCTTTAATGGCGTACCATTAAAGTGGTGGAAAATTGTCGATATGAGAGTTGCATTATAATGAGACACCCCCTCATTTGTAATCAATTTCATCTATTGAGTACTAATTACATGAAAATGTTTAGGATGCTCTTTTTGGAGTTCAAAATGTATTCTAAGGCTATACTAAAATGCACACAACTATGTGTCTCATTCCTTGTTATATGTTTTATATGTATAATTAAGATAAAATAAACTCATTTTCCTGCAAAGTTTTAGATAGTGTGACATAGACTTATTAATTGACTTCTATATATCTTAAAACATTTTTAAAATAACTTCAAATCACCTCTTGTCAAAGATTATGATAAAAACTCATGTGGTGGAAGCCTTATCTTAAGAAGAGGTCTACTCATTGTTTTTCCTAGTACTTTTTTTAAAAAAATGGCACAATTTTAGTAAATAACTTCCTTTAAGTAAATATGTAACATATTAAATTAAAATGTTTTTTATATATAATTTTTAATATATATGATATCGGTAAAATTAATTTTATATTATTAAATTAATGAAAATATGTTAATTAATTAATGACAGATGGCAATGGAGAAATGTTAATATGAGAATTACTTTAAAAAGGACTCCCGCTCCTTGATACTCAATTTTATCGGAGTACCAACAAGCTAAAAATGTCTTGCTTCATATTTTAAAAATTGCAAGTGCATTCCAATCCTGCAGGTAACCCTCAACCCTTCATCTATTTCATTACTATTTATTTGATTTAGTACCAATCTCATGGTGATGTTTTCCCTTATAGTTTATGATTTACATATACACTTCAATTTTCAAATTGGAAGGTAGCCCTCAATTGTTAAAATAATTATTTCTTTATTGCTTATTTGATTTAGTTGTTAAAATAGTTTCACTCTGGACCATGTCAAAGTAAAACATTTGTTATAGGTTGAAAAAGAAAAACTTGAGAGCTTTCTGTAAAAGCTTCAGAACATCTCTTTCGATAATATGAATGATAAAAATCCATTAGTTTACAGGAAAATCTTCTTGTTTTTTTTTTTTTAAGATCTAGGGTAAGAGTTGTCTGAGCAAGGCCCAGGTTCAAATCCAACTGGCTGCCACTATAAACCTAGGCTAGGTGCAACAGCGTGCAAGCCGCACACAATAGCAAGGAACTTATGCCTCAACAAGAGCCGAGACGTCCGCTCTGGGGTCGCCTACTCTTCTAGCCAAGACACAACAGGCACAAGAAAACCCTCTTATTATTAGTGTGGAGAAAAAACCCTATAGGTACAACCAGAGGAAAACCCTCTGGTTACAGTGTCCGCCCATTGTAATGAAAGTGTAGGTTGTAGGTTTTAGTGGGCATGATTTTAATAAAATTACCGTGTTCGCAATATATGTAACGATCAATGTGTTTCTTTTTGTTCTTTTTCTCACATAAATCATTCGATTTTTTGCGAAACACAAGCTCCTTGATTGTAAGGAGCTGAGATTCCAAGGTGGGTTACTTCTGTAGGCTCCTCCGCAACGTGGGTAGCTAAGGAATATTGCGTTTCAGCACAGTTGAAGAAATTCCAATGGATGCAATTTTCTTTAGAAAGGAAATGCCAGAGGTTAACTCATATGATAAAAGGGAGAAAAATATAGATAGTGAGCGAGTTTCAAGAAATGCTGCATATTATTTTGTCTATCAGCATCTAAGTCAAATGCGAAACGAACCCTACGGGCAGCTAGGTCAAATGCCAGATGCCGAACGCGCAGTTTCAGAAGCAGAATCTCGAGTTACAGGGGATGGAGCTGGTGGAGAAGTGATTGATGAATTGGGTGACAGCAAAGTGTGCAAAATCTGTTCTGTTGGAAAAAGAGACAACAACGATGTTCTCATAGAATGCAATCACGTTCATTGTCTTTTCAAGTTTTACCACCTGGACTGTTTGAAACCAAAGCTCAGAGCTCCTCCTGCACCTGGATGGAACTGTCCTTCCTGCCTTTGCAGAACTTGTCTCACTGATGAGAGTGACGAGTGTGTTCTTCTCTGTGACGGTTGTGATGAAGGGTATCATACCTACTGTCTCGATCCTCCTTTGAATCGAGTACCACGAGGTAAATGGTATTGTCAGACCTGTCAGCCCAAACAGAAATTGCAGAGAGGCCAGAAAACAAGTGCAGTACCCAAATACCCAAAAAGCAAAACAAAAGCAGGGAGGAAAACGAAGAAGGTTTGAGCGAAAAATAATTCTGGGGATTGCAGCAAGGGCGAGTTCAAAAAATTGTCAGTATTTATGAACGTGATTTGAACTCTGCGAAGTTTATGGATACAGTTTGTGTATGGTGACATTTGAATCTATATAGTAGAGATCAAAATTAAGAAACTTTTATCTGTTTTCTATGATTTATTTGGAATGTCAGGCGGATTTCACAGAAATTCATTGAAATTTGTGAGGTGGGTATTCAAATACATACCATATTGGTATACATACTATATTGGTGTTGATGTACATATCAGTGTTTCTTTCTTTATTTAACTGGGATACTATATTGATGTTGATGCACATATAAGTGTTAGTTGTGTCAGTGTTTGGTATGGATGTATGTTTATGATTCTAATTTAGGAAAAAGTTTTTTTTTTTGGGTGCTCATCTGCAGATCAGTATTTTTATTTGTTGTGATACTATACTCGTTGTTATCTGCAGATCAGTGTTTTCCCATTTAGTTGATTGTGTTAGTGTTTCGGTGTAAGTGTATTATTTGAAATGAGGCTTAGAAAAAGCTATTTTTGTATTGTTGTTTGTTGTGATGTAATGTTGGTGTTCATATGTAGATTAGTGTATAGATTAGTGTTTTTTTATTTAGTTAATTGTGTTAATAGAATATTTTAGCTGTATTTGTATATTAGTGTTTTTTTATTTAGTTAATTGTGCTAATTAAATATTTTAGTTGATTATGTCAGTGGAATAGTTATAGATATATTGATGTATGCATTTTATTCTAAAATATATTTAGAAAATGTTGTATTTTGACTTTTTGTTTGCTGCAATACTATTTCAGTGTTCATATGTAGATGAGTGTTTCTGTTACTAGAATAGTTACAGATAAATGGATATTGATATATGATATCATATTGATGTTGATGTACAAATTAGTGTTCTTCGTTTAGTTGGTTGTGCCAGTAGAATAGTTATAGATATATTGATGTATGTTTATTATTCTAAATTATGTTTAGAAAAAAGTAATTTTGGGTTTTTTTGTTTGTTGTAATATTATACTAGTGTTGATCTACAAATTATTGTTGTCATATTTAGTTGGTTGTGTTGTGGAATATTTCAGTTGCTTATGTCAATGGAATAGTTCTAGATATATTGATGTATATACATTATTCTAAATTAGGTTTAGAAAAGTTGTTTTTTTTCCTTTTTGTTTGTTGTAATACTATATTGGTGTTGATATGAAAATGAGTGTTTTCCTATTTAGTTGGTTTTGCCACTAGAATAGTTAGAAACATAATGATGTATGCATTTTACTGTAAATCATATATAGAATTTTTTATTTTTATTTTTTCCCTCCTGATTGTGCACTGAAATAGTTACAAATATATTAATATATGCATACTATTCTATATCAACTTTAGAAAATGTTAACTAAATATACTGATATAGGCATGCTATTCTAAATTAAGTTTAGAAAATGGTTTTTTTTCGTTCTTTTCTTTTTCTTTTTCATTTTTGTATTATTATATTAGTGCTCATGTGTAGAGAAGTTTTCCCCAATTTAGCTGGTTGTTGCAATTGTGAAAGTAGATTACTTACAAACATATTGATGTATGTATTCTATTATAAATCAAGTTTAGAAATCTATTGTAAATAGGGTTTAGAATTTTTATTTTATTTTTCATCTTTTTGTTTGTTTGTTTTTCCTTTCTTATTATGTTAGTGGAATAACTACAGATATGTTGATATATGCATATTATTCTAAGTCTTGTTTGAAGAAGGTTGTTTTTTCTTTCTATTTGGTGTAACACTATATTGGTGTTGATTTACATATTAGTATTTCCTACTTAGTATCACCCAGTTCGGGGCTGGAAATTGAACTGGTGACTTCACATCAAGGAGTGCATTAGCAGGGCACCTCATCACCAGGAATTGAATTGATAACTTCACATCAAGGAGTGCCTTAAAAGAGCACCTAATCACCATCTATCCAAGACCTCGTGGACAAATAGTTATAAACATATTGATTTATGCCTATGATTCTAAATTAGGTTTAGAATTTTTCTTTTTTCTCTTTTGTTTGTTTTCCTCTTGATTGTGTTAGTGGAATAGTTTATTTACATATTAGTATTTCCTATTTAGTTGGCAATTATAGTAAAATAGTTATACACATATTGATTTATGCACACCATTCTAAATTAGGTTTAGAATTTTTATTTTTTTCTCTAGTTTGTTTTTCCTCTTGATAGTGTTAGTGGAATAGTTACATATAGATATATGTATGCATATTATTCTAAATTAGGTTTATAAAAGTTCATTTTTGCATTTTTGTTTTTTGTAATAGCATAAAACATATTAGTGCTTCACTCTTTAGTTGGCCGAAATAGTATACTACATATGTTTGCATGCATACTATTATAAATTAGGTTTATAGAAGGTATTTTTCTTTGTTGATAAGAAAATTAGTGTTTCCCTACTTAGTTGGTTGTGCTAGTGGAATAGTTGTAAAAAAAAAATTTGTAAGCTTGGCAGGGCTTTTTTCATTCATTTTCTTAAAAAGAAATGTTACATGCATAAATCAAATCATTAGGTGGCCTCAACCTTCCCGAAAGAAACAAGATCTGTTGGCCACTTAATCACATTATAAGTCATCCAAAAACATAAGAGTTTAAGACTGTCAAGCAAAGATATATATGTTTGAATATCATGTATCCTTCTATATCTTAGATATCTTAATTCTAAAACTAGAAACTTAAACACTCCATATGAAAAAATATAAGTCAAAATTGAGGCAACTATGCATCTAATATTCAGAAGAATCGAATGGGGATGGATCCTTCACACTAGAGCCTAGAATTTCAGTCTAAGGAATGCACTAGATGTATCGCTCAATGCAGTTGAGGTGTCCATTTTGTTGTGGAAAATGAAAATTGAATTAACTAGAGGTCTTTTTTAATTTAAGTAGATCCATATTATGTCTGATTAGATTCACATGGATGAGTAGCCAAAGCTTTGGCTACAAGGTTCTTCATTATTCATTAAAGATAAATTATTTGCTTCTACTGAGAGGATATTCCTTAGGATTTTCCTGGTTCGAGTACTAGATGATGCCAATCACCCAAATCCACATCTGATTCTGCCGCCCGATGGCTCAATTCTGCTTCCCAACCCGTGATAAGTTGTCTTACCTCATTCGAAGTTCCAGTTTGAAAAAAATGAGCTACATCTTGGATAAGGCGAGAGGTGGTTGTATGGCCTCGTCTTCTTAGAGGTTGAGACTGGGACTGACTAGCACGGTAATGTTTCCCTTGAAATTTTCCAAACTAGATGAATACAAAAAGGTTTTTGTAATGGCTAGACCTGAGCCTGAGTGTGAGAGAAGATGACGCTCGGTTGTTGTACAACTTAATAGTCCTTCAACATAGAAATACCTATAGAAGTAACCATGCAGACAAATGTTGGGGCCCTTGTTTTTGTTTAGTTTTGAAATCTTGGCTAAGACATTTTAAACTTTGACCCTTTTTGAGTTGCGGTATGAATACACATGGCAACCGCAACCGCGCCGCAACTACCAGGAGTCGCGGAGCTACCAAGGCGGCGCGAAAGCATACGATAGCTAGAGATAGAACAGGGACAAGTGCAGATGAAGGAAACACAGCAGAAGACAGGAAGTGGAACACGCAGATAACAGGAAAGAAGCCAGGAGAGGCCAAAGTAAAGCCACAGAGGAACTGATAGTCGCAAGAGCGGGTGAATAAATAACAGTCACCCGGCCGAAAAGAGAAGAGAGTTGAATAGGTGTTGAAGAGGTTGCGAGGCTGGAGACAGGGAAAGACGCGCAGAGCAGCTGCGGAGGAATCATGCATCTTCTTCATATGTTGCGGGTTTGTTCTTTGCCATTGATCTTATCCCCTTCTGCATGTGGTTGCGGCACGCCTCGGGTGAGACGCACTGCTCTCCGGAGCAGGGTGAAAATGCCGGCATGTTCCTAGACTACACTGGACCCCTTGTTGGCCACAACTCTTGAACCTAGGTCTTGTCCGCGAGACCTGATTTCTCGCCAACAAATGGTTCCGTTGCCGGGACCTGCATGTTCTGAGGGGATCTAGATCATGGTATCGAGGATATTTGAAGGGGCAATACGGCGATGGTGGGATGATCATCTTGACCAGTTCATTGCTCAGCAAGCAGAGCTGACCAAGAAAAAGGAGGCGGCGATCAAGGAGCTTGTTCTCTTCTCTGGCTCAGCCAGCGATACGTACGAAATTTTCTGGGGAAGGTTCCCTACGGACCTTTACAATTGGTTGCGGAGGTTACGAGCGACGCTGCCCTAAGAAGGTTTGCGGAAGATAAACCGCAGGTGGACGCACGAAGACCTGGTGGCACTGCATCGGGTAGATACTGAACTAACCCGCGTAGTGGAGTTTTGGGTAAGGACCACGTTGGAAGGATACGCTGTGGAGTTTGCTGCTGAGTGCTACCAATCCTTCTCGAAGGCCGAGGTTGTTTTCCACTCAGGATTGAGAGGGAAACTGTTGAAGGAGATTCCGCTGTGGATCAAAGCCCTGATGGTGGACGAAGGGTTGATTGAATTCCACAAAATGGGTATGGAAGCGTAAACCACCCGTACTGGGGGAAGGGTTGAGTGGACCAATGCTGTGTAGACTGTGAGAGTGGGGTGTGGGGAATGGATGCTGAGGCCGCATGCAAGTTGCGGGAGCTACGTGCACATCGGCGAGCACAGATCGCCGATAGGTGGCGAAGAAGGGTAATGAGAGATTTGAAGAGAAGAGAGATCGAGAGGAAAAATCAGAAGGAGGTGCCTCAGAGAACGGGAGTTATGGGTTTGGATACCCGGAAAGAAGACGGGACAACAGTGGAAGTGCAGTGGGTGCATGGGAGCCCAGCGACGCGAGAAAGAGAGATCGTGAATAGTGAAGATAACGGAAAGATGCAGCCCGAAGAAAGTTCCGATGATGAATGGCACGGCGTGATGCAACGGATGTTTCAAGATCAGACGTCACCCACCCCTCCAGGCAGCCCTACTTCTCACCTTCTGCATGGCCAGGATCCCGACCTTCCCCTGGTACTATATCAACCTTTAAGCAATATTTTTATTCAGTTACAAGCATTGAGTCGGTCATACAGTAGGGCATCAGTGTCAGTAACGTCCGGTAACAGCAGCGTTACTAGTAGTGGTATTTTTCCTAGTGGAACCGTTGCGCAACCAGGACCGGGAGGCTTTATCCTGGTCAATTATCCGCAAGTACACATGGCTGGATCTTTCACCCAGTATCCAGAGTTTTCTGGCCGGGGCAATGATGATGTAGAGCAGCACTGGTACCTGTGCGAAGCCATCTGGAGGGCTCGCCAGATGCCAGACGCTGGGAAGTTAATATAATTCCAAACCATGCTCAGAGAGAGGGCTCTGCGATGGTTTATCAAGTGGTCCGAGGCTCATCCTAACTCCATAATTGCGGACGTGAAGCGGGATTTTGTCCGCGAATTCAAGCTTCCCCAGACAGACCAGCAGGGCCTATCAGAGCTGTGGGAAATTAAGCAGAAGGAAGGTGAAACCGCGTGGGAGTTGATGCGGCAGTTCAAGGACGCGATCGGGAAACTCAGCTACCCGATCGATCCAAACCACCAGAGGGACTGGTTCATCAAGGCTCTGCTCCCCTTGACACGAACCCCTCTCACTCAGCAGAAGATTGATAATCTGCAGGACGCTTTAGAGTAGGCCATGAAGATTGAAGCCATGGCGGGCTACCCCCAGGAATATCAGGGGGGGGGCGGCCCCGCAAGACCCTTCTTTGATAGGGTTGCAACACCAGATTGCCAGCTTGATTGAAAATCTCAAGGAACTTCAGCCGATGAGACCAACGCGACTGAATGTTTGGTGTACTCATTGCCTGGTCGAGGGCCACGTCGCAACCGAGTGTCCTCGGTTGCGCGGCGCAGGAGCAGGATCCTCGGTCGCAGCAATCCAGGGGGGTCCACCACCAGGGGGTGGCGCGACGATGAACCCGCAAGGAGTCTACCAGCCGCAACAGACTTATGCAAGGTTCCCACCGCAACCGGGGTCCTCCACCACAGAGTACTGTGAGATTTTCCGGACGTTGGGGCATCCTCCTCGGATGTGCCCGATACTACAGAAGTATTCCACGGTCCCGAATAATGTATACTACGAATTTTGTGTGTCAACGACTCACAACACTGAGCAGTGCAGGGCGCTTGATGCACTTGCAGATCGACTGGATCGTCCCTCGTACCGAGTGAACGAGGCTCCAAGGGGAAGAGGTGGCGGAGGCATGCGGGGAGGCCGTACAGGCGGACGCAGTCCGGTAAAATGCTACAATTGTGACCAGGAGGGTCATTTGGCTCGAGAATGTCCCCTTCCGCGACGACCCTGGTGTTCCCAGTGCCGAGTCAACGCCCATGCTACAGAAGACTGTCCGGAGCTCATCAAGAAGTGGGAAGAACGGGAGAGGTAGAGGGGAGCAAATCTGATAAACTCAGAGCCGCGAGGGGCCGCAACCCCCGACATGCAGAACGTCGCAATCGTGACAAGGGGCAGAAAGAAGACTAGAGAGGATGCCCACGGGAAGGAGCCAGCTCGAGTGGTTCAGCCGGCATCCCCGAAGAAGTTGATCAGGCCCGAAGTCCAGAAGAAGTACTTCCAGGAGGCAGTTGAGGCATTCGCCCAGTTGCGAAACGAGGGAGGTTTGGAGGAGCCCATACTGCTAGAATCTGGTGCGCAGAACGTCGCAGGTACTGTGGTCGAGGATTGGCTCCGGCTATTCCTTAGGATTGTTGATGACGCTGCACTGCGGCAGCAACTCCAGCATGCTTTGAACGGAGCACTGTAGGGGCGCATAGAACTTGGAGATCCAGTGGACGCTGGCCCTCAATATGTGCAACGTGTCAAGCGGAAAAACAACGAACAGGCAAAGAATTCCGGCTTAACACGCAGGTCGCAGGGTTCCAAATCAGCGACACCATGTTGGACTTAGGGTCCGACGTCAACATACTTCCACGAAAGACATGGGAGGCTCTTGGAAGGCCACGGCTAGCCTACTCACCAATCCAACTCAGGATGGCGAACCAATACTGCATTTTGCCAATCGGCCGGCTCGAGGGAGTCGAGGTCGACGTTGTGGGGGTGAAGACATACACCGATTTTGAGGTTATTGATATCATGGGCGATAAGGATCCCTATCCAGCCTTACTCGGCATTGATTGGGCTTTTGAGAATTACGCCATCATCGACCTTAAGAAGGAGCTGATGATCTTTGAGGATGGGGAGGTACGGGTCACCCAGCCTCTCGACCCGTATCAAGGCCCGCGATATACGGAAACAGTGGACAATCGAGAGGATGCTCAGATGATGGACCATCTCTATCAGATGACCGCAGGAAAGCGGGATGATTATATTAACCCGACCGTGACTGGCTCCGTCAGTTGGCAGAGTGCGCAAAGCTCGGAGCTCGGATCCGAACTCGCTTGGGAAGACTGGCAGCAAGGGGGATATGAGACCACCACGCGGAGATGTGCCTCCGTTGCTCAAGTCCGGTGGGTAGGGACTGAGATTTGCGGATATCCCACATTGTCGAACATGCAAGCAGTCAATACTTTTATTGCCAAGGTGGAAGACCGGGTCCCAGCTGAAAGCCGGATACCACTTTTGGATGTGGCCTTGCAGTCAACGTCGGCACGGTGGTGGAAAAATCACCGAAACACTCTGTTGCGATGGGAGTGCATGGCGGATGCTCTGCGGACATGCTTTAAAGAGGATGAAGGACCCTCCAGTACGCTTAAGTATCACGGAACTTCAGACCCGCGACACCATTTGCGGGCCTGCGAAGAACAGTGGCGGAGCACCCGGTACCTTGAAGAGCTGTGGGTCCACAGGTTTATCCACTCCCTAGGCACCATTCCCCAGGCCTGGTACCTGGAGGAAGAAAGGAAACGGGAAACCCGCTCTTAGCAGGCAGTTGCGGACAAGTTCGTTTGGTGCTTCTCGTTCGAAGGGGAGACGGCGCAGGAGTCTCAGGCCCTACAGGCAATCAAGGAGGTCTTGTTTTTCCGCCAACCCGAGCCTAATGAGGGCCCGGCTATGTCACGACCTAAGGTCAGACACGAGTTGGTTTGTCACCGGATTGATGGCGATCCGGAGGACGACAGTTTGGAGGACCTCAGACATCTCTATTTTGACGAAAAGGAAGGCGAGCGGAGCATCAGTGAGGAGCCGACGACTGAAGGGGTCCATTTACAGCCGCTAAAGACAAAAAAACTGAACATTGGAACGGACGAGAAACCTAAGCTCGCAACGGTGGGAGATTACTGGGACGAGGAGACAACAAAAGAAATTTTCAGCCTCCTCCGGGAATACGAAGATTTGTTTCCGTCCTTAGTTGCGGACCTGAAGGGGATCAAGGGGGATCTGGGCGAAATGCGCATCACGTTGAAGCCGAGGGCCAGACCGGTGAAGCACCGACCCTACCGGTTGAATCCACATATCAAAGAGAAGGTCAAGGTGGAGATCGATAAAATGCTGGCTGCAGGTCTCATCTTTCCAGTAGAAGAAGCCAAGTGGGTAAGTCCCATCGTCATCCAGAACAAGAAGGACAAAGCGGAGATCTGGGTCTGTGTCGACTACCGGAGCCTGAATAATGCTTACATCCACGATCCGTTTCCCACTCCTTTCAGCAATGAAGTTCTGGATCATGTCGCAGGGAATGAAGCTTATTCCTTCACTGATGGGTTCTCGGGCTACCATCAGGTGCGCATCGCCGAGGAAGACAAAGCAAAGACGACATTCACCACTGAGTGGGGATCATTTGCATACCACGTTATGCCGTTTGGTCTAAAGAACGCACCGGTTGTGTTTTCCCGGAATGTCATTGCTGCTTTCCGGGAGTACATTCACAAGTTCCTAGAGGTCTACATGGATGACTGGACTGTCTACAGTCTGTTGAAGAAACACGCCTCGTTGTTGCGTATTATGTTTGACCGGTGTCGCCAGCTGCAGATTTCCTTGAACTTGAAGAAATGGATTTTTGTAGTTCCATTTGGCACACTCTTGGGCCACGTGGTGTGCAAGCAAGGGGTCTGCGTTGATCCTGCCAAGGTCGCGGTCATCGTCCACATGGAGGCCCCCGAGACCGTGAAGCAGTTGCGGGCACTGCTCGGGCACACAGGATATTACAGGCAGTTTATTCGCAACTACGCAAGGATTACGACCCCTCTGGAGAAACTGTTGCGGAAGTCAGAAGCGTTTGAGTGGACGGCGGAGTGCAGGAAGGCACTTGACACATTGAAGGAGAAGTTGGCGACGTCACCCATACTTGTTCATCCCGACTGGGATAAGAAGTTCCATGTCCATATTGATGCGTCCGGAATTGCACTTGGAGCTGTATTGGCACAACCTGGGGAGACGACAGTTGATCACCCCGTGTACTTCGCCAGCCGTCGGTTATCGAATGCGAAGAAGAATTATACCACGACCGAGCGGGAGGCGTTGGCGATGGTGTACTCCCTCCAGAAGTTCCGCCACTATCTTCTGGGCGGCAAATTTACATTTTTCACGGACCATTCTGCATTGAAATATCTGGTGAATAAGCCTGTGTTGGAAGGGAGAATCTGTCGTTGGTTACTACTTTTCCAAGAATTTACGTTTGAGGTGATTGTCAAGCCTGGCAGGTTGAATGTTGGTCCCGATCATTTATCCAGGTTGGAGACGGGAGAGAATGAAGGCTCGTTGGACAATCAGCTACCGGACGCTGACCTCTTCCGAGTTGAAGCAGTACCAGATTACCTGGCTGACATTGCCACTTATCTGACCACGGGACAGTGCCCTCAAGATTACACCCCGCAGCAAGGCGGCCGACTACCAATTGATCGCGGGGCAGCTGTACAAACTGGGCCTTGATGAGGTGTTGCGCAGGTGTGTTCTCGACCATGAATGGGAAGCAGTGATGTGGGAGTGTCACAGTGGTGTTGCGAGAGGGCATGTGGGTGCGAAACCCACCGCAAGGAAGGTGCTCCAAGCTGGCCTGTGGTGGCCGACGGTACACGCTGAATGTAAGGCCTATGTGAAGCGTTGCAATGTTTGCCAGCGGACGGGAAGGCCTTTGCACCGGGACGAGCTCCCGCTACACCCAGCATGTGTTGCGGTCGTTTGAAAAGTGGGTTGTTGATTTCGTAGGTCCCATCACACCAGTCGCTCGACATTCCAAGGCCCGGTACATCATCACAGCCACAGACTACCTCACACGGTGGGCTGAGGCAGCAGCGGTACGCGATTGCTCGGCAGAAACCGCTACCCGGTTCATTTTTGAACACATCATCAGCCGCTTTGGCTGCCCACGGAGGTTGACCAGCGATCAGGGTACGCATTTCATTAATGCCACGGTCAAGTCACTACTGGACACATTTATGATTCAGCATCATAAAAGCAGCCCATACCACCCACAGGCCAATGATACTGTGGACGTTTTCAACAAGACTCTTGAGAAGGGCTTGACTAAAATTTGTAATGCTCAGCGCGACGATTGGGACGAGCGCCTCCCAGCGGCATTATGGGCCTACCGGACCACAGTGAAACGTTTGACCAACCAGACACCATTCCAGTTGGTGTATGGCCGGGAAGCTGTGATTCCCGCCGAATTCACTGTACCCAGTCTTTTGATCGCAACGTCCCTCCAATTCTCAGAAGAGGAGTCACTCCGGGAATGCCTCCAGGAACTACAGGAGCTGGATGAGGCCCGATTCCTGGCGGAATTCCACCAGAAGGTTCAGAAGGCCAGACAGAAAGCGTGGCATGACTGCCACATCAAAACCAAAGCCTTCCAAGTTGGCGACAAAGTTCTCTTGTATGACAGCCGGTTCCAGAAGTTTCCAGGCAAGCTCCAAATGCACTGGTTGGGACCCTACTTTGTCATCGAGATCCGCGATTCAGGAGCCGTTCGGCTGGCACAGCTGGACGGTACAGTTCTTCCTGGGTGGGTGAATGGCGCACGCCTGAAACCCTACCAGGAGTAGGTACCTTTTATTTTTCATCAATAACTCTCGCAACCGAGAGAACCCGTAGAGTAGCTTAGTCGAATAACTCTCCCGCAACCGGGATGAGCGTAGGGAGTCTTTTCTGTTCATAGGCAGTCTGTCAAATAATTGGTCAGTTGCGGGTACCTCACCGCAACCGACTATGGTTGGGGCGGACCAGTCCAGCGTGTTGCAGTGCCAGTCCAGTGTGTCGCCGCGCCAGTCCAGCGTGTCGTTCGCGTAGGATCCATCCCCGTGCCAGTGTCAGTCCAGGTCATTTCCGTCAGTCCTTTTGTCAGTCCGTAGGATCGCTTAAATTTGCTTCATAAATTACCATAAGTAGAAAATAATTGTACCGTAATCATTTTCCATCACCCGCAGTTCCCTCAGCCATCGTGTCCGCCCATATTCCCATGACGCCGTCAGCAACTGTCAGATTACATACAGGCACGCGATTGATCGCACGATTATCGCAGCCTCGAAGGATGGCAAGAATTAATTGCCGTTATGGAGTCTCATCAACTCCGCTCATGCCAGCGGATGCCATAATTTGCATGAAGATCAACAGCACGAGAATGACGAACCAGTTCAATTTGGAAGTTGCAGCGACTCCAGAGAAATTACAGCCTTCAAGCGCACCGCACTCAGAAGGAAACTCCAGCAGAATCCTCCAAGTCTACCAGTGCCGCACCAAGATGCCGAGAGCTCTCATCTCCGTCCCCGAACTAGTGTTGGACAACCGAATTCACCGCGTAGAGTCGCTAGTGGGCAAGTATGACAATGCAGCATGTATGGACGCTAACCTATCCGACCTAGCTTAATTACCCCACCTCCATTGGCAGAACTACATGGAGCACCATTACATGCCAGGCAGCAGCTCCAACAGCCGGATGCGATCAGAATTCAGGGGCTTACAGCAGTCGTCCTTGATGAATTTGAGGACTCTTCCAGTTTTTGGCACCACGGGACCGGCCCTGCAATGCACCCGGTTCCTCCTCAGTCGGATACAGAACGGGTCCCTGTGGCTCAATGAGGAAATTCCAATTCATGCCGAACACATTCATCGGCTTACAGGGCTATCTCAGAACGATGCAGATGTCTCCGCCGCTGGCCAAACATCCTCCAAGCATGCCTGAAAGTCAGGCGACTCAGACCTGTACACCAAGTATGGCACTCGCCGATGGGGCAAGGGTGCCAAAATTGATTTGATCAATAAGCTAGAGCTTCGATTTGCTTGCTACCTTATCGCTAGCAAGACAATGCGGCACTACACGAAGGGAGAGTGCACTCTGGACACAATCTCCATTGCCGAGCACTGCATCCAGGGTGCCAAGTTGAACTGGTGCTCGTTTGTGCTAAAAGAGCTCTTCGCGGCCTGCGAAGAGAACTACAAGCGTACCACCAGTTTCATTTACGGGTACTTGATCTTAGCCTTCGCCATGTGGAAATGGCACCTTCCTCCTGTCCGGGTGCCGGCGGAGACGACCGTAAGCCAGCCTCTTGCGATGAAATACACCCCCTGGCAGGTGTCCACAGACCCCAGCACCAAACAGGTGAACGCGGAAGCGTTTCGGGCGTGGTATGGGATGATGACAGATGTGGTGACCAACCAGCAACGGGTGCCTAGCACCTGTTGGATGAGTACAGTGAGCAGGTGTGGTTTGGGGTCAGCCACAGGCACACCTTCCTCCGGCCAACTTGCGTGTCGGACACCACCTTTCACATGGCGCCCCTCCGATTCCAGTTGAATGACGACACCTTTCACCGGGAGGTCTCTGCATGGCCGGGGGTCGTCAAGCACGTCCGCGACGGGATCACCCGCTATAACTTTAATCGGATGCTGCCGGCACAGCGGCCTGCCGCGACCGGCGCAGCGGGGTCATCACAGGTTGCAGCGGAACCTCCACAAGATGCAGCTGAGACCGCACCGGACCTGCCCGAATCGCTGGTCCCGATCGTCGAGCACCTCAATGACCAAGTACGTCGACTTAACGTGGCAATGCAAGTTGCTTCAAGTGGTGCCCCTATATTTCCCTCCTTTACTGAATTTCATATCGGTCGGTCTCGTGTTCCCTCTAATACCACCCCCCTCATTTCTCCCATTCCCACTAACCTGTTCACCTCTGCCACCCCGATCATCACACCGATGGGCGAACCGGGCCCCGAACCCGATTCATCAGACCCACCTCCATCCAAGAGGGCCCGCATTGCTGTCACAGATCCAGTGGTGGATCTTACTGACGATGATCCACCAGCCACTCCACCCATGGCGACTTTGATTCCGGAGGAACCTCTGATCGATCCGTCAGAGTTCCTCAACCTTCGCCTCCCTCACACTTCTTTCACTCCCTCCACCGCCCGACCACCTGCCACCTCCTCCAATCCATCCAATTCATCAGCCACTGTGTCAGATTCTCTCATCCGGGAACTTTTCGGAGGTGACCACGGGGTGGAAGTCACCTCCAGTACTGCAGCCGTGGTACCGCCGGTTGACCCCGTGGCCACGGCCCAGGATCCTCTTTCTACTATATCTACCAGGCTAACGAATGGTGGGGCTGATTCGGCTGCCCCTCCCCCAGAGCAGACCACGCAGCAAGACCGTCCGGAGTCCGAGATGGCCACTTCAGTGCAGCAGCAGACGCCGGTCCATCCTCTAGAGACTTCAAGCTGACCAGTGGCCAGCAACCAACCTTCGCAGGAGCAGGTGCCGGAGCAGGGCACACCCAGCACGACCAACGCAGAACCATGGAGTCCATCACAGCTGTACCTACTCATTCAGCGGGTGGCCCTCAAGGTCGAGCAGATTCACACAGAGCTGCAGCAGCGGTGCACCGAGCAGCGTAACCAGATCACGGCGCTTACTGAACAGCGCAATCAGCTGATTAGGGAGAAGACCAACCTACAGGAGCAGGTCAACATTGCTACTCAGGCGCTCTCCAACTTATGGCCCGCTACAAGGGCTCATTATGCCCCACTTCCTGCCACTATAGCGGAGGACAGTATAGCACTCCAGGCTCACCACCTCAGGACTGTTTTCCATGTTGTTTGCAGAGAGAACGAGGAACTCCAAGCGGCGTTAGCCGCACAGCCTACCCTTCCAAATCCACCGAGTGTCCATTCAGAACAGGTGACTGCCAAGCAGAATCAAGCAGTTAGTATGCAGGCAACTCTCCATTCCACTGTGGCTGCGGCTTCTGCCCTTCTGCGGAGTCTGCAGGAGTGCTCACTCGCTCTAACTGTCAAGACGCAGCCTATCGCTGCCCAGCTGCAACAAATTTCCCGTGACATTCAGGCGACCGCGGACCCAGCAAGGTTAGATCAGCTCTACGCCTAGGCGGACGAGCTCGAACTTCAACTGCAACAGACTGAGGCCGACTCGGCTGCGGCCAAACACGTCCTCCGGAAAATTCGTCCGCCCCTTCGCGCCAATGCTGACGCCATGCACCAGCTAGATGCCAAGGCCGAAGCCCAGCTTGCCACGCTATTCAGGGATGCCCCGACGACCATAGACGAAGCCGCCGCCACCCGGATCTCTCAAGAAGCCGACTTGCTTGTGCAGGAATGGCAGCAAGCGGTGGCAGACTTCACCGAGCTTAGAGATACAGCGCTCCGCCGGGTCCCGGAGTTGGGGCCCTTGTTTGAACAACCAAGTGGCGGAGCATAGCAGGAAAGGGCGCAGGGTGAAGGCACAGCAGAACAGAGCATGGGAGCCAGCGGGGAAATGGAAGTAGAAACTGTTATTTGTGATTGACTCGCAGACGAGTCAAGGAATTGTGGTCGGGGCCTGTTGGGGCCCTTGTTTTTGTTTAGTTTTGAAATCTTGGCTAAGACATTTTGAACTTTGACCCTTTTTGAGTTGCAGTATGAATACACATGGCAACCGCGACCGCGCCGCAACTACCAGGAGTCGCAGAGCTACCAAGGCGACGCGAAAGCATACGATAGCTGGAGATAGAACAGGGACAAGTGCAGATGAAGGAAACACAGCAGAAGACAGGAAGTGGAACACGTAGATAACAGGAGAGAAGCCAGGAGAGGCCAAAGTAAAGCCACAGAGGAACTGATAGTCGCAAGAGCGGGTGAATAAATAACAGTCACCCGGCCGAAAAGAGAAGAGAGTTGAATAGGTGCTGAAGAGGTTGTGAGGCTGGAGACAGGGAAAGATGCGCAGAGCAGCTGCGGAGGAATCATGCATATTCTTCATATGTTACGGGTTTGTTCCTTGCCATTGATCTTATCCCCTTCTGCATGTGGTTGCGGCACGCCTCGGGTGAGACGCACTGCTCTCCGGAGCAGGGTGAAAATGCCGGCGTGTTCCTAGACTACACCGGACCCCTTGTTGGCCACAACTCTTGAACCTGGGTCTTGTCCGCGACACCTGATTTCTCGCCAACAACAAACATGTAACCATGAGATATAATTCTCCCATCCCACCATATTTTAGGTAAAGAGAAATGGGTGTGGGTTCGGGAGTGGAGGATTACCACCAAAGTCTCCCTTGGATGACGAGAACCAAGATATTCAAATAGAGAAATGAGGGCCATATTCAATGTCCATAACAAATTAACCAAAAACACCAAATTATTGTCATAATCGCTTCCACAAAGAGGCCAACATATGAGACCATATAAATTTTATACTAGAGTCCTTGAATACATTCCCATACGCAAAAGAAAAATGTTGAAATATATAGAAACAACAGACTGAGCAATAGACAATTCACCATAAAAAACCATAATTTCCTTCCTCTTTTCACAGATTGGATTCTCATTAACTTCGAATATAATGGCCATACTTCGCCATCAAAAACACACAAACACAAAATCGACATAGTGATGCAAGGCTAATGGCTAACCTTGCTATTACCCTTACCTTTCTATTTTCTCTTCATTCATGACCACAACACGTCACCCAATGAACCTCTCCACACGTGGCTTCAACTATTCCTCTATGGCATCGCCTTCCCTTATTGCAACACCACATCACAAACTACTACATTCCACCATACTCCGAACCTGTGGGTTATGGGCCCACATAACTCTCCACTTTCACAGCGGATCGCAATATCAAAATTATAAACAGATCACCAATTGTAGAAATTATATACAAGATGCATGTATATATCCAGGTTCTCCTGATTTGAAATATTTATCTTCTTTCTAAATACATAATCCTTCCACTGTTAATATTTTGTAGAAATTTAAACTCAATTGTAAACACATGAAGAAATAAAAACAATCGCACATAACACATTGTTTAACGGGAAAGCCTGAAGCTGAAAACCCCAACTATCATATATTATGTATCATGGAGTTCAAAAATCTCATACAAAGCTTAGTACATCAAGCTCTCAGTACAATCAAGCATCACACACTAATCAAAAGAAATCTGCAAATCCATGCACTGATTTCTTGCCACCTGATAGCCTGCCTCCACTGTGCAATCCCTGCTGAAGAATACCCCTGAATGAATTCAAATTGGCCTTGCCTTGACTGTGAAATCCTCATTGGAAACTCCAATGTGTGTGTGATGCAATCAATGCATTACTATAGTCACAACAGATATTCCATCTCACCCTTTCACATATCTCTCCACTAGGTCTCCACTGGAACTGTCATGCACTGTAGTTAACTGCTGTATTTGTTTAGTTGATTAGTGAGTTATTATTTGTGAATTAATTAACTAATTAATTCACTCCACTCTCACTAGTGTATCATTCAGTTAGAATAGATACAACTAGCTCAGCTGAGTTTAACTCCATTAACTGAGTTAAACTGAATAACAACTCCATGAACTACTCTTCCAACTCTATCATAACTTTTCCACTTCAGTTCTAACTGATTCCTCCATGCATGAACCACCAGTAAACCCTAGGAATTGTGTAATTCCTTCATCCCACTGATTTTCCAAATTTGTACACTGAAATTAAGTGCTCCAAGAGAATAAGTTGATATTTAGAGTCTGATTATTATTAAGGGCTAATAATAATCGACACTTCTATTTTTAGATCAGCGATCTATAAATAGACTTCACCCAATATTCTAAAAATAGAATTTCATCTATATTTCCAACTTGACCAACCATCCACAAATAGCATCCTGCAACTTCTGAAATATGATCACCATGTCTAAAAATAGACTTACACCTAAAAATAGCCTGCGGGCCCACTTAGTGAAGGTAACTGATTTTCACTAAGCTCATCATATTTTTGAATCTCAACACTCCCTCTCAACAAGATAGGGATAATCCTTCACCCCGATCCTGCCTCTATGGTATTCAAATTTGCTCCTGGTGAGTGCATTCATCAGAATGTCTACATCTTGATCTTTTGTAGGAATGTACTGAAGAAACATGATCTTCCACTGCACACAATCTCTAATATGATGATAACAGATATCAATATGTTTAGATCTATCATGAAACACAGGATTAATTGAGAGTTTAATGCAACTATGATTATCACAATGTATCACTGTAGGATCTAAATGTGAACTGAAAAAACCAACCAGGATCTTCCTCATCCAGATAGCCTCACATGCAGCTTGACTTGTTGCCATGTATTCTGCTTCCACTGAACTGAGTGCCACGGATATTTTTTTTCCTGCTGTACCAAGAAACTGTTACAGATCTGATAATGAAAACCCCTCCTAATGCGCTCTTTATGTCCGTTGGGCTGCCTGCCCAGTCTGCATCCATGAATCCATGTAGCTTCACCTCATCCATCTGTCTGTACCATAAACCATACTCAGATGTGCCCCTAAGATACTTCAGGACATGCTTTCCTACCTTCCAAAAGAGCTTGGTAGGCTTAACCATCACTTGTGAAAGTTGGTTCACCGCATAGCATATGTTTGGTCTTGTATTAACTAAATACATGAGTGAACCCACCAACTGTTGATAAACAGTGGCATCCACTACCTCTGTCGATGTAGCATTCACTTTCCTCCAATTTCCTGGAAGAGGAGTATCGATAGGCTTGTAGCCTTGTATGTGAAACTTCTCAAGTATCTCCCGAGCATACTTTCCTTGAGACACAAACAGTTCACCTTCTCGCTGCCATATTTCCAATCCAAGGAAATAATGAACGAGGCCCAAATCCTTCATCTCAAACTCCTTTGCAATATCTGCCTTGCATGAGTGTATTAACTGCTCATCACCCATTAGTATTAAATCATCAACATAAAGAACAATGATTAAAATCTTACCCTCCACCATAATTTGGTACAGGTTTGCATCCGCCTCACTCTTGGTGAAGCCAAGTCCAGTGAAATAGTTATTGATCCATGTGTACCAAGCATGAGGTGCTTGCTTCAGCCCATGCAACTCTCTTTTGAGTCTGCACACATGCAACTCGCTGCTGAAGATCTAAAATCCTTCAGGCTATTCAATTTACACCTCTTCCTCAATGATCCCATTAAGGAACATAGTCTTCACATCCACCTGATGAATGTGCCAACCCATTTGCGTTGAGAGAGAAAGGATGGTCATTATGGAAGAATATCATGCGACAAGTGCAAATATTTCTTCATAATCAATCCCCTCAATCTGTTAGAAGCCTTTGGCAACAAATCTTGCCTTATACTTCTCGATGCTCCCATAAGCATCTTGCTTTACCTTGTAGATCCATCTTGATCCTAAAACTGATTTACCCACCGGCCTTGGAACAGTCTCCCAAGAATTTTTTCTGACAATGGAGTCATACTCCTCCACCATGGCATCTACCCATGTGGGCTCTTGCACTGCTTCTTCAAAAGAATATGGCTATATCATGAAACATTTGCTCATGAGAGCCATGTATCCATTAAATCGGTCAGGTGATTGTCTCTGTCTACGCTGTGATGTAGGGAATCTTACATTCTGTGCCGCATCAAGCTTCAATCTCTCAGCTTCTATGGTACGCTTTCTACCTTGTCTGATGTTTGGTTCTACATGAGTGGACCCCTCCACTCCATGAATCTGCTCCTGTGGCTGATCCACATCTAGAGGCTCATCTTTGGGAACAAGAAGTTCCTCCTCTACATGCAAGTGTAGCTCCCCCTCAAGCGACAACATCATGGCTTTCACCTCATTGAATTTTATATCCCGTCTCACCACAGTCATCCAACTGTTTGGAAAATACACATGATAATTATGGGGTGTTTCTGTGTACCCCACAAATATCCCAACTTCTACAGTCGAATCAAGCTTCTTCCTGGCATCCTTTGTCACATGAATTTAAACAGATGAGCCAAAAATCTTCAAATGAGAAATATCAAGCTTCTTACCAATAAAAGCTTCTTCAGGTGTACTCATGCCAAGTACTCTATGAGGACAATGGTTTTTCACATGAATCGTAGTTGCATGCTTCTGCCCACAAGTGCATCGGTAGGCCCTGGTCATGCAACATAGCTTGTACAACACCCACGATCGTTATGTTCTTCCTCTCCATGACCCCATTCTGTTGTGGGTTATGAGGCGCTATGTGTTCTCTTCGAATTCCTTCTTTTCTACAGAAGTCTTTGAATTCATTTGAGATATATTCACCACCATTATCGCTCCGTAGAGCCTTCACTTGCTTCCCTGACTCCTTCTCCACCAATGCTTTAAACTCACAGAACTTTGAGAATGTTTCGCTCTTCTTCTGCATGAAGAAGATCTAGCATCTACGAGAATAGTCATCAAAAAACATAACTTAATACCTCTGTTTTATTGTTGAAGCAACTGAGAAAGGTCCACACACGTCTATGTGAATTCTCTCCAGGATCACCAAAGCACGGTTCTCCTTCTCATGAAAGGTGGTCTTCACAAACTTACCCATAGTACATCCCTTGCACTGATCTGACTATGCAAGAGTACCCTTGGGAAGTCCAGTAGAAATCTACTGCAAAATCTTTAGGCCACCCTGGTGAAGATGGCCCAATCTCTTGTGCCATAATTCACCCTCATCCCGGCTCACCACTTCTTCTGATTTTCCCATCATTGCAGCGCAGCCATCTACCTCTAGGTTGTAGATATTCTTAACTCGAATCCCTATCCTCTTGGTTTGACCCGTTGTTTTATGTCAAAGGAAATTTTTTCCCTCGCTGAAAAAATGTCATAACCTCTATCTTCCAACATTGCAACCGAGACCAAGTTCTTCTTCAAACCTGGAACATGCATAACATCTTTCACCAGAAATAGTTTACCTGAATCCCTCTCAAAGGTAATGTTCCCAATGCCGATTGCACTATATCGAACATCGTCGCCCATCTCTATATGCATTTGAAGTTCCTTCTCCTCCAAGTCACTAAACAACTCCTTGTCTCCCGTCATATGGAAAGACGCACCACTATCAAGATACCACACCAATCCTATTAACCTTGAAACTAAGCATGCGATCAAAGAGAAATCAAGTTCAAATTGCAAGGCTAAAGCCTCACCCGCTGCAGCTCCAACAACCTTCTTGTTCTTCTTCTTCTGTGGGCAGTTAGTGGCGAAATTCCCATGTTCGTGACAGTGAAAACACTTCACCTTGGACAAATCCTGCTTCTTGCCTTTATCTTCGGATTTTGAATGGATTTTCTTCCCCTTCCCTTTCCTTGCTTTGGCAGCCAAAGTGAAATTCTATTCATCTTCATTCTTCAATGAAGAGCCATCCCTGGTACTTCGCCTTATCTCCTCCTGCACAAGATCCGACCAAAGTTGCTCCCAACCCAACAGTTTCTCCCATCCATTGACAGAGTCTTCGTAGCTATGCCAACTCTTTGAAAGCCCAAGGAGAGCCAAACTCACCAATTCTTCATCATCAACAATAATCCCCACACTTTCCAGTTCATCCCTACAGTGGAAAAACTTCGTGAGATATTTTGGAATATTGTTGCCCTTCTCCATTTTAATTATTTTGAGATTATCTTTCAGCACCAACTTCCTCTGGTCACTACTGCTTTGGAACAAATCTGTCAAAGCCTTCCACACTGTAAATGGAGTGGCTTTCTCGTGAAATATGGACACAATATGGTCCTTCACACCTTCCAACATAATTTTTCTTGTCTTTGCTACCTTCTTTTGCCATGCATCAAGTAATGCAGCATCGCTAGAACCCGGCTTAGGAACATCGCTATCAATGAACTCTTTCAGTCCATTATCTTCCAGCACTGCCTCCATCCTATCCTTCTAGGCTATGTAATTCGAGCTTCCATCAAGGGAATACTCCAATCACAACCCAACGAAAGACATTTCAATGTATACTCAACTGTCGCACCAAGAATTTTCTGTAGCAAATTCGAATTGTCCACCAGCACAAACTCAGTAATTCTTCATAATTTCAATCTTCAAGAATTAACACTGCTCTGATACCATGTAGAAATTATATACAAGATGCATGTATATATCTATATTATCATTATCTAACAATATTTATCTTCTTGCTAAATACAGAATCATTCCACTGTTAATCTTTTGCAGAAATTTAAACTCAATTGCAAACACATGAAGCAATAAAAACAATCGCACATAACAAATTTGTTTAACGGGAAAACCTGAAGCTGAAAAACCCAACTATCATATATTATGTATCATGGATATCATGTAACAATCTCATACAAAGCTTAGTACATCAAGCTCTCAATACAATCAATCGTCAATTAGAAGAAATCTGCAAATCCATGCATTGATTTCTTGCCACTTGATAGCCTGCCTCCACTGCACAATCCCTGCTGAAGAAGACCCCTGAATGAATTCAAATTGGCCTTGCCTTGACTGTGCATTCCTCATTGGAAACTCCAATGTGTGTGTGATGCAATCAATGCATCACTATAGTCACAACAGATATTCCATCTCACCCTTTCACTATCTCTCCACTAGGTCTCCACTGGAACTATCATGCACTGTAGTTAACTATTGTATTTTTTCAGTTGATTAGTGAGTTATTATTTTTGAATTAATTAACTAATTAATTCACTCCACTCTCACTAGTGTATCATTCAGTTAGACTAGATACAACTAGCTCAATTGAGTTTAACTCCATTAACTGAGTTAAACTGAATAACAACTCCATGAACTACTCTTCCAACTCTGTCATAACTTTGCCACTTCAGTTCTAACTAAGTCCTCCATGCATGAACCACCAATAAACTCTAGGAATTGTGTAATTCCTTCAGCCCACTGATTTTCCAAATCTGTACACTAAAATTAAGTTATCCAAGAGAATAAGTTGATATTTAGAGTCTGATTATTATTAAGGGCTAATAATAATCGACACTTCTATTTTTAGATCGATGATCTATAAATAGACTTCGCCCAATATTCTAAAAATAGAATTTCATCTATTTTTCCAACTTGACCAACCATCCACAAATAGCATCCTGCAACTTCTAAAATATGATCACCATGTCTAAAAATAGACATAGTCTAAAAATAGGCTTACACCTAAAAATAGCCTGCGGGCCCACTTAGTGAAGGTGACTGATTTTCACTAATCTCATCATCTTGTTGAATCTCAATAGAAATCGACTACTAAATGATATCGCAGATCGCAGGTTTTAAGATTTCAAATTTCGCAACTTATAACAAATAACTTTGATAGTAAATCATAACAATGTCGATGCAAAATTTCACTGACTTACGGTGTTATCTCCATTGTTGATCTATGCCAGATCTAACAATATCGATGTAACTTATCGCATGCAATGTGTGATATTCTTTGCATCGCATCTCCAACTCCCGTCTTTATTGCATTGCAACCTAGATAACTTACCATTCAAAGTCTTAACAATAAGCACAAAAATCGCCAATGTGCGATGTGCACATGGATCCTCCTCTCGACACGTGTCCACTTCGTAACTTTCCCAACTTACCTTGTGAATTAATCTTGGTTGTAAATCTTTGCTCTGATCCTTTGATCAAGTGATCATGTCCAAGGGAAAAAATGCTCAAAATTGGAACTGCTCAGAATTGTTTGTAACCTGAACTACTAGATAGGCCTCATTGCTGCGATTTTGGCATCATGAACAGGACTCAAATCCGATGTCGTATGAAGAAGATATTGAAGTTTAAAAACGCTCAATAACCTTCAAAATAGGACTTTTGAACAAAAATAATTTGTCATCTTCAGAAAATTTTTATGGCAAAAATTTCATTTTTATATGTTTTTTGGTGGCCTATTAGAGGGTGCCACATGGCCTGCCCAGAAGTTGCCACGTGGCCCCAGGCCTATGGTTCAATTTTTGTTTAAAAAAAATATTGGTGGGCAGACCCGACCCAAGCTGAACATGTTTGGGTCAGTTGGGCATGACCCAACCTGAACACATATGGGTCAGGCAGCAGTGAACGCATATGGGTCATCAAATAGTGGGCTCCTGAATGAGTCGAGTTAGTTAAACGGGCGGAGGCCGACCCAACCTGAATGCCTATGGGTCACTATCGGGCGAGTCATTTGTTCAAGCAACGGAAAATGTGGAGTTTAGCCCTCAGGGCTATGGGATAAAGCCCCGCGACCAGGCGTCATAACCAAGGGCTAAATCCCATTAAACTGGTAGAAAATGAAAAGGTATAGCCCCTTAGGGCTAGCCCGACCCTTCATGTAACCCTAGCACCATGACCCTAGCGCTAAGTCCTTAAACCGACAGAGAAAACGGTAGGAGAAGACCGTGATACATGTGCCAACGCACATTAACATATATTGTAACTGTTTTGAAACCGTTTGTCATGCGGTTTTCTCGGCGGTGACCATGTGAACGCCCCCTCTTACCATTAATGTTACACCAAACAATTACTGCTATCTTTGGGGCAGAGTCCGCCAATCCCGGCAGTGTGCCATTTTTGCTTTAGCGAAGCTTTGAGGGCCATCAGGGCCATGACGGAAATGGAGCTGCATTGGGTTACACTTTACTATTTGAGGTGAAATAAAAGCCATACTTAGCTTATTTTTGTCTTCTGAATTCATTTTCATAGTTGTTTCAGCCTATTTAGGCTTATTTCTCACTGTAAAACCAATTTGAGCAACCTCATACAACAAGGACATGCCCATTGGGAGCCTTGGACCTAGCAGATGTAGCCCAGGAGGAGTGAACTACCTCATCATGTTGCTATGTTGTTATGGTGAAGTTATGCTACTATGTATTTCTGATTTAAGATGTTAAACAGTAATTTTAATTAACATTCCCTCACACATAAACTCAAAAAAAGTTACCAAAAACACTTTGTTTAATTTGCAAGACATGATAAACACTTTGCACACTTAATTAAATGGAAATGGATACTTTGAACAGAAGATATAAATAGTTTCATTTTCAGATCATCCTTGTCATCTGATCTCTTCCTTTGGAGAATTTCTAAGAGCTTTCTTTGAATAAATTTATTCTATTTGTCAATTTCCACCATTTTATAGCTTTTTCTCCTCCACACTACTCCTCCTGATCTTTCTCTTTTGATTCTCACTCAAAAAATTGATGCACGCTTATCACACTACCTTCACTCGAGAATACCATTGTGTATTCATTCACTATATCCAGAATTCACATTTGTTTATCCTTCTCAGTCTACACACACATTTACTTACTCCAGACTGGACTCACATAGATTCTACTCAGCCATTAAGTCTTTTATCACTCAGAAAAGACTTATGCATTCATCAGAATTCATCCAACAATTAAATATCACATAGAATCACATTTGTCCTTTTCAGGATCACTCAACACATAAAAGAAACAATCACACAATTTTTATAACTCATTAACACAACACCCTCTTCACGAACTCAGAATCGAGTATTCTATTCACAAGTAAACAATGAATTTCCTCTCGGCCTGATTTTATATTTAGTTGCCTCTCAACACTACTCCTCTCTCTCTCTCTCTCTCTCACTCTGTCTCTTTATGCCTATAGGCTTACAATCAAATCTCCTTTCTAAGATTATCGTCCTTATTCCTTTGAGGCTTTACAAATATAAACAAAATGTTCTACAACCAATTCTAGTTCAAATCCTCAATCTTCTCAACTAAATCCTAATAATCCTCTAAATCCACAAAATCATAAACTAATTCCTAAGTCTAGGATTCACAATCCCTTTGAAATCTCAACTAGCCTAAATCTCTCTTTCCCTCCTACATTCGAGAACATTTAGAATTATGCCTCACAATATTTAATTAAATCCTATTCTAAATGTCTCACATAAAATCGCTCAAAACATTGAAAATTACATTAATTAAATGCTTAGGAAATCAACTCCCTTGAAAAACACAAGACCCCCTAGTTTCTACTTGTTGGAACACCCAATCCTACATGGGTAGGTGTGGAATGCGAAAAGTCACAATGGAGTCCAAGTGACCTTGGAATATGAAACCAAGAGTCACACCATTGTATTATAAATGTACATCTTTGTATAATGGAAAATAAGAAAGCCTCATGCTTATCCTTCATTGTGTGTTGAGTCTCTTGTGTGTGTGTTTCTCTTCCTCATACACCATGTGTGTGCTTCAACATGGTGTTTAACATGGTATCAGAGCGGGCAATTGCTGGCCCTGCTCCACTTTGAGTGAGCCATTTATGTTTATGGCCTGTGCATATCTGCAAAATTTTTTATAATTTTTGCAGCACTCAGAGATTGTTGCAGCAGTCTTTTTGCCGCATCCATCAAGCTTTCTGCAGCATTCAGAAATTGGTTGTGAAGGAGAGCAGCATTGTGCGTCTTGCGTTCAGAAATTGGCAGCAGTGGTTTTGAAGAAAAGCAGCACTGCACATTTGAAGGTTGATTTCTTCTTGCAATTTCTTCCCATTAAATTCTGCATTTTGGAGAGCTGTTTAAAGTTGGTTTCTGAGTTTTTCAAGTAAAATTTCTGAGTTTTTCATTGAAAAATTTCCTGTTGCTGGGCTACTGGAAAGATTTCTAAGTTTTCATTGGAAAATTTTTGATCTTCTGGACTGCATTTCTCTGCTGCTGGGCTATTGGAAAATTTTCTGGGTTTTATTGGCAATCTACTGTTGCATTTCAGTACTTGAAATTCTGAAATTGCCCTCATTTCTGCACTTTCTGCTGCTGCTGGAGTTGTTCTGCTATACATTTGAAAAAAATTCTACTGTTTTCAAAGTCGAAATTTCTTCTATTTCCTGCTCTCTGCTCTCTATTCTCTGCTGTTTTAAATTTAAAAAAATAAAAAAATAAAAAAAATATTCCTGCAACTTTCCTAACGCTCCATGGCCTTTCGGCCCCCTTACCCAACCCTCATTGCTTAATCCCTGCGCAAACAGAGTCACCAAACCCTCCACGGTTCTATTGCTCCACCTCTCCCATTCGATAAGTCGTCTCCACATCTCTCACGACCATACACCTGCGCTCCCCACGCCCCCCTTAACCTACGCCATTACTCCTGCGCTCAACGCACTCTCATTCCCTACGTCCTTACACCTCCCAACTAGACTCTGCTCCCTATCCTTCCACACGCGCTCCCTAAAACCCCTATCGGCTCTCCCCTGCTATACTCCCACGCACAGATCTCAACGCCTTCACAATTCATTTTTAATTAAAATTTTACTTCTACTTACAACCCTCCCCTTCACACATAGCGTTACCTCTCGGTCACTCCGCCTATCCAACGCTTCTATCCCACCCCATCTCTCCCCCATTTCATTTCTATTAAATTTTTTGTATTAATTCACCTCCCACTACATATCTACTCCCTCTACACTCCCAACGCTCCCCCTCGCCACCCATTACAGCCTTCACAGCCCTCTCTAAGCCATTCATCTTGCTATTCCATCTTACTCATCCACTTCAGATTTTTAATTCGTTTTTTTATTTTAAACATTAATAAAACCCCCTCCCCCCATTAATAACCCCTCTATTTTTAAATTTTTTCTCTCCCATATCTTATTAATCTTCCTTTTAATTTATTTAATTCCCTCCCCCACATTTTTTATTAGTTTTCCCACCCCTCTCCTTTTTAATTTATTTAGTTCCCTCCCCCACATTTTTTAATTAATTCCTATATTTTAAAATCCCTTCTCTCATTATTAAATTCCCCTCCATTTTAATTATTAATCTCCATTTTAAATTTTTAAAACCCCATTTTAATTAATCCCAAATATTTAATTTTTAAATAATTAAAAAAAAAAAAAAACAGCAGAGAGAGAGAGAGGAAGGACATTGAAGACGAAAAAGAGAAATGAATAGTAGAAAGAAGAAATGACATGTGAGCAGATAAAATTGCAGATTTGACATTTTATGATTTGTGGCATAAGGGTGATTTTTTGAAAAAAATTGACATTTGAAGACAAGTTTGAAACAACTATTTGAAGAAAAAAATTCAGCTGCCTAAAAGGCTTCTTGCATAGTGTTTTCAGCTGCACATATTTTTGCAGAGATGTTGACATTGTATTGCTTCTTCATAGTTGCAATCAGTACTTGAGTTGTTGAAAAATTGTTGATTGCCCTCCATCATTTGAGGAGTAGATTTTGTACTTTGAGATTTCCATAGTTGGAAATTGTTTTGAGTCACTTGTATTTCTTGTTGCATCACATTGTAAACGGGTGCATTTTCGGTTGAAGCCGACACCCTTTCACTTTTTAAGCCTAAGTTGTTGAAATGGCTAAAATCAATGAGGCATTAGAGTTGTTGAATAAACTCATTCATTCAAATGTTGATGACATGATAAAAATGAGCAAGGATGCTCTTTGTAACATTAAAAGTTGTTTACAAGATGCACAAGAAAAGATTGAGTTTTTGCAGTTGGAAACTCAGCTTTAGCAAGATGAACTTCAGCAAAAGAGTCACCATTCTGAACCTATTTCTGTTCAGAACATTGTGAAAGACTCCCATCAACAGCAAGTCAGTACAGTTGCAGTTGATCCTCATTCAGTTCCTTGCACTAAAGCAGATCTACATGCAGATGCAGCAGCTCAACCTGCACTTCTCAAGCCCATCATCAAACCTTGGGAAGAGCTTGTCCACAACAAGCACCGAACTGGTCTTGGATATGACAAGGATGTGTCCTTTCATATTCCAGACTACACCAAGCCCATCATATTTCAGAGTGCCAGATTCCTGTATGACAGTTCACCTGCAGCTGTTCCAGATCCTGTTCCACAACAACAACAGATTGAGAAATTCCAACACTATGATCGAGTTGGCCATATGAAAGATCATTGTTTTTATCTTCATCCATGCAAGCACTATGGTCAGCACACTCATTCTTCAGACAGATGCTTCAAACACAAGCCTCCTGCAAGAACCAAGATTCATCTTGGATGGATCGCTTCTTGGCAATGGGCATCAGCAGCCAAGAAGATGTTTACGACACATGTTAGAACTTGTTCACAGATATTGAACAAACTTGCAGTTGAGTTTTCGCCATAATCTCACCTTGTCCCTGACAGGAGGGAAAATGGTGGTCATGTACAAGCTTCGACGTCAGATCAAGCGAGCCTGAGCCACAATCTCTCATTCCATGTTCAAAGTTGTAGCCAGAGACACAGCAGTTCAAGCGAGCCTGAGCCACAATTCGTCATTCCAGAGTCAGAGATGTAGCCAGAGACACGGATGCCCATGAGCATGCCTTCGGTTGGTGGACAACCTTAAACTATCATCTTTGGTTGGTGGATAACCTAAAACCACCGCTGTGTGTGAAGTGGTGACTCCTTCTTTTGAAGCCGAAGGGTTCTTCATATGAGAGGAACACTTCCTAGCAGTAGTTTTCAGCCTAGGGGCACTTTCAAATTCTTGCCGCCTTTTGTTGAGTTCCAGAAATGCTTCAAGCCCAGAAATGCTTCCAAGCATTCCAGAGTTGTTGGTAATCCTAAAACCATCACAAGTAGTAGACCTCCCTTCTTTTAGGCTGAAGGTCTCCCTTTTTTATGAGGGACAATTCCTCTAGCAGAAGCCTTCAGCTTCTTGCCAGTTTTGGAAGAGTTCCGGGAACTGCAACAAGTATTGCGTTCCAGTGTTGGTGGTCATCCTTAAACCACCTCTTTTTTCCAACATTTTCAGAGAGTTGATTCAACCCAAGTGCTGCATGTATACTTTGCAGATTTGTATTACAACTCTTCTTGGACTCACACATACCCCTTCGGATTAAGGGGGGATGTTGGAACACCTAATCCTACATGGGTAGGTGTGGAATGCGAAAAGTCACAATGGAGTCCAAGTGACCTTGGAATATGAAACCAAGAGTCACACCATTGTATTATAAATGCACATCTTTGTATAATGGAAAATAAGAAAGCCTCACGCTTATCCTTCATTGTGTGTTGAGTCTCTTGTGTGTGTGTTTCTCTTCCTCATACACCATGTGTGTGCTTCAACATGGTGTTTAACACTACTAAATGTAAAAATTTTGGAACCATGATGCTCCTACATCAAACTCCCAATGTAGAAATAAATCATGATCTCCAAATCATGTGTCTTCAATGCTAATGGAATTCCTCCTGGATCCAAAAATTCATTCTGTAATATGTCTTTGGATGCCTCTCTTAGCGACATTTGAATCTATATAGTAGAGATCAAAATTAAGATGCTTTCATCTGTTTCCTATGATTTATTTGGTATGTCAGATGGATTTCACAGAAATTCATTGAAATTCATGAGGTGGGTATTCGAATACATACCATATTGGTATACATACTATATTGGTGTTGATGTACATACTAGTGTTTCTTTCTTTATTTAACTTGGATACTATATTGATGTTGATGCACATATAACTGTTAGTTGTGTCAGTGTTTGGTATGGATGTCTGTTTATGATTCTAATTTAGAAAAAGTTTTTTTTTTGGTGCTCATCTGTAGATTAGTATTTTTATTTGTTGTGATACTATACTTGCGGTTATATGCATATCAGTGTTTTCCCATTTAGTTGATTGTGTTAGTGTTTCGATGTAAGTGTATTATTTGAAATGAGGCTTAGAAAAAGCTATTTTGTATTGTTGTTAGTTGTGATTTAATGTTGGTTTTCATATGTAAATTAGTGTACAAATTAGTTTTTTTTTATTCAATTGATTGTGTTAATGGAATATTTTAGCTGTATTTGTATATTAGTGTTTTTCTATTTAGTTAATTGTGCTAATGAAATATTTTAGTTGATTATGTTAGTGGAATAGTTATAGATATATTGATGTATGCATTTTATTCTAAAATAGATTTAGAAAATGTTGTATTTTGACTTTTTGTTTTCTGTAATACTATTTCAGTGTTCATGTGTAGATGAGTGTTTCTATTAGTGGATGTAATATTCCTACTTAGCCTGAGCTAAGAGGAATATACAATTTTTTTTCCTTCCTGTTGCATGAATAAATGAATAAAGGAGGACATGTAAAACTCCTAAAAAGAATGAATACATCAATTCCCATATGAACAAGTATAAATCTAGGCCATGTAAACAAATCATTTGCAAGTGTGAAAGGGGTTTGAGTTATGAGACTGGGTCAACCTTGACCAAATCAACAGTGCTATCTAGATACAATGTACCTCATGAATGGACATCGCAGTTCAAGAAGGAGGCCCCTCATGTGAAAAGAGCTAATTCATCAAGGTGGTTTAGGGTTTGCAAAGGCTTTCATCTTATAAAGGAAGGGGAAGGAAGCAAGAAAAGGTTGTTGATTATGTATATTTTCTGAGTATCTTGTCTATTTAGACAAATACCATTCTCTATTATTTAGCTGAGAATAGTGCTACTTAGCACTTGGGGATTCCTATGCAGGGATTATATCTCTTCCCTTGAGGATTTCTTGTAGGAGTCTTGCTAATTTCATCCACTTTCAGGCACTTGTTCAAGCTCTACTTCCAAATGCAACACAGATCTAGTGAGTTTTTGGTTGCTTTTGTAAGCTGTAGCAAGTGGAAACACTAGATCTGCTCAGATCTAGATTTTACTAGTGCTTCTTCACAGTGAGTGTGTCTTTTAACCTCCTGGAAGAATGCATTAGCTATAGAGCTTTAGATTTGTATCTTGGCATCAGGCCAACCCAGTTATTCAAGCTACAACGCAGTTTCCCTTGAGGGACTACTTTATTTTCAGTGGATATTTTGCAGGGTGTTTTGACCCCATTTCTTATGAGAGATCTTTGGTGCTGGGCTTTGCCTTTCACTTTGGTGATCCATGGATTAGCTTGCTGATCCATGTTCTATATAGATATGATCTGTTTCTAATGTAAAATCATCTTCAGAAATTTCTGAATAATATTGCAGATCTGCTACTTAAAACTCAGATCTACTCTTTATATTGCATGATTTGGTCAAAACCCCAAGGGGATATTGTAATAGAGCCTTTCTAGTGCATAGATCTAAAATGGATCTGCTCTTCTGTACACAGATATGCTCTATATCTGAAGTGTAAAATTCAGCTGCTGCATCTCCATTAAATAACGTTGTTAAACCATTTTGCAGTATATACATGTGTCGTAGCCCTCTTTTCTGAAAATTTCTCTCTCTCTTGTCTTCTTTATTCTATTGTATAATGTAAGAGCATCAATGTAAATCTGATTTGCTGCTGTATATTCAAAATATGATCTGGTCTAATGGCCTCCTACTCATGCCCTCCAAAACTGCATTATTTCTGAAGCAGTTTGTTGTACATAGCTACGGCCCCTCTCATCGGGCGTTTTTCAGCTAGACTAGTTTGTGGGAGACCTGTTTAACCCACCTAGTTTGATTTTTTTTTTCTCTCCTTTTGGATTTAGATCTTATATGAGCTGATCTAAGGGATCCAAGAGCTTCAAACTCATTTCTGTGCACATATTACCCAGAAGTGCATTATTTCAGCAGGCACTGCTATGCATTCCCATTTTGGGAAATTACAATGGTATCAGAGCTCCTTTCTTGGAATAGCCTATGATTTCCTTGGAGAAACATAACCATGTTGCATTCATTAATTAGAGGGAGAAGAGGTATCATAATAGTTTCCACAAGAATTTTGATTACACCATTGAGGATCAAGAAAATGTAAAGTCCCTAAAACTGTAAGTGATAAAGAAGGAGAAGAGTTTGCAGGAATTCTTTTGGTAGCCATGCAAGATATTTCTAGAGAGATCAAAGAGATAAGAATGGACAGGATGAGGGAAAATCCTGGGAGATTTCATCTTGGGGAGAGCTCTGGCATGTCTCACCACTGGAATGGTCAACCAGTGAACTAGCCACAAGCCCCACAAGCTCCACAATGCTCCACTATGCATATCTTCTTGGCTGCGGAGAATGAAGGGCCACAAGAGAAAGCATCCCTTGAAGAATAATTTGAGGAATATGAATCTCAGAATCAGCGATTCAAGAACCACTTGAGTTTTCAAGAATTTTGTTACCTCAAGGACAAAAGAAGACCAAGGCATCAATATAGAGATGGTGGGTTCTTTCATAATCATGATAGACATCACTCTATGGGAAGATTCTTTTTGCCCAAGTTTTATGGGTCATCCACCAGTTCTTCCAAGGCACACGTAGAAAAGCTGGATATCTACTTTCAGTTGAACAAAGTCCCTGATATTGAAGCCATCAAGATTGCAACACTGCACTTTGAAGTTGAAGCACACAATTGGTGGTTCCATGGGTTGTCAACATTGGGCCATGCCAATGTGACTGCCTATTATGAATTCACTAGAAGACTGGTGGAGAGGTTTGACAGAAAGGATCCAGAAGCACCTTTCATGTGCCTTGCAAAGTTAAAGCAATCAGGAAATGTAGAAACTTATATCTCTGAGTTTCTAAGATTATCTATTATGGTTCCTGATATTTCTGCAGCAAGGAGGGTGTACATGTTCATCGATGGCTCTTTGCACATGTTGGTTAAATCTACCATGCCCATCAATTTGCATGATGCCATTGAGAAGGCTAGGGACCTCCAAGATGCCTTGCCAAAAGGAAAGACAAATTTTCAGAGAAAGGCCCCCTACCTTTCTAAAGGGAAGGAAGAGAAAGCCGCTCCTTCCAAGGAGAGCTCATTCAAGAAGCCTCTTGATATTGAAGTCAGGAGGGAGCTGAGAAAGAAGAAACTATGTTTCACTTGCCAAGAGTCATGGGCACCTGGACATAGATGTGATGTTGGGAAAGCACACTGCATAGAAGTCTTCTCAAATTTTGAGGAGGAAGAAGGAGATGATGAACCAAGAAGAGGTCATTGCACTGAAAATGTTGAGGGAGATCCAACACCATCTGGAGATGGGGATGGAGCCTTTGCTCCGATAGGAGGAACTCTTTAATCTTTGAGAGGAGTACCTACGTACTTGACCTTAAGAGTACAAGGTTCAGTCATGAATCAGAGGGTATCTGTACCGATTAACAGTGGGGAAACCCACAACTTTATTGATGCTCATCTTGTGTAGAGGAGAGAAATCCCCACTGATACTTTTGAGGTATTCTCTGTTTTGGTCCTAGGAGATAGGACAATGAAATGCATGCACTATGTCCCATCATTTTCAGTTACTATGGGGTCCTACACTTTGGTGGATCACTTTTTTGTAGTTTACATACCAGACACCAATATCATTTTGGGTGTCCAATGGTTGATTACATTGGGGAAATTCACCACTGATTGGAAGGCTTTGTAGATGGAGTGAGTGGACATGAAGATTGGTAAACCTCAAATGATCCAAGGCATGCATACTTACCCTTCACCTAGCACTTCCACCCAAACAAAAAAGATGGATTTGTGCAGTGGAAGTAAGGATCTCACAGTCCCTTCTCTGATGTTCATGAGCATTCTACATGGGACATTCCTATCTAGTGTCAAACCACCTAGAAGGCCACCAGATTCAGATCTTATGGGGGAGGCCTCACAAAGTGCTACTCTAAACTTAGATCCAATAGGGATTGGGTCAATGGAAGACCAAGCTACAACGCTGGGAGGCTTGGGAAAGCTCAAGAGTAAGGGGGATCTTCTCCCTTCATCACTATAACCCCCTCTCATTTCCAGATATGCGCTGAGGGAGGAGGAGAATGGGAGGATCAGCCTTCCAACACACATCTTTGCATGAGAAATGTCAGAGAAGAGATCAGCAACATGACAGACACTTCCATGGAGGTATCATCAGCATTGTCTTTGTTGAGAAGTGTGGATCTGTACTGGAAATCTCAACTACTTGTAGATTATTCCAAAGATCTCCACACATTTATGATACTAGATGACCTGCAGCAAGAAGAGGGCTACTTAGTCTAGGGGGGATTCATCTACTTTCATTGTAGGATATTCCTGTCTAGAGCTTCCAAGCTCAAGCAGAAGATACTACAAGGGGCACACAAAGAATTCTTTCTCAGCCATATGCAGTCCATGAATATCTACACCCTGATCATGAGGAGCTTTGATTGGGAAGGGATGAGAGAGGATTTACATCAACACTTCCAAGAGTGAACTATCTATGAGGAATTGGGACAGCCAATGTACTCTTTGCAAGAGTCATTTTAGCCAGTTCTTCCTTCTTTTGAGAGAAAGGAAATGCCCATGCACAACTCCATGTGTATGAGGAACTATGATGGTAAAGGATTTGATCATGCAAAGAAAGTTTTATTTTCTGATCTATCACATTATTTTACCATGTTTTTGTAGGTTATGACTCCTAAAGGGAGTGAGAGATCATGTGGATCTCATGGATTTTGGAAGGCCAATATAAGTTCTGATCATGGCTTTTGGAAGGCCAATAGAAATTCTGAACTTGGCCACTCCCTTGTTTTGCAAAGGGAGATTCCTTTTCATGGTGGGTGCTTCCCAAAGGCACCAAACATATCTGACATCTTCAGCTATGTTAAGATGACTCATGTATAAAATGTGTGGTGATAATGCCACTTGCCACACCTTGATCTAATGCAGGCAGGAGATGCACTGCGCTGGCATCACATGTGGGACTTTGACCCACCTCTTCAAGCCCAAATTTATGTTTGCACATATGTAGTCTTTCTCCCATACATGGATGACATATTTGTACTATTTATGGGATTGTATGGAGGAAGGATGGGCAGTTTGTATGTACCTCATGGACTGGAACTTCTCTATGTACCTCAGGCTACATGTTTTAGATAAAGCGTTTCTCCAGCCATGTTTATTTCTGTTGAATTTTTCACTCCTTGTGGGATGAAATATGCACCTCTTATGATGACCTTGGAGGAACAATTCATGATGTGTTGGCTTAGTGAACACTTGGCTTATGAGGAGGACTTGATCCTTGATGGTGTCACCAATCGAGGAGTGGAAGGACTGCAACACTCACCCTATCAGTTGCTTGAGGACAAGCAACATTTTGGAGGGAAGGACTGTAATATTCCTACTTAGCCTGAGCTAAGAGGAACATACATTTTTGTTTTTCTTCCTGTTGCATGAATAAATGAATAAAGGAGGACATGTAAAACTCCTTAAAAGAATGAATAAATCAATGCCCATATGAACAAGGATAAATCTGGGCCATGTAAACAAATCACTTGCAGGTGTGAAAGGGGTTTGAGCTATCAGACTGGGTCAACCTTGACCAAATCAACAGCGCTGTCTAGATATAATGTACCTCATGAAGGACAATGCAATTCTAGAAGGAGGCCCCTCATGTGAAAAGAGATAGTTCATCAAGGTGGTTTAGGGTTTGCAAAGGCTTTCATCTTATAAAAGGAAGGGGAAGGCAGCAAGAAAAGGTTGTTGATTATGTATATTTTCTGAGTATCTTGTCTGTTTAGACAAATACCATTCTCTGTTTTTTAGCTGAGAATAATGTTGCTTAGCACTTGGGGATTCCTATGTAGGGATTCTATCTCTTCCCTTGAGGATTTCTTGGAGGAGTATTTTTTATTTCATCCACTATCAGGTACTTTTCCAAGCTCTACTTCCAACTGCAACACAGATCTAGTGAGGGTTTGGCTACTTTTGTAAACTGCAGCAAGTGGAAACACTAGATCTGCTCAGATCTAGATTGTACTAGTGCTTCTTCACAATGAGTGTGTCTTTTAACCTCTTGGAAGAATGCATTAGTTGTAGAGCTTCAGAATTGTATCTTGGCATCAAGCCAACCCAGTTATTCAAGCTACAGTGTAGTTTCCCTTGAGGGACTGCATTATTTTTCAGTGGAGATTTTGCAGGGTGTTTTGACTCCATTTCTAATGAGAGATCTCTGGTGCTGGGGTTTGCCTTTCACTTTGTTGATCCATGGATTAGCTTGCTGATCCATGTTATGTATATATCTGATCTGTTTCTAATGTAAAATCATCTTCAGAAATTTCTGAATAATATTGCAGATCTGTTACTTAAAACTCAGCTCTACTCTTTATATTGCATGATTTGGTCAAAACCCCAAGGGGATATTGTAATAGAGCCTTTCTACTGTACAGATCTGAAATGGATCTGATATTTTATACACAAATCTTCTCTAGATCTGAAATGTAACATTTAGCTGTTGCAGCTCCATTAAATAACGTTGTTAAGCTATTTTGCAGTATATACATGTTTTGCAACCCTCTTTTCTGAAGATTTATTTCTCTCTTGTATTATTTATTCTATTGTATAATGTAAAAGCAGTATATTCAAAATATGATCTGATCTAATGGCCATCTTCTCATGCCCTCCAAAACTGCATTATTTCTGAAGTAGTTTGTTGTACATAGTTGTAGCCCCTCTCATCAGGTGCTTTTCAGCTAGACTAGTTTGTGGGAGACCTGTTTAACCCACCTAGTTTGATTTTTTTTTTCTCTCCTTTTGGATTTAGATCTTAGATGAGCTGATCTAAGGGATCCAGAAGCTGCAAACTCATTTCTGTGCACAAATTACCCAGAAGTGTGTTATTTCAGCAGGCACTGCTGTGCATTCCCATTTTGGGATATTTCAGTGGAATAGTTATAAACAAATAGGTATTGATATATGATATCATATTGGTGTTGATGTAAAAATTAGCATTCTTCGTTTAGTTGGTTGTTCTAGTAGAATATTTATAGATATATTGATGTATTTTTATTATTCTAAATTATGTTTAGGAAAAAGTAATTTTGGGTTTTTTTTGTTTGTTGTAATATTATATGAGTGTTTATCTACAAATTATTATTGTCATATTTTAGTTGGTTGTGTTGTGGAATATTTTAGTTGCTTATGTCAATGGAATAGTTCTAGATATGTTGATCTATATAAATTATTCTAAATTAGGTTTAGAAAAGTTGCTTTTTTTCCTTTTTGTTTGTTGTAATACTATATTGGTGTTGATATGAAAATGAGTGTTTTCCTATTTAGTTGGTTATGCCACTAGAATAGTTAGAAACATATTGATATATGAATTTTACCGTAAATCATATTTAGAATTTTTTATTTTAATTTTTTCCCTTCTGATTGTGTCACAAAAATAGTTATAAATATATTGATATATGCGTACTATTCTAAATTAAGTTTAGAAAATGCTAACCAAATATACTGATATATGCATACTATTCTAAATTAAGTTTAGAAAATGTTTTTTTTTCTTTCTTTTTATTTTTATTTTTTTGTATTATTATATTAGTGCTCATGTGTAGAGGAGTTTTCCCCAATTTAGCTGGTTGTTGCAATTGTGCAAGTAGATTACTTACAGACATATTGATGTATGTATTCTATTATAAATCAAGTTTAGAAATCTATTGTAAATAGGGTTTAGAATTTTTATTTTATTTTTAATCTTTTTGTTTGTTTGTTTTTACCTTCTTATTATGTTAGTGGAATAGCTACAGGTATGTTGACATGTGCATATTATTCTAAACCTTTTTAAAAAAAGGTTGTTTTGTCATTCTATTTGTTGTAACACTATATTGGTGTTGATTTACATATTAGTATTTCCTATTTAGTATCACCCAGATCAGGGCGGGAAATTGAACCAGTGACTTCACATCAAGGAGTGCATTAGCAGGGTACCTCATCACGAGGGAATTGAATTGGTAAATTCACATCAAGGAGTGCCTTAACAGAGCACTTGATCACCATCTATCCAAGACCTAATCACCATATGTCCAAGACCTCTTGGACAAATAGTTATAAACATATTGATTTATGCATATGATTCTAAATTAGGTTTAGAATTTTTTTTTTGTCTCTTTTGTTTGTTTGTTTTTCCTATTGATTATGTTAGTCAAATAGTTTATTTACAGATTAGTATTTCCTATTTAGTTGGAAATTATAGTAAAATAGTTATAGACATATTGATTTATGCACACAATTCTAAATTAGGTTTAGATTTTTTCATTTTTTCTTTGGTTTGTTTTTCCTCTTGATTGTGTTAGTGGAATAGTTACATATAGATATATATGTATGCATATTATTCTAAATCAGGTTTAGAAAAGTTCATTTTTGCCTTTTTGTTTGTTGCAATAGCATACAACATATTAGTGTTTCACTCTTTAGTTGGTTGTAATAGTATACTACATATTTTTACATGCATAATACTATAAATTAGGTTTATAAAAGGTTTTTTTTTTATATATGCATATTAGTGTCTCCCTACTTAGTTGGTTGTGCTAGTGGAATAGTTGTAAATATTTTTTTTTGTAATCTTGACAATGCCTTTTTCATTAATTTTCTTACAAAAGAAACACTACATGCATAAATCAAATCATTAGGTGGCCTCAACCTTCCTGAAAGAAACTAGATCTATTGGTCACTTAATCAAATTATAAGCCATCCAAAAATGGAAGAGTTTAAGACTGTCGAGCAAAGCTATATATGTTTGAATATCATGTATCCTTCTATATCCTAGATATCTTAATTCTAAAACTAGAAATTGTAAACACTCCATATGACAAAATATAAGTCAAAATTGAGACAACTATGCATTTAATCTTTAGAAGAATTGAATGGGGATAGCTCCTTCACACTAGAACCTAGAATTTTGGTCTACGGAATGCACTGTATGTATCGCTCAATGTAGTTGAGGTGTCCATTTTGTTGCTGCAATTGAAAACTGAATCAACTGGAGGTATTTTTTAATTTGAGTAGATTTATACTCTGTCTAAGTAGATTCACCTGGAGGAGAAACCAAAGCTTTGGCTACAAGGTTATTCATTATTCATTAAAGATAAAAAAAATTCTTGTATTGAGAGGATATTCCTCGGGAGTGTTCTGGTTCGAGTACTAGATGATGCCAATCACCCAAATCCAAATCTAATTTTGTCGCCCGATGGCTCAATTATACTTCCCAACCTAAGATAAGTTTTTTTACCTAGTCCAATTTGAAAAACATGAGCTACATATTGGATAAGGCATGAGGTGGTTGTACGACCTCAACTCCTCGGAGGTCAAGAATGGGACTTACTCGCACCGTAATGTTTCCTTTGCAAACTTCCGTGACCACGACCTCCCCTGGCTGATGAGCTGGTGACAGATGAGGGGTGATCCATGAGGCTGAAAAATACGTGAATACAAAAAAGGTTGTTGTAATGGCTAGACCCAAGCCTGAGTGTGAGAGAACTTGGCACTTGGTTGGTGTCCAACTTAACAGTCCTTCAACATGAAATACCTGTAGGAGTAAATAGGCAGAAAAACATGTAACCATGAGATATAATTCTCCCATCCCACCATATGTTAGGTAAAGAGAAATGGGTGTGGGTTAGGGAGTGGAGGATTACCACCCAAGTCTCCCTTGGACGACGAGAATCAATATATTCAAATAGAGGAAGGAGGGGCATATTCAATATCCATAACAAATTAACCAAAAACACCAAATTATTGTCATAATTGCTTCCAAAAATAGGCCAACATATGATCCCAGATAAATATGATACCATATTCCTTGAATACATTCCCATACACAAAAGAAAATGTTGAAATAGATAGAAACAAGAGACTGAGCAATAGACAATTCGCCATAAAAAACCATAATTTCCTTCCTCTTTTCACGGATTGGATTCTCATTAACTTTGGATATAATGACCATACTTCGCCATCCAAAAAACAAAAACAGAATGGACATAGTGATGCAGGGATAATGGCTCTTACCCTTACCTTTCTATTTTCTCTTCATCAGTGACCATAACACGTCACCCAATGAACCTCTCTGCACGTGGCTTCAACTATTCCTCTGTGGCATTGCCTTCCCTTATTGCAACACCACATCACAAACTGCTGCTTTCCATAATACTGTGAACATATGAGTTATAGGCTCACATAACTATCCACTTGCACGACAGATCACAATATGAAAATTATAAACAAATCGCAAATTGGCAATTAAATGATATCGCAAATCGCAGGTTTTAAGATTTTGGATTTCACAACTTATAAAAAATAACTTTAATGGAAAATCATAACAATTTCGATGTGAAATTTCACTGAGTTGCGATGTAATCTCCGCCATTGATCTATGCCAGATCTAACGGTGTCGCTATGCCTTATCGCATGTGATGTGTGATATGCTTCACATCACATCGCCAAATCCCGTATTTATTGCATCACAACCTAAATAACTTACTGTGCGAAGTCTTAACAATAAACACAAAAATCGTTGATGTGTGATGCGTGCATGGATGCTCCTCCCAACACGTTTCCACTTCACAACTTTCCCAACTTATCTTGCGAATTAATCTAGGTCATCGATCTTTGCTCTAATCCTTACCATCTGATCTCTTCCTTTGGAAAACTTCTAAGAGTTTTCTCTGAATAAATTTCTTATTTTTGTCGATCGCCACCGCGTTACAGCTCTGTCTCCTCCACGCTACTCCTCCTTAGCTTTCTCTTATGATTCTCACTCAAATCTATGGCCTTCACAATGCTACACAGTTATCATATTTATTTCAATCCAGAATACCATTGCGTATTCATTCACTGCATCCATAATTCACATTTGTTTCTCCTTCTCAGTATACACACACATTACTTAATCCAGACTGGACTCACATAGATTCTACCTAACAATTAAGCCTTCTATCACTCAGGAAATACTTATGAATTCATCAGAATTCATCCAACAATTAAATATCACATAGAATCAAATTTTTCCTTTTACGGATCACTCAACACATAAAAAGAAACAATCACAGAGTTTTTGTAATTCATCAACACAACACCCTCTTCACGAACTCAGAATCGAATATTCTATTCACAAGTAAATATTTACACAATAATGAATTTCCTCTCGACCTGATTTTCTATATCATTGGCCTCTCAACACTACTCCTCTCTCTCTCTCTCTCTCTCTCTCTCTCTTTCTCTCTCGCTATGCTCGTAGGCTTACAATCAAATCTCCTATCTAAGAATATCATCTTTATGCCTTTGAGGCTTTAAAATTATATACAAAAGGTTCTGCAACCAATTCTGGTTTAGATCCTCAACCTTCTCAACTAAATCCTAAGAATCCTCTAAATCCACAAAATCGTCAACTAATTCGTCTGGGATTCACAATCCCTTTGAAATATCAACTTGCCTAAATCTCTCATGTTCTCCTACATTCGAGAACATTTAGAAATATGCCTCACAATATTTAATTAAATCCTATTCTAAATGTCTCACATAAAATCACTCAAAACATTGAAAATTACATTAATTAAATACTTAGGAAACCAACTCCCTTGAAAAACACAAGACCCCCCTAGATTCTACTAAATGTAAAAATTTTGGAACCATGATTCTCTTGCATTAGACTCCCAAGGTAGAAATTAATCATGATCTCTAGATCACGTGTCCTCAATGCTGATGGAATTCCTCTTGGATCCCAAACTTCATTCTGTAATCTGTCTTTGGTTTCCTCTCTTCCTTTATGTTGTTTTGTTGTTGTTGTTGTTTGCTGTTGTTCTCCAAGTATCCATACTTTATGCTGCATTGCCCCATTGTCTATGCTCTGACATTCTACTGTTGTCTTTCTCTTACTGTTGCTGCTTTGCTTTCTTTTTTTTCTCTTCTTCTGAGACACTTTCATCATCAACCTTCTTATTCTTTCAATCTCCACGTCCAGTTTATCTTCTGACTAGTACTCACTCTATCAATTGTTGCTTCTTGTTTTTGCAACTCTTCTTGCTTAAATTTTTTCTTTTACATTTGGAATTACTCCATTTACTGCTGCAAATATTGTTCTAAACATTGCTACCTCCCAATCTTCCCAAATATCTCTTAATATATCTCCCTCTGCAACATCCCTTTTTTAGTCATTAACTGCAAATTTAATTTCAAAAAATAAAGTGTCTTCTGATTCTTTGACTGCAGTAATATATTCACTCAGTCTTCTTTGTATACTTTCAAACATGATCAAGTTTGGTAAACTAGTATCTGTTCCTATCTCTTTCACAACTTGAGACATTTCTACATCATTATCTGCAAATCCTTTCTCCTGCTCAAATTTTTTCAGCATGCATTTCAACCATTCCCTTTGTACTTGTCTCATCTCAAACACATCATCAGTATGTTATAAGGTACATTTTTTTATCTATTTCTGCAATTTCTGCATTGTTTTGAATCATTTTCTTGCAGCCTCTGAAGATTCTGCAATTCTGCAAGTTGCAGTTCTTGCCATTCTGCAAGTTGCAGCTCTGAAATTTCTACAGTGATTAAGCTCCTGCAATTTTCCATATTTCTTTTCACTCCCTCACGACCTGCGCTCGCCCTCATCCATTTCCTTTACCTACTTCCTACACGCCCCTTCATTCCTGCAGGTCAGCCCTCCTCGTGGCAGGTAACCTGCCTGTTATAGGGGTGCTAGAAGGTACATTTTTTTTATCTATTTCTGCAATTTCTGCACTGTTTTGAATCATTTGCTTGCAGCCTCTGAAGATTCTGCAATTATGCAAGTTGCAGTTCTTGCCATTATGCAAGTTGCAGCTCTAAAATTTCTACAGTGATTAAGCTCCTGCAATATTCCAGATTTCTTTTCCCTCCCTCACGACCTGCGCTCACCCTCATCCATTTCCTTTACCTGCTTCCTACATGCCCCTTCATTCCTGCAGGTCAGCCCTCCTCGTGGCAGGTAACCCGCCCACCTGACATCCTTCCCTCCTCGCCTCAACTGTCACACTGCAAATACCACCCTCCACGCTACAAATATCGACCTCAGCGCTCTGTCCATGTAATAGCACTGTCATATTACGCTCCAAAACTACACGCTGTCCGCCCACTCCATATACAATACGTTGTCACGCCCTCACTGCGTTCAATACTCTCAACGCTATCATATACCTCCCCTCTCCACCTGCGTTTAACACATATATAACACCGCTCCACTGCGCTCCCTCCACTGCATTACAGTCATTCTCTGCACCCGACTCATCACAACGCATACACCGCTTCCATTTAATATACATAGCGCTGTCATATCCCACGCTGCATATATTCCCACAGGCAGTATTCCTCCACGCTGCCTATATTCCCAGGCGATATTCCCAGCGCTGTCATATATATATGCTGTCTGTCGATACAGTCCGCCCCTCCTCATATAACATTATCCCGCCTATGCAATACGTTGTCTATGCAATACGATACAGTTCCACAATACGCCTATGAAATACGCCACAATCATAATACCGCTGCAAACACCGCCCCACTATACAACGGTTTTCAATATAGCTTTGTCATATTCTGCCCTCTCTCCAACTGTTATACGCTTCCCTCTCCGTGGCCTGTCGGCCCTCCTCCAGCGCTATCATATAATTTTTACATCCCATTTGACAATACATATAATACCATACGTTGTTTTTAACACCACTTCACCTCTGTTATACATATTTAATACTCCTGTTGACTATTCCATTGTTCAAATAATACAACGCCACCACCATATATTACCGCCCTTCCATTGATACATTTTTAATACGCTGTCACTTATATATCACTTACGCCCTCTGCATATATAATATCACCATCATAATACCGCCCTCTGTCGACTATCACACTCTGTCCATATATACCACTCCTATCATATTACCACCTCCTCCCATATTCAATACCGCTCCTACTCATTCATAATTTTACCGCCCCATTCACATTCATAAAACCACCTTTCTTCCACACTTTCAATATAGATTCGCATATAAAATTTTTTCCCAAACAAATATATATATATATATATATATATATATATATATATTGTGCAGAATTCAGTATTTGTAGCAAAGAGTTTTTGTCCTTTTAAATTCAGTATATTTTCCAGCAAAAGAGTTTTTGTCCTTTTAAATTCAGTCTATTTTCCAGCAAAGAGTTTTTGTCCCCTTTAATTGAGCAAATCTCCAGAATTGAAAGTTTTATAGCAGAATTTTTTCCTCTTCAAAAGAATTTTTTCCAGCAAACTAATGCATTCTCTCATCTCTATTATTGGGGTGGTTCTCTCCGACAAAGAGAACTATCTTGAATGGTCTCGGAATTTTTAAACACACACTCATTTTTAATGAGTTGTGGAGAGGAATCTGTGAAGGACAAGAAGGAAATCCACCAGCAAAGCCCACTTCAGACAAAGAGCTCGCCATTTGGGAAAACAAGAACTGCAAGGCCTATGCCTTGATTGCAACTTCCGTAAATGAAGAGGTGAGTCGCCATATTTCATCATTCTCAAATTCCTATGATGCCTTGAGCAAGCTAAAAGAACTCTATGACTCACATTCAGAATTAGAAAATGTTCAATTGATGATTAAGTTGTTCAGTCTTGAAATGAAGAATGATGATCCCCTTGCTCTAGCTTCAGAAGTTAGATCTATCATGCATGATATTAATATCACTGGTGTAAAAATGGACATACCTCTCATAGCATATGTTAAGGCATTATATCCTACTTACTCACATTATCTTGAGTCTTTGCAAGCAAGTGGGAACCTTGAGCATATCACCTTTGATACACTTGAGAAAAATTTTGCAGAAAGACAGAAAGCTTTCGGGAATATGACAGTCCCTTCGTCTTCTGAAGAGGCTGCATACTTGGCACATAGAGAAAAGAGTCATGCTCCAGATTCATCCAGAGGAAGAGGTGGCAGAAGAGGAAGAGGAAGAAGAAACTTCACAGAAAGGGGGGGTAGACAATCTGACAAATCCAATCTTCATTGCACACGTTGCAATAGATATGGACATGATGCATCCAAATGCAGAACACCTTGGGAGATAATTGAGCAGCAAAGAAATCAAGACAAAGGTAAAACTAATGACAAAGACAAAGTTAAAGCACCTAAATCCGCTCATTATGTTCTAGCACATTGTAACAATGGAGTAACTGAAGACTTATTTGATGTTTCATTTACTTCATGGAGAGATGATTGGTTGCTAGATTCAGGAGCAACATGTCACATGACATTTAAAAAAGATTTTTTTGAAGAATTCACTGACAAAGTTGATGGAGCAGTATATTTCGCAGATAAATCCAAACTCAAGCCATCAGGGCTTGGCACAGTCAGGCTTAAACTGCCTGGTCTTCCTGATCATATCCTACATGAGGTTCTATACCTCCCCGAGTTGAAGAGAAACTTGCTGTCCCTGGTCGAAATCCGGCAGCAAGGACACTCAATTCACTTGTTTGATGGCAAGGCAGAGGTCAGAAAAGCATCAGATCACTCACTTGTCATGGAGGGAATAGAAGAAGGGAGACTCTTGAAGCTGAAAGGTTCATCTGCTCATGCTCAAAACTTTGCATTCAGCTCACATCATGATGAAGGTACATTCCCATCAAGTCTTTTATGGCATGCTAGATTTGGACACTTAAACTATGAAAGCCTTCGTTTGTTGAAGAAAAATGGTGTTAATGGACTGCCTACAATTCCTATAAAACCTAAGGAATGTGATGCTTGTATTCTAGGAAAGCATAGCAAATAGCCATTTCATGATTCATACTCCAGAGCACATAGAAAAATTGAGCTTGTTCATTCAGATTTATGTGGCCCTATGCCTATTGCTTCTGCAAATGGAAACAAATACATGATGACATTTATTGATGACTACACCAGAATGTGTTGGATTTATTTACTGAAGAATAAGTCTGATGCTTTTCAAACTTTCAAGAATTTTCATGCATGGATTGAAAATGATGCACAAACACATATTGGCTCTCTACGTACTGATAATGGAAAAGAATACACTTCAAACAAATTTGAAAATTATCTTCGTCAACATGGAATCAAACATCAAACAACTGTGCCATATAATCCACAACAGAACGGTGTAGCTGAAAGAATGAACAGAACTATTTTAAATATGGTCCGCTCCATGTTATTTTTCAAGAATGTAAAATTTATGTTTTGGGCTGATGCAGTTCTATGTGATGTTTACATAAAGAATAGGTGTCCTTCAAGTTCAATTAGAAACAAAACTCTTTTTGAAATGTGGCATGGACACATTCCTTCGGTAAAGCATTTCAGGGTCTTTGGGTCCACCTGTTATGCCTTGATACCCAAGGGTCAAAGGAACAAACTTGGTGCTAGAAGCAGAAAATGTATTCTTCGGGGGTACTCCAACAACTCCAAGCAGAGACTGCCTAGCCATAGCCAAAATATACAGAAGTTTAAAATATAAGAGATGTCATGTCTTCAATCTTCCAAGAGCTAGACACAGTTGTTGAGCGGTTAACTTGACTGCTGACAGATTCACACATGCAAAGTCCTTCCAAGAATTTGATAATGTGATTCCACATCTTGAAGGGGGGATTCTGATATTGAATCAAACTGTGGAATCATGTCCTGAAGCACTTTCTCCCCCACATGAAGAAACAACCACGGATGACACATTGGATGATGTGATTGACAGAATTGGGAGATTGAATCTTGAATCAATCCCAACTCAGTCAAATGACCAGCCTGGGCCATCTCAGAAAGGTCCTCCCAAATGGCTGACAAAGACACTGGAGGATGTTCATCCTAATGAGGTTGGAAAAACAGGAACAAGAAGTTCCACTCAAGAAATCGAAGGTGATGTAGATAATTCTGATTCCCCTGTTGATATGGATATTGCTTATAACCGTGAATTGAGTTTGTCTACAGATCATGAACCAACTTCCTTCAAAGAATCCGCTTCTCATGATGAATGGAAAGAAGCGATGCAGAAGGAGTATGATGCCTTGATAAAGAATGGCACTTGGAAGCTGGTTGATCCGCCTTTGGGAACAAAACCAATTGGCTGTAAGTGGGTCTACAAGAACAAGTACAAATCAGATGGCTCACTTGACAAGCACAAGGCCAGGCTTGTGGCAAAAGGATTCGCACAAAAAGAAGGAGTCGATTATGAAGAAACTTTTGCTCCCATAGCAAAATGGACCACCATCCGAACTCTCTTTGCCTTAGCAGCTCAGAATGGATGGAAAGTCCATCAGATGGATGTAAAAACAACCTTCTTGAATGGAGATCTAAAGGAGAAAGTTTATATGTCCCAGCCAGAAGGATTTGTGATAAAGGGTCAAGAAAACAAAGTTTGCAAACTTGTAAAATCCTTGTATGGCCTCAAGCAAGCACCACGAGCCTGGTATGAGAAATTGACCGAGCATCTTCTGAAACTTGATTTCAAACACTTTGATCTTGATGATGTAACTTTGTTTGTTAAGAAAGTTGGAAAAACAGTTGTATATCTTGTGGTATATGTAGATGATCTTTTGATAACAGGAAACAATGAGAGCTATATTGCATCCATGAAGGAAGAGTTGAAGAAAGGTTTTGAAATGACTGATTTGGGTCATGTTCATTACTATTTGGGTATTGAAGTAATTCAACATCCTAAATTCATATTTCTTTCTCAAAAGAAGTAAATTGGAGATCTCTTGAACAAGTTTGGCATGAATGAATGTAATCCCTTAACCACTCCAATGGAACAAAACTTGAAGCTCACATCTATTGAAGGGAAGGAATTTGAGGATGCAACTAAGTATAGACAGCTTGTAGGAAGTCTTATCTACCTGACCACCACCAGACCTGACATTTCATTTACTGTTGGAATCCTCTCAAGGTTCATGCAAAAACCTTGTGAAGGACATTGGTCTGCTGCAAAAAGAGTGCTAAGGTACTTGAAGGGGACTCAAGACTTTGGACTCAAATATACACAGGTAGGCGACTTCAGCTTGATCGGATACTCTGATTCAGACTTTGATGGCGACAAAGAAACAGGGGTGTCTACTACAAGTTACACCATGAGTCTTGGATCAGGAGTTGTCTCATGGAGATCACGCAAACAGTCAGTTCCAGCAGATTCCACGACCGAGGCAGAATATGTGGCAGCAGCTGAAGCAACAAAGGAAATTCTGTGGCTCCGGAAAATCCTGGAAGATTTGCAGATGAAACAGATGTATTCCACTCCACTCATGATCGTCAACACATCTGCAATAAAGTTGGCCAAGAACCCAAAGTTCCATGATCGAACAAAGCACATCAATACAAAGTACCATCTCATTCGACATCATGTTCAGGCCAAAACCATCCATCTACATCATTGTTCCACAAATGAGAAAACTGCTGACATCTTCACCAAAGCACTTGGAAGAGAAAAGTTTGAAAAGTTCAGATCGATGCTTGGACTCACCAACATCCCTTCGGATTAAAGGGGGGAATGTTGACACCTAATCCTATGGGATGGGTGTGAATATTCAATTTTGTATAATAAATAATATTAGGAAATAAGGAAGGCCAAGAGTCATTGGGAGATGAATCCCAATAGCCTCACCTCCATGTATAAATGCATGTACATTCTTCAGCTAATACACATTCTGATTTGAGGAGTTACCTCCTGGTTTGACATGTTGCATTACAGTTCCAACATAACTCTTCTCTCCTTCCTTGACAACCCTCAGTGATTTTCCTTCACCTCCTTAACTGATTCTGACAGTCAATTTGACTTCTTCATGTTTTACATCTTCCTCATCATTATGCCTTACCTGGTAACTTTGGGTCTTCTTCAGTTCTAAAACTGTCTCTCCTTCAAATTGAGATATATCTACCTCATCTTTGCCCAATTTCAATTATACATTCAAAATATTCATCTGACTTGCTAGTCGATCCTCCAAAATACTTAGCTCATGCCACAAATCTGTCATCTCACATGGAATTTCTCCTGAAAACCCTATACAATATTCATAATTTTCCTCTTCTTTGTCATAAGTATAATCATTCTGTGACACTATTTCTTCATCCTCTATCAGAATAAAATTCTGATCCTCTATCACTGTGACAAATTTAGATGTTTGTCCAATAGTCTTCTGTAATATTCCCAATTAGCCTAAGCTAATGGGAATATTCATTTTTGTTTCATTTTTCTGTTGTATGAATAAATGTGTAAAGGAGGACAATAAAAACTTCTAAAACAACAAATAAAACAATGCCACATGTGAACAAGGCTAAATCTGGGCTAACTAAATGAGCACCCTTAGGTGTGAAAGGGGTTGAATGTTTTGACTGGGTCAACCATGACCAAATCAACAACATTGTCTTGGAGGAGTGGCCATCAATGAGGCACAATGCAGTTTTAGTTGGAGGTGGCTCATGTGAAAAGAGCTATTTCATTGAGATGGTTTAGGGTTTTGCAAGCTCTCAAACTTATAAAAGGAAGAGAAGGACAACATGAGAGGGGTTGTTGATGTGACTACATTTTTCAGAGTATATTTCCTGTTTAGACATATCTCATTCTCCTTGTTGTTTAGCAGAGAATAGTGTTGTTTAGCACAAGGATTTCCTATTTAAGAATCCCATCTCTTTCCTTGAGAGGCCTCTTGGAAGAGTCTTTCATTTCTTGTCCACTATCAGGCTTAAGGCCAAGCTTCTTCTTCCAATTACAACACAGATCCTGTTGAGGTTTTGGTTGTCTTTGTAAGCTGCAGCAAGTGGAGGCTAGATCTACTCAGATCTAGACCAATATAGTGCCTCTTTTCAGTGGGAAAGTCTTCTATTCCATTGGAAAGAGAGTATTGGATCATTGGAGCATCAGATCCAGATCTTGGCATCAGGCCAAACTTAAATTAAACCCTACAGCACAGTTTTACTTCCAGATCTTCGTTTTCCTGTAGGTGTTGTTGCAGGGAATTTTGGCATAGCATTTTGAAGGAGTGTTTTTCATGTGTTGGGGATCTACCCTTCACCTTGATAACCACTGAAGAGGATCATAATATTTCATACATCAACTCAGATCTAAATATGCCTGTAAATCTAAATATTTCTGCAAATTTGCAGCTTTTAGGTCTTAGATCTACTCCATGTGCTTCATGTATTACTGAAAACCCCAAGGGGTATTTGAAGGAGAGACTTTATAGTGTATGGATTTGTCATAGATATCACTTTTCATGCATTATTTTTCTCTAGATCTAAGTTGTAATCAACATTTGTTGTAGCCTAATAAAAATAACGTTGTCAAGGCAGTTTCTTCTCATATGTATGGTTGTTGCACCTCATTTTGAGGAGTTTTCTTCATTGGAGACTTCTATTTCCTCTTGTACATTTCATGGGCTTCATTTTACATCTGATTTGCTATCATAAATTTTAAATAAGGGTCTCCACATTGGCCTCCTTCCCTTACTTAGTTGAACTGCGTCATTTCTCTGCAGTATTGTTTAATATTGTTGCATGTTTCCCATTGGGAATATTACAGTGGTATCATAGCAATCATCTTGGCACAGCCTGTAAGAAGCCAATATGTCTTCAGAAGAAGAAGATCCTCTTATTGGCAGAGAGAAGAGGTGTCTCAAAGGAATACAGAAGAAATTTTATTACACCAATGATGTTAAAGACAAAGGTAAAGCCCCTAAATCTAGAAGTGATGAAGAAAGAAAGGACGTTGCAAAGATCCTTTTGATATCCATGCAAGATCTTGCTAGAGAGATCAAAGAGATGAGATTTGATAGAATCAAAGAATATCCTAATTGATTTCATCTTGGAGAAAGCTCTGGCATGTCTCACCATTGGAATGATCAACTAGTGCATCAGCCACAGATTTCCCAACACTCTACTATGCCTACCTTTCTGGCTGTGGGAAATGAAGGGTTTCAATAGAAAGCATCCCTTGAAGACTATTTTGAAGAATATGAGTCTCAGAATCAGAGATTCAAATATCACTTGATTTTTCAAGAGTTCTGTCACCTGAAGGACAAGAGAAGACCAAGGCATCAGCATAGAGATGGTGGATTCACTCAGAATCATGATCGACATCACTCTATAGGAAGATTATTTTTACCCAATTTTGATGGGTCATCCAAGTGTTCTGCCAAAGCATGGGTAGAAAAACTTGACATCTACTTTTATTTGAACAAGGTTCCAGAGATGGAAGCTATCAATATTGCAGCGCTGCACTTTAAAGGTGAAGCACATGACTGGTGGTTCCATGGTTTGTCTACATTGGGTCATGCCAATGTGACTGCTTATTCCGATTTCACTAGAAGGGTGGTGGAAAGATTTGACAGAAGAGATCCAGAGGCACCATTCATGAGCCTTGCAAAGTTTAAGCAATCAGGTAATACAAAGACTTATATTTCTGAATTTTTTAGATTATCTGTTATGGTTCCTGATTTTTCTGTAGCAAGAAGGGTGCACATGTTCATCGATGGTCTAGATGCACCTATTCATGGGTTGGTAAAATCTACCAAGCCCACTACCTTGAATGATGCCATTGAGAGGGTTAGATACCTTCAAGATGACTTGTCAAAAGCAAGGGAAAACTTTCAGCACAAGCCCTCTTTTCTTTCTAAAGGAAAGGAAGAGAAAGTTTCTCCTTCCAAGGAGAGCTCATTCAAGAAGCCTCTCGATATTAAATTCTGGAGAGATCTAAGGAAGAAGAAACTATGCTTCACTTGCCAAGAACCATGGGCACCTAGACATATATGTGCTGCTAGAAAAGCACATTACATAAAGGTCTTCTCAGATCTTGAAGAAGAAAAAGATGATGAACCAAGAAGAGGTCATAGCTCTGACACTATTGAAGGAGATCCAACACCATCAGGAGATGGGAATGGAGAATTTTCTCCTATTGGAGGAACTCTTGCATCTTTGAGAGGAGTACCTATGTACTTTACCTTAATAGTTCAAGTTTCAATCATTTATCAAAGGGTTTCTGTATTGATTAACAGTGGGGCTACTCACAACTTCATTGATTCCCATCTTGTGCAAAGGAGGGCAATACCCACTGATAATTTTGAGGGATTATCTATTTTGGTCCCTAGAGATAGAACAATGCAATGCATGCATTATGTCCCATCACTTTCAGTCACCATGGGTACCTACACTTTGGTTGATCACTTCTTTTTGGTTGACATACCGGACACCAATGTGATTTTGGGTGTTCAAAGGTTGATTACATTGGGGAAAGTCACCACTGATTGGGAGACTGTGCAAATGGAATGGGTGGACAAGAAGAGTGGTGAATCTCAAATTAAAAAATGCACGCATAATTTCCCCTCACATAACACTTCCACACAGAAAACAAAGACGGATTTGTGCAGTGGAAGCAAGGACCTTACAGTCCCATCTATTATATTCATGAGATTTATGCATGGGACACTCTTATCTAGTGGAAAACCACCTGGGAGGCTGTTAAGTCCCTATATTACTAGTATAGTCCCTTATTGTTGTTAGTGTAAACCCCTTATTGTTATTATTGTACCCTTGTAACCCCCATTTTATTATTATTGTGCCCTTAAATTATTATTGTTAGGTCGGCTAGGATTACATTATCACCCCATGGACTCCTATATATAGAAATGAGGTTTTGTAAATTGGTTCATCCAAGAATTGTTCATTTATGTGATGTATTGGAGGTTTCCCCCTCGAATTGGCTCATTTCTAAGGCGTTGTTATCTCTTTTCTTCTCTTTTTGGAGCTGGTTACACAACATTTGGTATCAGAGCTTTGGATTCTAGGGTTTCGCTGCTCCAAACAGGTCATTGTGGCATTTTCGCTATAAATTTTTTTCTACGAAGGTTCAGAAGCTAAAAGTTTTAGGGTGTGAAGCTGAAATCCTGAGGAAGATTTTCTAAAAATTTTAGAGCTTGGTTCGCAATATTTTTGGAGATATGATCTGTGGACGTTAGGTATTTTTTCAGGATCCTAAACAGGTCATCGTGGAATTTTCACTATAACTTGTTTTATACTGAGGTTCAGAATCTGAAATTTTTAGGGTGCGAAGCTGAAATCCTAAGGAAACTCGTCAAAAAATTTGAGAGTTTGGTTTGCAACATTTTTGGAGATATGATCTGTGGAAGGTAGTGCTTTTTCAGGCTCCTGAATTTCATCTCAAAGAGGTGATCGTGGGAAAAGTTCAATAAATCTCTCTCTGGGCATCAGATTGGAGTGTCGTAAAAAGTGGTCACAATCAAACGGTCTTTAGTTTCTAGGATATCAATTTCAGAGACAAAGGACGAAACAGTGACACGTGGAAATTCATACAAGTTCGCTCTACTGAACCAGTCCAAAATTAGGTCATTGTGGGAGATTGGACACAACTTTGTCTTGGAGAATCCAAATTAGGTCAGACCTGTGACATTAGAAAGATAATTTAGAGGGATACGTTGGTACCAAAATTCAAATATTGAAGTGCTGAAATCACAGAGATAATCCAATTTAAATATAGATCTCCTCAAAAGCAAGAAAAAGGTGTGTATTTGTTTTTTAAAATTGCATAGCGTTTGTTTGAAAAAGCATTTTGAAGTGATTCCAAGTGAATATTGAAGAATATTTATCAGCATTGGGTTATATAATGCCTCCAAAAAATAATTCCATACCCATTAAGCCCTCACAAATCTATACAAAGATGCATGAAGAGGAAGAATTGCAGTATGAGATATCAAAATTACGGTACCAAGTGCAACAAGTTTCGATCTTATGAAGAGCAATCGAAGATGAAATAGATGGTTTAAAAGCAGAAATGGAGGCTAATTTGGATGGTTTGAAGGATCAAATAATATCTGATATGGATGATAAATTAGTCGACGATCATAGCGAGCATCAACAACAAGTTCTCCAACTCTCAAAGGATAACCCAAATTTGGTGCAGAATCTAATGAAACAACAAGAAGATCAACATCACATCGAAAGAAGTTATGAAGCAGTCATAGAAATAAGAACTCAACAAGTACAATCAATTTCAGAGTATCTCAGCAAGTGGAAGAACTTTCCTGTAGAATATTTCACATGGGAGGATGAGAATTTTATACAGAAGCATCAAGAAATAATCAAGCGTTGAGGGCAACACTTGTTTGAAGGAGAGGGGAATGTTAAGTCCCTATATTACTAGTATAGTCCCTTATTGTTGTTAGTGTAAACCCCTTATTGTTATTATTGTACCCTTGTAACCCCCATTTTATTATTATTGTGCCCTTAAATTATTATTGTTAGGTCGGCTAGGATTACATTATGGTCCCATGGACTCCTATATATAGAAAGGAGGTTTTGTAAATTGGATCATCCAATAATTGTTCATTTATGTAATGTATTGGAGGTTTCCCCCTCGAAGTGGCTCATTTCTAAGGCATGGTTATCTCTTTTCTTCTCTTTTTGGAGTTGGTTACACAACAGAGGCAACCTGATTAATATTTGGTAGGGAAGACCTCACAACATGCTGCTCCAAGCTTAGATCTAGGAGGGATTGGAGCGCTTGAATACAAAGCTACAATGCTGGGAGATTTGGGTCAGCTCAAGAAGGAGGGAGATCTTCTTCCCTTATCATCATCACCCACTCTTATTTCTGGATTTGCACTATGGGTAGAGAAGAATGGAAGGAATGGCCTTCCAACACACATCTTTGGCATAGGATATGTCAAGGAAGAGAGCAGCAACATGACTCACATTTGTGTTGATACATCATCAACGTTGTCATTGTTGAGCAGTTTAGATCAATATTGGAAATCCCAAATTTTGGTGGATTATTCCAAAGATATTCACACATGTATGATACTTGATGACCAGCTGCATGAAGAGGGATATTTAGTCCAAGGAGGATTCATCTATCATCATGATAGGATCTTCTTGTCTAGAGCCTCCAAGCCCAAGAAGAAGTTGCTACAAAGAGCTTACCAAGAGGTTTGTTTCATCCATATGTATTCCATGAGGATCTACAACATCATCATGAGGAGCTTTGATTGGGAAGGCTTGAAAGAAGAACTATATCAACATTTCCAAGAATTCATGAACTATGTGGATTTGGGGCAGCAACATGACTCCATGAAGGGGTTATTTCAGCCATCTCTTCCTTATTTGAAAGAGGAGAAAGATCCATGCACCACTCCATTTGTATGAGTATTTTTGGTGAAGAATCTAATCATGAAAGCATGTATTATTTTCTGATTGTACATATTCTTTCACCATGTTTATGCAGGCCATGGCTCCAAGGAGGAGTCATACATCATGTAAATCTTATGGCAAACTTTGGGCCACACAAATTTCTGAATTTGGCCACTCCTTTGATGAAAAAATGGAGATTTTTCATCATGATGGGTGCTTCCCAAAGGCACCAAACATATCTCACACTTTCAGCCATAGTGAGATAACATGGGAAGCAAGTAAGTGGTGGGAAAACCACTTACTACACCTTGAACTAATGCAGGCAGGAGATGCACTGCACTGGTACCATATGTGGGACTATGACCCACCTCTACATGCTCCAATTTCTATTTGTATGTATGTATTTTTGCTTCCATACATTGATGATATACTCGTACTCTTTATGGGGATGTATGGAGGGAGGATGGGAGGCATGTATGTACCACATGGGATGGAGACTCTCTATGTATCATATGCTACATGTTTCAAGGAGATTATTGGTTCAGCCATGTTTGTTTCATTTGAGTAATTGACTCCTTGTGGGATGGACTATGTACATCTCATGATGACTTTGGAGGAACAATTCATGGAGGGTTGGATTGATGAACACTTAGCTTATGGAGGAAGCTTAATTCATGATGGTGTCACCAATGGAGGAGAAGAAGTGTTGCAGCACTCACCCTATGAACTGCTTGAGGAAAAGCAACATTTTGGAGGGGAGGACTGTAATATTCGAAATTAGCCCAAGCTAATGGGAATATTCATTTTTGTTTCATTTTTCTGTTGTATGAATAAATGTGTAGAGGAAAATAAAAACTCCTAAAACAACAAATAAGTCAATGCCACATGTGAACAAGGCTGAATCTGGGCTAACTAAATGAGCACCCTTAGGTGTGAAAGGGGTTGAATGTTTTGACTGGGTCAACCATGACCAAATCAACAACGTTGTCTTGGAGGAGTGGCCATCAATGATGCAGGAGCATTAGCTCGAAAAATTACTTTGTAATTTATTAAAACTTAGGGGTTTTTAAGAGCTATATTTTTAGAAATGATTTGATTGGGTTTTGAGTATTTTTAATTAAATATTGTAAATAATTGAGAATATGAGAGGATTGATTAGTTGAGGATGTAAAGGGATGAGAGATTTTTCTAAATATTAATTTAGAAATTAGTTTCATAAATTTTGGGTGAGAGAGAATCCTTAGGGATTCAAGAGTGATTTTAGGGTTTGTTGAGTGATTAAGGGGATTGAGCATTAAATTAGATCATTTTTAAAATTGTATAAATTATCAAGCCTCAAAGGCATTGAGAAGAGAGTGAGAGTGTGAGTAGAGAGCAGGGGTTTCTACTTGGAAGCCTTCGGGCAATTGTAAAGGGCCAACGATTGGAAATCAGGCCAAGGAAGGAGATTATTATGTAAGTGTTGTGTGTGTATTAATGCAGAAATTTATTTTTTGAAGATTAAGTCTCATTTCTAAGTTATGGGTTGTGTAATTAAGTTTGGTTGGTGATTTATTGACTGTGTGAGATGGTGAATTAATTTTAATTGTGAAACTGGGTAAATCAATCACAATTTGGATTGATTCTATACAAGAAGAAATTAGGTGTAAATTGACTTCTGTAATCACTGGTTGAAAGAGGCGCAATTCTTTTTTTAACTCTGGAATTATATATATGGAAATCGCTGCATAAAGGGTTATTGAAAATTGATTTGAAGAAATCGATACTGATTCTGGTTTTTACAAGAATTGATGATGTCTGAGGGACGCAGGGAACTAAATCTCTGAACTTTGAAGATTTATTGAATTATATGTTTGCTGGAATCAATTAATTTAGTGACATCGATTGAGAAACTCTGTTTGATTAAAATGTTGTTGATGAATTTAATACAATGAAGTGATTTATGTTCCATAGCAAATTGAAGTCGATTTCAGCATAGAGGAATATGTGTTTGAAGTGTATTTTAGCAGAGAAAGGTGTGTTTAGAAGGAAACAATCCATTTGTTTTACTGGAATCAAGTTTTTGTTTATGTACAGCATTGATAAATCAATGTAGAGAAGCGATTTCAAACTTAATGCAGAAAACCCCATGTGAGGAAAGAGCGTTAAATTTCTGGGTTAAATCAATTTAAAAGCCTGTATAATTTAGCTTCAAAGAAATCCAATTCCAGTTTTGAAACAACAGTTTGAAGATCTGAGAACCGCTGGAAATTTAATACGTTGAACACTTCAGGTATGAGCAGCGTTGTTTTCTAAATTAAATGAATACATTGAATCTGCGTTGAACTTGGTTAATTGAGATAATTTGAGATCGATTAAATCAATCCACAGCTACTGGTTATAACAGCATAGAGAAATTGTGAAAGGAAGGTAAATAAACATTGAGGTGGAGTTCCAAATGAAAAGCGAGCCACAGAAATCAAATGAGTATAAGTTATGTGAGTAATTGAGTTTTCCGGAAGTTGAATTTAATTGATTCGAGGTTCTGGAGTTGAATTAAATTGAATGATAGTTAAAATCGGGGAAACCACAGTGCTGAAGATTGGCGCAATCTGAAGTATGCTAAATTGCGTGATTTCATAATAAAGATTGAGAGTATTTCAATGATGCATTTGAATAATGATATGAAGTTGCATGGAAATTGGGTGATGCTGGAATGCATAATTCCATATGGTTGGGTATGATTAAATAGTGTCCAGTTTGTCGAAAAGGTAAGGGCGCTCATAAAGATTGTAAGTTTTATGAAGCATGAGTTGACACAAGTAGACATTCGACATTTAAATGTATCCGGTTGTGTATGGTTTCATATATTTGAAAGAAAAGAAACTTCCACATAAATGTTGGTTGGTTGACGTACATTATAAAGTCAAAGCTTTGAATTGGGAGGTTTTGTATAATTCAACTTTATAAAAAGACTTTAAGGAGAGGAAGAAACCTTACACATGAGAAGAATGGAGAATTTGGGTTTGCATAAAAATTGAAATGTGAAATTTTTAAGCTTCCGCAAAATTTTGTGAAATTGCCAGACTTGAGTTTTAATTGGGGCATTTACTGAGATGCATTTTTACATGCATGGTATTGGAAGTGTGATTCTGGGTATTGCAGGGTTGTCCTTGCATCATTTTGGTATCAGAGCAGGAAGGCTCTGTTGAAATTGAAGATGTTTGTTTTTCTGAATAAGTGCAAGGAAGGTTCTGTTGAACTGAAGTGTGTTTTATTTGAATGTGTTCTAAATCTGATATGCAAGCTACACAATTGCAGTGAAGAGGATTGAAGAAATGAATGGAGGACAAGATCACGCAGGATCTTAAAGGTGAGATAATTTTCTGATTTGAAATTTGTGATTAAAGTTTATGGTTGCAGAGAAGATGATGGCAGTGAACCTGACATTCAGCTAAAGGCTAGATAGGGAGGACAATTGCAGTGTCCTAAAGAGAAAGTGAGTTGAAGAGATAGCCTAGAGAGAACAGAAGAGAATGCTCAAGAGGTTCCAGAGGCAATGAACCAGTACTTACCAAAAGACCAGATCCAGTGAAGTGGATTGGTGAGGTAAGGGGCAGCATGAGAGCTTGTTGTTGCAGAGGCTAGTGCAACTCATGGTGAGTGAGAAACTCATGGAGAAGATGATCATGGAGGATCATAGAAGATGTTTAGAGGAATGCCACAGAGGTGAGATGACTGAAGAAGTCCGAGAAAGAGAAATTGCAGTAATGAAGGTACAATTGCAGGTACTAGAAGAATGGCTGCAAGAGCAGGAAATTCAGAATGGAGGATGGATCTTTCCATTGAAGGGAAAGAGAGTGATTTGGAAACCATTGCAGATGAAGCTGAGGCAAAGTGTGATTGCCTTATTGAAGGCAGAACTTATAGTTCTTGAGCCAGAGATGGAATTTGAAAATTCCACACGCAGATCTGTTCAAAGGGAAGTGCTTGAGGAAGCAATCAAGACTGAAAAGTCTTGTGGTTTAAAAACTAATGAGTTGTGTATGTTTGTAGGTACAACACAGGGAGATGAGCAAGCTTTAGAGTTTGTTCAAGAAGAGTTGAATCTGAAGTCTATTCAGATCGATGCTGAGATAGCAAGATCTCAGGAGGAAATGTAGACAAAGAAGTCTAATCAGAATATTGGTGCAGGGAGAGAAGGACCAGTTGATGATTGGTCAAGAGCTGGTGAAGGTATGGAAAATTGCGTGAAGTTTCCAAGTTCTACTCCTAATTAAATTGTTGAATTGTATAGGAAACTAGATCTTCAAAGAAGAGAATTAGAGAGGCAGTGAACTTATACACATGATAATTTGCTGAAGAAGCAAGGTAAGGAAATTTTCATGAATGACAGTCCTGGAGCAGAGGATGGTAAGAAGGAGAGACTAGCTGACAGTCTCATGATGAATGCAAATCAGCATACTGATGTGCTGACTAAGGATTTGGAAAGGAACTTAGAGAAGCATGCTAAAGTGTTGCCAGAGAAAGCTGAGGAGAAAGCCAGTGAATATTTTCTGAGTCCTGAAGAAGACTTGGAGCTCCAGAGAGAAAACTTGGTGACTGAATCAACAAGTGAGACCATTGGGTCTTGTGATTTTGAAGCTGACAATTTGATTGTGTTTACAGGTGATGCAGAAGACAGTCCATCATTTGGAATTGTCTTGGAAGAGATGAGACAGTCATGTCTCATAAGCATATTCTTGTTACCATGGGTGACAAGAAAGAATTGGCTTGTCTGTATAGCCAAGAGAAGACTGGTGGAAAAAATTTTGGAACTGCTATAGTGATAGAGGATGAGGCTACAGTGTTTGAAGAACTTGATTTGATTGCCAGAATCAATCAAGATGATGATGGACAATTACTAAAGATTGTCGAAGGGGAAGATGAAGGTTATGCTGGAACTAATTTGCAGCATGTTGATGAAATGCTTGAGAAGAAATGGCTGAAATGTTTGCTGGAGACATTTGAACCAGAGAAAAAAGTTGTAGGTAAATTTGCAGTTGATGAGCCAAAGAAGGGACGGGAAGTTTGGGAGGCAGCAACATCTATGGTGGCAGCTGAGACAACATTAGCGGCAGCAACAGGAAGTGAAAGCAGCATCAGTAGATAAAGAAATTTCCAGACAGAGGAAAACTGGACATAGAAATTGAAAGCATTAGAAGACTGATGATGAAGGTGTCTCAGAGGCAATAGACAATAGCAAGAAAGCAGAATAATTTAAGCAAGGGAAAGACAAAAGAAGAGTATGAAAGCATAGCTGGCGACAGAATGTAGAACAAGATATGGAAACCTGGAGAAAAGCAGCATGCAACAGCAGATGATGACTTGCCGAACAAAGTGTGGGATCCAGGCGGACAAAGATTTAAAACACATGATCAGGAGATCATGGTCATTTTCAACTTTGGAAGTATGATGCAGGAGCATTAGCTCGAAAAATTACTTTGTAATTTTTTAAAACTTAGGGGTTTTTAAGAGCTAGATTTTTAGAAATGATTTAAGTGGGTTTTGAGTATTTTTAATTAAATATTGTAAATAATTGAGAATATAAGAGGATTGATTAGTTGAGGATGTAAAGGGATGAGAGATTTTTCTAAATATTAATTTAGAAATTAGTTTCATAAATTTTGGGTGAGAGAGAATCCTTAGGGATTCAAGAGTGATTTTAGGGTTTGTTGAGTGATTAAGGGGATTGAGCATTAAATTAGATCATTTTTAAAATTGTATAAATTATCAAGCCTCAAAGGCATTGAGAAGAGAGTGAGAGTGTGAGTAGAGAGCAGGGGTTTCTACTTGGAAGCCTTCGGGAAATTGTTAAGGGCCAACGATTGGAAATCAAGCCAAGGAAGGAGATTATTATGTAAGTGTTGTGTGTGTATTAATGCAGAAATTTATTTTCTGAAGATTAAGTCTCATTTCTAAGTTATGGGTTGTGTAATTAAGTTTGGTTGGTGATTGATTGACTGTGTGAGATGGTGCATTAATTTTAATTGTGAAACTGGGTAAATCGATCACAATTTGGATCGATTCTATACAAGAAGAAATTGGGTGTAAATTGACTTCTGTAATCACTGGTTGAAAGAGGCGCAATTCTTTTTTTAACTCTGGAATTATATATATGGAAATCGCTGCATAAAGGTTTATTGAAAATCGATTTGAAGAAATCAATACTGATTCTGGTTTTTACAAGAATTGATGATGTCTGAGGGACGTAGGGAACTAAATCTCTGAACTTTGAAGATGTATTGAATTATATGTTTGCTGGAATCAATTCCTTTAGTGACATCGATTGAGAAACTCTGTTTGATTAAAATGTTGTTGATGAATTTAATACAATGAAGTGATTTCTATTCCATTGCAAATTGAAGTCGATTTCAGCATAGAGGAAGATGTGTTTGAAGTCGATTTTAGTAGAGAAAGGTGTGTTTAGAAGGAAAGAATCCATTTGTTTTGCTGGAATCAAGTTCCTGTTTATGTACAACATTGATAAATCGATGTAGAGAAGTGATTTCAAACTTGATGCAGAAAACCCCATGTGAGGAAAGAGCATTAAATTTCCAGGTTAAATCAATTTAAAAGCCTGTATAATTTAGCTTCAAAGAAATCCAATTCCAGTTTTGAAACAGCAGTTTGAAGATCTGAGAACCGCTAGAAATTTAATACGTTGAACACTTCAGGTATGAGCAGCGTTGTTTTCTAAATTAAATGAATACATTGAATCTGCGTTGAACTTGGTTAATTGAGATAATTTGAGATCGATTAAATCAATCCACAGCTACTGGTTATAACAGCGCAGAGAAATCGCGAAAGGAAGGTAAATAAACATTGAGGTGGAGTTCCAAATGAAAAGAAAGCCAAAAAATCAAATGAGTATAAGTTATGTGAGTAATTGAGTTTGCCGGAAGTTGAATTTAATTGATTCCAGGTTCTGGAGTTGAATTAAATCGAATGATAGTTAAAATCATGGAAACCACAGTGCTGAAGATTGGCGCAATCTGAAGTATGCTGAATTGCGTGATTTCATAATAAAGATTGAGAGTATTTCAATGATGCATTTGAATAATGATATGAAGTTGCGTGGAAATTGGGTGATGCTGGAATGCATAATTCCATATGGTTGGGTATGATTAAATAGTGTCCAGTTTGTCGAAAAGGTAAGGGCGCTCATAAATATTGTAAGTTTTATGAAGCATGAGTTGACACAAGTAGACTTTTGGCATTTAAATGTATCCGGTTGTGTATGGTTTCATATATTTGAAAGAAAAGAAACTTCCACATAAATGTTGGTTGGTCGACGTACATTATAAAGTCAAAGCTTTGAATTGAGAGGTTTTGTATAATTCAACTTTATAAAAAGACTTTAAGGAGAGGAAGAAACCTTACACATGAGAAGAATGGAGAATTTGGGTTTGCATAAAAATTGAAATGTGAAAATTTTAAGCTTCCGCAAAATTTTGTGAAATTGTCGGACTTGAGTTTTAATTGGGGCATTTACTGAGATGCATTTTTACATGCATGGTATTGGAAGTGTGATTCTGGGTATTGCAAGGTTGGCCTTGCATCAATCAATAAGGCATAACGCAGTTTTAGTTGAAGGTGGCTCATGTGAAAAGAAATATTTCATTGAGATGGTTTAGGGTCTTGCAACCTCTCAAAATTATAAAAGGAAGAGGAGGACATCATGAGTGGGGTTGTTGATGTGATTAGATTTTTCAGAGTATATTGTCTGTTTAGACATAACTCATTCTCCTTGTTGTTTAGCAGAGAATAGTGTTGTTTAGCACAAGGATATCATGTTTAGGAATCCCATCTCTTTCCTTGAGAGGCCTCTTGTAAGAGTCTTTCATTTCTTGTCCACTATCAGGCTTAAGGCCAAAATTCTTCTTCCAACTACAACGCAGATCTTATTGAGGATTTGGTTGTCTTTGTAAGCTGCAGCAAGTAGAGACTATATCTACTCAGATCTATACCAATCTAGTGCCTCTTTTCAGTGAGAAAGTATTCTATTCAATTGGCAAGAGAGTATTGGATCATTGGAGCATCAGATCTAGATCTTGGCATCAGGCCAAACTTAACTTAAACCCTACAGCGCAGTTTTTCTTCCAGATCTGCATTTTCCTGTAGGTGTTGTTGCAGGGACTTTTGGCATAACATTTTGGAGGAGTGTTTTTCATGTGTTGGGGATCCGCCCTTCACCTTTGAGATCCACTGAAGAGGATCATTATATTGCATGCATCAGATTAGATCTGAATATTCTTGTAAATCTGAATATTTATGCTGATCTGCAGCTTTTAGATCTCAGATCTACTCCATGTGCTTCATGTATTGCTGAAAACACCAAGGGGTATTTAAAGGAGAGCCTTTATAGTGTATGTATCTATCATAGATCTGAATTTTCATGCATTTTTCTGCTCTATATCTAAGTTGTAATCAACATATGTTGCAGCCTAATAAAAATAACACTGTTAAGGCAATTTCTGCTCATATATATGGTTGTTGCACCTCATTTTGAGGAGTTTTCTTCATTGGAGACTTCTATTTCATCTTGTACATTTCATGGGCTTCATTTTACATCTAATTTTCTGTCATTAATGTTAAATAAGGGTCTCCACATTGGCCTCCTTCTCTTACTTAGCTAAACTACGTTATTCCTCTGCAATATTGTTTAATATTGCTGCATGTTTCCCATTGGGAATATTACAGTGGTATCAGAGAAATCATCTTAGCATAGCCTGTAAGAAGCCAATATGTCTTCAGAAGAAGAAGAGCCTATTACTGAAAGAGAGAAGAGGTATCTCAAAACAAGACAGAAGAAATTTAATTACACCAATGATGATAAAGACAAGGGTAAAGCCCCTGAATCTAGAAGTGATGAAGAAGGAAAGGAATTTGCAAAGATCCTTTTGAGAGCCATGCAAATCTTGCTAGAGAGATCAAAGAGATGAGATTGGATAGAATCAAAGAATATCTTAAGATATTTCATCTTGGAAAAATATCTGGCATGTTTCACCACTGGAATGATCAACCGGTGCATCAGCCACAGATTTCCCAACGCTCTACCATGCCTACCTTTCTGGCTGTGGGAAATGAAGGGTTTCAAGAACAAGCATCCCTTGAAGACTATTTTGAAGAATATGAGTCTCAGAATCAGAGATTCAAATATCACTTGATTTTTCAAGAGTTCTGTCACCTGAAGGACAAGAGAAGACCAATGCATCAGCATAGAGATGGGGGATTCGCTCAGAATCATGATTGACATCACTCTATGGGCAGATTATTTTTACCCAATTTTGATGGGTCATCTAAGTGTTTTGCCAAAGCATGGGTAGAAAAAATTGACATACACTTTCAGTTGAACAAGATTCCAGAGATGGAAGCTATCAAGATTGCAATGCTGCACTTTGAAGGTGAAGCACATGACTGGTGGTTCCATGGCTTGTCTACATTGGGTCATGCCAATGTGACTGCTTATTTCGAGTTCTCTAGAAGGGTGGTGGAAATATTTGACAGAAGATATCCAAAGGCACCATTCATGAGCCTTGAAAAGTTGAAGCAATCATGTAATACAGAGTCTTATATTTCTAAATTTTTGAGATTATCTGTTATGGTTCCTAATTTGTCTGCAGCAAGAAGGGTGTACATGTTCATCGATGGTATAGATGAACATCTTCATGGGTTGGTAAAATCTACCAAGCCCACTACCTTGCATGATACCATTGAGAGGGCTAGAGACCTTCAGGATGACTTTCCAAAAGCAAGGGAAAACTTTTAGAACAAACCCTCTTTTCCTTCTAAAGGAAAGGAAGAGAAATTTTCTCCTTCCAAGGAGAGCTCATTCAAGAAGCTTCTTGATATTGAAGTCCGAAGGGATCTAAGAAATAATAAGCTCTGATTCACTTGCCAAGAACCATGGACACCTGGATATAAATGTGTTTCTAGAAAATCACATTACATAGAGGTCTTCTAAGATCTTGAAGAAGAATAATATGATGAACCAAGAAGAGGTCACTGCGCTGACACTGTTTAAGGAGATCCAACACCATTAGGAGATGGGAATGGAGCATTTTCTCCTATTGGAGGAACACTTTCATATTTGAGAGGAGTACCTAAGTACTTGACCTTAAGAGTTCAAGGTTCAATCATGAATCAGAGGGTTTCTGTACTGATTGACAGTGGGGCTACCCACAACTTCATTGATGCCCATCTTGTGCAAATGAGGGCAATACCCACTAATACTTTTGAGGGATTCTCTATTTTGGTCCCAGGAGATAGAACAATGCAATGCATCCATTATGTCCCATCACTTTCAGTCACCATGGGTACCTACACTTTGGTTGATCACTTCTTTGTGGTTGACATACTAGACACCAATGTGATTTTGGGTGTTTAATGGGTGATTACATTGGGGAAGTCACCATTGGTTGGGAGGCTTTAAAAATGGAATGGGTGGAAAATAATATTGGTGAATCTCAAATGATAAAAGGCATGCATACTTTCCCCTCACATAATGCTTCCACACATAAAAAAGATATGGATTTTTGCAATGGAAGCAAGGACCTTACAGTTCCATCTATTATGTTCATGATATTTCTGCATGGGACACTCTTATCTAGTGGAAAACCACATGGGAGGACACCTGATTCGGATTTGGTGGGGAATACCACACAACATGATGCTCCAAGCTTAGATCCAGGAGGGATTGGAGCACTTGAAGACAAAGCTACAATGATGGGAGACTTGGGTAAGCTCAAGAAGGAGGGAGATCTTCTTCCCTTATCATCATCACCCACTCTCATTTCTGGATCTGCGCTGTGGGAGGAGAAGAATGGAAGGAATGGCCTTCCAACACACATCTTTGGCATAGGAGATGTCAAGGAGGAGAGCAGGAACATGACAAACATTTATGTTGATACATCATAAGCATTGTCATTGTTGAGCAGTTCAAATCTATATTGGAAATCCCAACTGTTGGTGAATTATTCCAAAGATCTTCACACTTGTATGATACTTGATGACCAGCTGCATGAAGAGGCCTATTTAGTCCAAGGATAATTCATCTATCATCATGGTAGGATCTTCTTGTCTAGAGACTCCAAGCTCAAGAATAAGTTGCTACAAAGAGCTTACCAAGAGTTTTGTTTTAGCCATATGTATTCCATGAGGATCTACAACATCATCATGAGGAGCTTTGATTGGGAAGGCTTGAAAGAAGAACTATATAAGCATTTCCAAGAATGCATGATCTAAGTGGATTTGGGGCAGAAATATGACTCCATGAAGGGGTTATTTCAGCCATCTCTTCCTTATTTTGAAAGAGGAGAAAGATCCATGCACTGCTCCATTTGTATGAGGAGTATTGCTGGTGAAGAATTTGATCATGTAAAGATTTTTTTTTTCTTCTAATTGTACCTATTCTTTCACCATGTTTATGTAGGACATAGGCTCCAATGAGGAGTGATACATCATGTAAATCTTATGGCAAACTTTGGGCCACACAAATTTATGAATTTGGCCACTCCCTTGATGAACAAAGGGAGATTTTTCATCGTGATGGGTGCTTCCCAAAGGCACCAAACATATCTCACACTTTCATCCATAGTGAGATAACATGGGCAACAAGTAAGTGGTGGGAAAGCCACTTACCACACCTTGAACTGATGCAGGCAGGAGATGCACTGCGCTGGTACCATATGTGGGACTATCACCCACCTCTACATGCTCCAATTTCTGTTTGTATGTATGTAGTTTGGCTTCCACACATTGATGATATACTTGTACTCTTTATGGGGATGTATGGAGTGAGGATGGGAGGCATGTATATACCACATGGGATGGAGACTCTCTATGTATCATATGCTACATGTTCAGGGAGAGTATTGGTTCAACCATGTTTGTTTCATTTGAGTTATTGACTCCTTATGGGATGGACTATGTACATCTCATGATGACTTTGGAGGAACAATTCATGGAGGGTCAGATTAGTGAATACTTAGCTTATGGAGGAAGCTTAATTCATGATGGTGTCACCAATGGAGGATGTTACACCATTTTTTGGTCATCTAACCTACTATCATTAGATGGACCCAAGTACACCATGTAAGACCAATTTTACCCTAAGTAAAATTGCTTTCACTATGTAAAATAACTTAATAAAACACATTTATTAGGTTGTTTATGGTCTAAACAGGAAACCCCAAAAGGAAATATTAAGCAAACCTATATTTGTTTGATTTTCCTCAAGGAATAATTAATTAAACAATAATTAAATTATTATTCCTGGTCATGTTTAACCCAAGACAAAGAAATTAATTAGATAAATCCTTATTTATCTTATTATTTTCTAGGAATAATTATTTAAATCTTATTTAAATAATATTCCTTGTTAAATATGACTAAATCGCCCATAAATAATTAAATAAATCATTATTTATTTGATTATCCTCCAACCACTTCCTTAAAATGATAAATAAATCATTTATTTATTTATTATTCACAAATAAAGGGATTTGACCCAAGTCAAATACCTTTTCCCTCCAACAAATATAATAAAATATTCCATAAAAGGTGGATCTAGATTTGGCTAATGTTATTTTAATCATGCACCAAGATCTAGAATGACCCAATATTTTGTTATAAATAGGAGGGTTTTTCCTACCATTCTTCACCTTTTTTTGCCTATTAGATCACTCTGGATCTAAACTCTTGGTCTGACTTTGAGCCATTATCTTTGTCATATTTTCCATTATTTGCCGTGTGAGCTCCCTTTGAGTTCTATCTTTGTCTGGGTTTTCTACACCAACAGGAGAGAGAAATGCTAGATCTGAAGTGCTGAGGACTTCCAAGAACCCATCCCATTGAGGAGAATTGGAAACATCTTCTTGTTTTCCTCCCAGGTGCCCTTAATACAAAAAATTCTTTCAAAAATTGTTATTGTCTTGTCTATTGGATATATGGAGCAAACCCTTCTTTTTACTGCTTAATGTCTTTCTATGCATAGATCTGGTTTTTTGCAGCTCTTGTCTTGATCAACTAACTGCAGATCTGAAGATATTGGCAGCCACATTTGATGTTAGGGCTATTAGTTATGCGTAGTTAAAGTGGTCTTTTTTCGTACACTTCGACAAAGGATTCATACTAACGACCGGCGACTCCACACGGGTTTTCAATTACGACCGCCGTTGTTTTTCATATTCCGTGATATTCACATTTCTTCACACTGTGTTTTTTTCGTTTTTTTTTCCTATTTTTATGTTGTTTTTCACCTATAAAACCCTAAAACATTAAAATTTTTATCTTCCGCATGTTTCTAGCCCTATTGCGCAGGTGACAGACATCAGCCGCAACTGAGACGACAACTTTTTCGGAAATCCGCCGCCGGGACACCTGGAGCTTCATGTCACACTTTTCAGCCTAGAAACTGCGAACTAGACTCCAGGTAGCACTTTTTAGCCCATTATCCGTGACTCCGGCATGTTAAAATAGGTCGAACCTCGCGACCGCCACGCTGTTTTTTCTTCAGCAGAAATTTTTTTTCCAGTTCTCCGTTTCCGTCGTGGTTTTCTACCCTCTGCCTCACTCCGTTTAGACCTCGTTTCTTAATCAGTTTTTTCTCATCTAAGTAAGGGGAACATACTCTCTAGGGCTTCGCACTCCCCTCCACTTTTGGTGGAAGATTTTTAATCGTTTCTCTGCATTCTGTTTTTTCAGAGTTTCAGCCGCCCCTTTTTCAGATCTGATACCTCCTTTTCAGATCCCTTTTAATCAGCTCTTCCCCCTTTCAAAACACCTCCTGAAGTTTTGTTTGGATCTACCTTTAGGGCCTCCTCCTTGTCCCTGATGCTTTTTTCTTATTTCCTCCTTTTTTCCAGCCACCTTGCCTCTGCCTCTTGGCTGTGTTCTGCACCTCTTTTCAGCAGATTTGTCCTTTAGATCCCTGTCCTTTTCGACCCTAGATCTATTGGCCTCTTTTTAGTGTGTTTTGACTAGATTTTTTCCCTCTGTTAGACTAGTTTTGAGAGACCCACCTTTTTGGGTTAGATCGATGCATTGTTAGCTGTTAATTTTCTATTATTTCAGCATTATGTACTGTTCTCTGCAGATTTATTTTCAGTTACACAACACACTTTTTCTTTTTCTCTCAAAACGTCAGGGTTTAAAAATTAAAATTAACGCACGCCACACACTCACCCTAAGCGAAGAAGAGCCTGGTTAACACTGCCAGGCAAATACTTTATAACATTGTAAAATCAATTGACACTGCACCTTTCTGCCCTTGTTTCGACATTGTAATCACTTGATTCTACACCTCCCTGCCTTTGTTAGTCATTATTCTTCCCCTTGTGCCATGTTTGTTTTGTCACCATTGTGCCCCCAAGGTACACATCCTGGAGACTTCTTGGCCTTCATCCTCAGTTTCCGGTCGGTCGACCTACTCCTTCCTGCCGTCGTCGAGTTAGTCTTCCGTCGAGTCCGCGCTCTGACTCCTCTTCTGATTCATTGGGTCCTCCTTTTACTTCTGGTTCTCCCCCTGTCACCTTCACTATGTCTGGTCCAGGGCCTAACGCTAGCGGTAATCCCGACCCTAATGTCGGGACTACTACTAGCGGAACCACCACAGGAACTACCTCGGCTGCACCTTTGCTCCCTTACATGGCAGGCCTCAGCCTCCCCAATCTCAATAAGTTGACCAATGACCCTATTCGCCACGATGTTGGTTGGCCAGCTATGCCAACCAAGCTCCCCTCCGACATCCCTAAGTTTGAAGGCCTCGCTGGAGAAGATCCAACCAAGCATGTCTGATATTTCCAAATGTGGTGTTCCTCCAATTCCATTACCGATGATTCCATCCGTCTTCGGTTGTTCCAACGCATGCTTACGGGCGAAGCTTCTAAATGGTATGTTGACCAGGCCACCTCTTCCCATACCACCTTTGCGACCATTTCCCAAGCCTTTTTATCTTATTTCCAGCTCCCTCTTCGATACGACACTGGTACAGAGCTTTTTACCTCCTTCTGTCAAACCTCTTCAACCCGCCTTTCCACTCATGTCCAGAAATGGCGGAGAAGACGAAGCTTATGTCGAGCTCCCACCTTCGAGGATCGGGTTTATATGGACTGGTTCCTTCACACTCTCTTACCTCCCATTGGCAAAGATGTCACCTCTCATTTCCCTCAAACCGAAGAAGCCGCCCTCCAAATCGCCTTGAAATATGACCTGATCTACGCTCAGTCTGGTTATGTTTATACCGTCCTTCCTGACCTCCCCAGGCCCGGTGGCACTAACGCCCCAGGGGCATCTCATTCTGCCGACGGTATCGTTGGATGCCTTTCTCATCCTTATGCTCAACCTCCTATGGGCTATTCTCATCCTTATGCTCAACCTCCTATGGGCTATGGTCTCCCTCCGGGAGGGGCCAGAACCTCTACACTTTTTCCCCTCCAGGTAGCATGTATCTAAGATACGGCATGCCTCCTCCTTTTTCTCAACCTCCTGCTTACCTCAATGTTGCCCAACCTAACCACTATCCTTATCCGCAGCCTGGTGGTCCAGCACCTCCAGCATTTGCACTTCCACCTCCCTTGCCTTCTCAACCCCAGCAACAGCACCTACAGCCCCCTCCGGGGCAAGTATTTGCACAGCAGGGTGCGACTAATCCCCCTTCCTCTCAAAGAAGGCGGAGAGGAAATCAAAATCAATCTGCCCCTGGTACTCGTGGACCCAATCCTCAAGGTACTGACCCTAACACCGCTAACCAGCAACAGGGCACTCAGCCCAAGCCGAACAGACCTATTCGCACAAATAAGCCTTGTTCGTGTTGTGGTGTTTACAGTCATTACACTCACGATTGTCCCCTCTTACCATAGATGCGGCAGATGTGGGAATCTCAAGCCACATTGCGAGGACAACATGCCTCCCCTCACGATCCCCCTAATGTGGCCACTACCCAACCAACTGTGTTTACCGATCCTTTCCCCCAGCAAGGATTCGTGGCTGCCCAACAACCTAACAGACAGGTCGCCGCTCAACCTTCCCCTTTTGGTTCCTCCGATTACCAGATCCTCATGATGAACTCTGATCCATCCTTAACCGTCAACCTTCACCTTTAAACTTGGTCTCGCCAGTACCCCAAGCCTTCCGCTCAGTCTGCTCCCGAGTCCCCTTCTTCAGGTTCTACAGAGCCTCTTTCGACATCCAATGGCCCCTTACATATCCCTCAACCCAAAGTTGAGGTTCATCCCAAGATTCCTAAGGGACCATTACGCCGAAATGCTGCTTCTGGTCGAGCTGCTCATTCGTATAGCATAGTAGATGATTTGGCGCAGTCTCCTGCTACCATTTCCACATTGGAACTCCTCCAATCGTGCCCTTCCCAAAAGAAGGCTCTACTATCTGCCATGGGCGCTGTGGATCCTGCTGATGACCAAATGATTGTTTTTGATGCCCATCAATCGGAACATCCTCCCCTTCCTGCTTCCGTAGCCTTCCAAATCCTAGTCAAAATCTGGAACGCTAACGTTTCTCGGTGTATAATTGATGAGGGGGCATCCACCTGTGTGATGTCCGCTTTGGTTTGGAAGCAACTCGGATCTCCTGAGTTGGCCCCTTCCACGATCACCCTTCGAGCGTGGGATGGCCACGCCTCCCAGCCCATTGGCCTCTTCCGTAATTGTCCTATCACTCTTGCGGGCAAGACTGTTTGCGTTGACGTCGAAGTCATCGACGCCCCTCTAGATTACAACATTCTCTTGGGGCGGAGCTACACCTATGCTATGTCTGCTGTCCCATCCATGGTTTTCTGCAAGATGTCTTTCCCTCATGATGGAAAGATAGTCACCATTGACCAGTTGACATATCATGAGCCAAAATATCAGACCTCACCTGAGACGACCATCTCTTCTGTAGCCAACAAGAAAACTGTCGATTCCTTGACCAGTGTCTCTCCTGGCGTCTACAAAGACTACTCTTTGCTCGGAACCTTCCCTAGTCTTCCTCCTCCTCCTATCTCTGACCCCAGCTCATCGAATGTTTGCCTGATGCAATCGTCTCGGGCTGCTCTCAAGCAACCTGCTTCGACTAGTCAGCAACCGTGCTCTCTGCAACCTGCTCCTAGCCCTTCACCTGCAGCTGGTAGTCATGAGCCTCTTTATCCTCCTGGAATGGTTCCTCCAAGCATTATCCATTTAGAAGCCCTCCCACCGGGCCATTACCCCTCTGGTCAGATACCAGTCCTAGCTCCCCCACCAGGAGTGTCAACAGTACCTGTCATGGCCACCCTCTCTCTTCCTAACCTAACCCTTGGGATTCTCGTCTCGTACCTTGATCCTCCAGCCCCCACCTTGCCTGGTCAACCCAAACCTTATATTGCTTTGACCCTGGTTCAACCGGTCCCCATGAATTCTCCCGATGCATCAGTGCCTCCGTCACCTCAACAAGAACCACCTCCTGTTGCGACTGCTTCGAGTAAGAAGAGCAAAGCTCGCAAGAGGGCATCAAAGGACAAGGCTGCCCCGACAAACCCCGCTCCTCCTCAGCCTCCAAAGCATACCATCCAGTGTGATTTGTGTGATGTTTTCGGTCACGCCTCCCATACCTATCCTGAATTGCTTCATCTCAAGCCCATGGTTAATGTCACGTTCCCTGAGTCCGCGGTCCCAGAAGCCTCTGTTCCTTCCACGACCACGGCCAAGAACCCCAAGACTATTCACACCAACCACCCCTATGCTTTGTGTGATCTCCATGGCCATTACACCCACCTTTGTCCCCGCCTCGAGGACTTCCGCACCTCTCTAGCCACGGTCCGCCAATTCGAGGCCAAGCGCAATGAGTCCACCTCTCCCCTATTTGCGCATTTTGCTTTGGAAAAACTACCAGACATGACTGCTCCCATTGACATTCCCCCTCCTGATGTCGAGATGACGGAGCCTTCGTCCAGCATTTTCTACCTATCATCATCCATGAGACCCTCGGGGAACATTCCATCTGAATCCTTCCCTGTTGTTTCGCTTGACCTTCCTTCAGCGATCATCTTGGGCTCAACATCGGTAGATCCTTTATCTACTTACTCTTCGGTCACCCATTGTGACGATGCGCATGTGAACCTCTCTTCTCATGATGATGATTCAGGCCACTTCACCATGTCAGGTGGTTCTTCTTCCACCGGTCACCCCATCTTCTATCACGATAACGAAATTATGGAAGAAATTCCCACCCCTGACTTTATCTATTCCCCCTTACATCGAACCCATGCGTTGACACCACATCCACCTTGTGGCCATTACATCAAAACCCAATGTTTGGGTAAGGGGGCACCCACATTTGAGAGACCACGAGACGCCATTCTCCACCACTCTCCTAGTGTATCTGGTCATGTTGACTCTAGACCCAGTATTCTTCCACATTTAGAAGAACCTCTAGAGTCCCATATCACTTCAGATCACTCTCGGGACGATACCCCTTATCGTTCCCTCATCTTACATCAGCAACCCAGTCTATTAGACATTATTGTTGACCAACCTATAGCTTTTCTATGAGAGCATCAGTTCATTATCTCCAAATCCTCCTTTTGGGATAGTGACACCAGGTATGCCAATTCGGAAACTTAAAGTCCATTTGATCCCTATATGCAGTACCAAAAGAGATTGGTAATCCTCCATTTCCTTTCTCAAACTGCATAACCATAACCAGAACAAATGGCACACCACATCATTAAAATATGTTTAGATTCCCATCTTTCTAGATACATTTTGGCATGACCACACCATGCTTGGGGGCACCTCTGCCCCCCAACCACCACGCCCTCCCTCAAAAATCAGATTTCTTCACTTGCAACACTCATACTAGGGGCACCATTTGGCCTCCATACTTATCCATGCTCGTGTTGATGTCCAGGTAAGTGATTTACCATCTTGTACTCATGTTTTCATGGTCCCCCCATTGGACCTTTCTTTGTGTGGCAGCACCATCGAGTCACCCTTGTTTAGAGCATCCAAGTTGAGTCATCATCACATCCATGGAGTCTATCCCGAGTCCCTTTGTGCCCCGCTATAGCCCTCCATCCTTCATTGCTTGGTCTCTCTCTTGCGTCGCACTTTATGACCTTCAGTCCCACTATCCCCTATCCCTTATGATCTTTTGTCAGTCATTGCCATGTCATTCATGCCCTTTATGCTCTAACAAGGGAAGTCGTCCATTCGCTACTCAGTCCTTTCCATTTCCCTATCATCATTAGTGTCAGTCTGTCCGTCGCTCCACTATTTTCTCTCTTGCCTTAGTTGAGGATCTATCATTGCCTCACCTATGGCGGACCTCCTTCCGTCGACATCATCTCCTTCATTCCAGAAGACAGGTCTAGAGGGTGGTGTACCTTGGTTCCAGCTTCCACTTTTGTTCGGTGTCTCAGATCAGGCAAAGGGATCTCTCATTTCCCTTTGACTTGATTGTTTCTCCACTCTAGCTCCTTTCAGCATGATCGAGATCCGTATGCTTGATGGTCCAGTGATGCAGCAACCGCTTTTGGTGATTACCGGGTGTGTGTGAGATGTATCAGCCCTCATGAGGGGGTGGCCCTGCAGGTAGCCCCCCACATGCCCGGATGACCTCTTCATTACAGCCTTCGATGTAGCTCCATATATTTGATGATGTCGGCCTTAGCCGCTTGCACCGCCTCTTTGATTTGCATATATCAGTCAGATTTTGTGATCCCTTCCCCGCCTATAGGGGGCATTTATGTTGTATTTGTATCTCATGTACTCAGATATTATTGTATAAGTCCTGGCTATTATCCCAGGCACAACATGTATATGGGATCCCTCATTGTATTCTTATCTGGCTCATGTTTATGCCGGTTGTACTTTATGGTTCGATCCCTTGTTTATTGGACACACTATTCTTTTGTACTTTGTCTCGGCGAGCATAGGTATGCCTCCCCCACCGCCTTTAGCACAGGTACCCTCTCATAAAAAGAGACTTGTTGCACCTGTAAGTCTCGTCTCCTCAGGGTCTAGTTCTTCAGCGCATTAGTCTACCTCACATTTCTCTCTCTGACTTCCCTTTTCATGTCTGGTGATTGAGTTCTTACAACATACTTCGGTCATACGTTTTTCTCTAACACTCGCAGCTGGAAATACATTTGCACCATTTTTTGGTCATCTAACCTATTATCATTAGATGGACCCAAGTGCACCATGTAAGACCAATTTTACCCTACGTAAAATTGCTTTCAATATGTAAAATAACTTAATAAAACACATCTATTAGGTTGTTTATGGTCTAAACAGGAAACCCCAAAGGGAAATATTAAACAAATCTATATTTGTTTGATTTTCCTCATGGAATAATTAATTAAACAATAATTTAATTATTATTCCTGGTCATGTTTAACCCAAAACAAAGGAATTAATTAGATAAATCTTTATTTATCTTATTATTTTCTAGGAATAATTATTTAAATCTTATTTAAAATAATATTCCTTGTTAAATATGACTAAATCACCCATAAATAATTAAGTAAACCATTATTTATTTGATTATCTTTCGACCACTTCCTTAAAATGATAAATAAATCATTTATTTATTTATTATTCACAAATAAAGAGATTTGACCCAAGTCAAATACCTTTTCCCTCCAACAAATATAATAAAATAGTCGATAAATGGTGGATCTAGATTTGGCTAATGTTATTTTAATCATGCACCAAGATCTAGAATGACCCAATATTTTGTTATAAATAGGAGGGTTTTTCCTATCATTCTTCACCTTTTGTCGCCTATTAGATCACTTTGGATCTATACACTTGGTCACATTTTCCATTATTTGTTGTGTGAACTCCCTTTGAGTTCTATCTTTGTATGGGTTTCTACACCAACAAGAGAGAGAAATACTAGATCTGAAGTGCTGAGGACTTTCAAGAACCCATCCCATTGAGGAGAATTGGAAACACCTTGTTTTCCTCCCAGGTGCCCTTAATACAAAAATTCTTTCAAAAAATATTGTTCTTGTCTTGTCTATTGGATGTATGGAGAAAAACCTTATTTTTACTGCCTAATGTCTCTCTATGTATAGATCTGGTTTTTTGCAGCACTTGTCTTGATCAACTAACTACAGATCTGAAGATATTGGCAGCCACATTTGATGTTAGGGCTATAAGTTATGCGTAGCTAAAGTGGTCTTTTTTCATACACTTCGACAAAAGATTCATACTAACAGAGGAGGAGAAGTTTTACAACACTCACCCTATCAGTTGCTTGAGGACAAGCAACATTTTGGAGGGGAGGACTGTAATATTCCCAATTAGCCCAAGCTAATGGGAATATTCAATTTTGTTTCATTTTTATGTTGCTTATAAATGTGTAAAGGAGGACAATAAAAACTCTTATAACAACAAATAAATCAATGCCACTTGTGAACAAAGCTAAATCTGGGCTATGTAAATAAGCACCCTTAGGTGTGAAAGGGGCTAAATGTTTTGACTAGGTCAACCATGATCAAATCACCTCGTTGTCTTGGAGGAGTGGCCATCAATGGTGCACAACACAATTTTAGATGTATATGGTTCATGTGAAAGGATTCATTTCAATGAATGGGGTTTAGGGTTTGCAAGCTCTTAAATTATAAAAGGAAGAGGATGGCAGCATGAGAAGGTTGTTGATGTGATTACATTTTTTAGAGTATATTGTCTGTTTAGACATATCTCATTCTCCTTACTGTTTAGCAGAGAATAGTGTTTTTTAGCACAAGGATCTCCTATTTAGGAATCCCATCTCTTTCCTTGAGAGGCCTCTTGGAAGAGTCTTGAATTTCTTGTCCTCTATCAAGCTAAAGGCCAAGCTTCCTCTTCTAACTACAACATAGATCCTGTTGAGGGTTTGGTTGTCTTTGTAAGCTACAACAAGTGGAGGCTAGATCAACTCAAATCTAGACCATTCTAGTGCTTCTTTTCGGTGGGAAAGTCTTCTACTCCATTGGCAAGAGAGTATTGGATCATTGGAGCATCAGATCCATATCTTGGCACTAGGCCAAACTTATATTAAACCCTACAATGCAGTTTCACTTCCATATCTGCATTTTCCTGTAGGTGTTGTTGCAGGGAATTTTGGCATAACATTTTGGAGGACTTTTTTTCATGTGTTGGGGATATACCCTTCACCTTTGGGATCCACTAAAGAGGATCATATTATTTTATACATCAGATTAGATCTGAATACTCCCGCAATTCTGAATATTTCTGCAAATTTGCAGCTTTTAGATCTCATATCTACTCTATGTGCTTCATGTATCGCTGAAAACCCCAAGGGGTATTTGAAGGAGAGCCTTTATAGTGTATGGATCTGTCATAGATCTGAATTTTCATGCATTATTTTTATCTAGATCTAAGTTGTAATCAACAGCTGTTGCGGCCTAATAAAAATAACGTTGTCAAGGTATTTTCTACTCATATGTATGGTTGCTGCACCTCATTTTGAGGAGTTTTCTTCATTGGAGACTTCTATTTCCTCTTGTACATTTCATGAGCTTCATTTTAGATATGATTTGGTGTCATAAATGTTAAAGAAGGGTCTCCACATTGGCCTCTTGCTCTTACTTAGCTGAACTGTGTTATTTCTCCGCAATATTGTTTAATATTGCTGCATGTTTCCCATTGGGAATATTACATCTTATCTTCGCCACTCAAGAAATCAAATTTATCTTTCTCCTTACCAATAATAGGTTCCTCATCATCATACATAACTTTCTCATCTCCATTGAAGATACTTCCTTCACTAAGCAAGGAATTTATGAACTAGCACACAACTGCCAAATAACAAAGCTTGATCTTCATACGAAAGAGAACGATCATCATCATATGTGTTGGTGGATAAATCATTATTCTTGAAACAGGACAGACCTCCCAAGTGTCCTATAGACAGCTAGCAACAAATAGCCAAACAAAAACTATTTTATCTACATAATATCTGATTCAGAATTAGATACAACAGAGGTTTTGAAGACCTACCTATTGTCCATCACTATTCGTAATGATCTTCTTTCTAGTTTCTTGAAAGAGTCGTCTTCAAAGATCTGCAATCACAAACATGGAAAAAATCAATAGCACCTGCATAGTATAAACTAATTCACGAATCATATATCTATCAAGATGATCAGGGAATTCAAGAAACAAGCTAATTAATTAAATAACTCATTGATAAAACATGATAAACAAGGTACTTAATTAAACAAATCATTGAGAAAATGGGATTCATTCGTATTATCTTTGATGAAGAAAGAGCCTTACAACCATGTCCGCCTTGATGTCGTACAGGCCTTCCTGGGGTCCGGAACAGGCGTTTCCTTTACTCTGACAAGCTTTGAACTCTCTCAGCTAAAATGCACATGGGTGTGTAATCATTCCCACATAATGATCAGTTAAGAGAGTCTGAGTTTCTACAGCATTTCTCCTCAAAAATTCTCAAAGTCTAACTCCCTTTGAGGCTGAAATATGGCCTCAATTTATAGGAAAAGAGAAGAGGTTACAGCTCCACATAAGAGGGGATAGAATGCTCTTTTGAAGGGATTGAGCTCCATAAGCCAAGGGGTAGGCTCCCATAATGGAGGAATGAACATATATGATAGGAGCGAACCTTCGACTAGATAATTGCTTCTGGAAGCTTCTAGATTTGATTGCTGGGTTTTTAAATGTTACTTTCTGCATCCATTTTAACTTTTACAGGGGTCTGCACCTTTAATGAAGAAAAAGTATGTTTAGCTCCGCACGCTTTAGAACAAATAGGTGCGGCACCGCAGACAATGTTAAGAGAAAGTGCTTTACAAGTGTTTTTAAGACTTTTATGAGCTTTTCTCTCAATTTCAAGGCTTAATTTTAGGAACTTTGATGTTGTAGACTTCTAAGGGAGTAATATATGAGTAATGATGAACCCACATAGATACTAAAACGTCATGTGGTGACAAATTTCAGTGTAACAAATTTCCCCCTAAAGTGCGAAGCCTAAGAGCATTCGAAGAGTGATGTGCTTTATCATTTCAAGTATTATCTTGTGGACACCCCAGTCGGAATCCTATAAAAACATTCAATGCAAATCATATATATTTATATAATCAATGAGGTAGGTATTCCCATACTCAGATCAAAAACTAACTAAAATTGTTCTGATACAGAAATGATTTTAATATTGCATCAATAGTGTAGACACAACATGGGCACAACCATCTGTAATGAATAGTCTACTGCATAATGAATAATAAAACTCCTCGCAGCCTAGATGGAGGAAACTAGATCCAAGGTCTTCATTTCTGCTTCCCGAACTAGTACGATTCTATCCATTTGATTAAATGTGTTGAAGTCGAACATGGTATAACCCACTTGATTACCAGTCAATGATGTGAACTGTTAACAAGTGTGAGAGAAACCACCAATAATGACAATGGCTCTCAAAGTACTCAGTAAAATCCATGAAATGTGAATAAGTGATCTGAAGTCGAACATTTCACGAAATCGTTCGATCGAAGGTCAATGATGCAACATGTCATCGAAGGTAAGAAACCTGCCATTAAGGCATGCAAATTCCAAGGTACTGACAAATTCTAGATCAACTTCCTAGATGATGAGCTGTGGTCGATAGAAAGTGATCCATCGTAAGCAAGCTCACGACACGAAACCATAGATCAAGTTTTGAAGAAATTTTTTACAAGGAATGACTCAGGGATGGTCAACGCGAATGGAGACAAATGTTTGCAGATGAATGGTTTATTTTGACTGTCCTATTGAACACATAATGACACTGCAGATGGTTTGGTAATATTTTCCCTAAGCTAATACCCAAAAACTGGCTAAATACCTTCAATGTGGTTTGATTAACTGATAGGCAAAGGATTTTCCCAATCCAGGTAGAAGTGTGACAAAAAGTGTCGTGTTCAAAATTGGTATACTACTTTTAAATAAAAGTATAACAAATGGATTCGTTTTCTCTTTTTCCCCCACCATTTCTGGCAAGTACCTCTTTATTTTTGACAAGCTTGAGGAGGATAACATTTGCTTGTTTATAAGTTCATCCTTTGGATGAGTCCAACTTAGTTTAAAATTGAACCCTAAGAAGGAGTGGTCCGTTCCTGTTTGTAATTGACAGGTCTTTTACTGTTAAATTTTAACGAGTCCAGTATAGGAGAAACTCGGTGTTTTTCATTTTGAGGGAGTCAGAAGAAAAACTTAAGAAAACTCCATGGGTGTACTTTTTCGTAATTTTAGTCTCTTTCGTAATTTTAGTCTCTCAGGCCTGAAAAAGGATAAAATAATGTGGGAGAGAACTCTATTGACCATGATTAGTCAACATATACCTTTTTCGTAAATAGTCCCTTTCAGTCCGGAAAAGGGGTAAACTTATACTGAAGGGACGACTGTTCATTTTCTTTAATGAGTTTGAATAGTTAAGTACTCGACAATATTTTCAAATTTAGAGAGTCTTGAAAGGGTTAAAAAGAGGACTCCATGGTTTCACTTTTTCGTAAAATTTTAAGAGCCCGAAAAAGTGATAAAAGTATACTCTTCGTCAAAAATGACTATTTCACCCGAAAAATCCGATATTCTGCACAAAAACTCAAAAAATTAAATGTACCTACTTTTAATAAAAGTATTTTGAAAAACCATCTCTTTAAAGTGAAAAATAAACAAAATTAAATTTCATTTATTCGAAAAAACTTATAAAAATGAGTTTTCCAAATTCATTTTTACCATTTGAGTTTAGAGAAAATTTGATAGCTTTTGGCAAAAAATGCTCCAGAGAAGATTCCAGACAAACTGACCGTTCAAATCGAAAACCGTCTGCTATAGGTAATCCACATTATCTTTTCCTTGCTTTTCATCCGTTCATTTCCTTAATTTAGGGTTTAAAATTCATTTTTGGGGAAGAAATAGGTTCAAAATTCCGCTCACAGGGGTCTGCAGGTAAGACACACAGTACTTGCGGACCCCAACATTTTCTTACAAAGAAAAATGTCATGGTCCTACACTTTTAGTAAAGAGCCCATGCATAGCTACGCACTGTCTCTGAACAAAAAGTGTGGAGGCGCCGTGAAGAATTTAAAAACACATTTTCTCTCCAAATTACCCAAAATTTTCTTTTTTAAAACGATTCTAATCTTTCATTTTGTTCATTGTAGGATATTTACAATCATTAGGGGAATTTTGAGGTCTAAAATGGGCCTCCTAGGGAAATAATAAAATAATAGTTAAACCAATAAAATAATATTTATGAATTTTGAATTCACTTTTTGCATCAAAATCCATGCAACCATGATTAAATTCAATTCAAAAGTTGTACCAAAATAAAATTAATAAAAAAATTGTATTAATGTGACTATAAATAAAGATAAGCTTTTCAAGAAAAATTCATTATAATTGAACAACTAATGCATTTTTCCTTTGTACTTAAATAAATTAAAATAAAATATAAATATAAATTCATAAATTCCTAATTATATAATATACTATTAATAAAAATTTATATTATTTAAATTATATAATAACATGTAATTAATATACTATATATAACATGTAACATGTAGGGATATGCATTGTTTCTTTCAAAAAATATGAAATGACAATAATAATATTTTATTCAAAAAGTGTGAAATGGCATTTATTATGAGTACTTTACTTTGACTTTAAAAGTACTTAGAGCACTATCATGGTTAACCATGAGTTTTTATCCACCATTGAGAATGTGACAAGTAAGTACCTTTAACTCAAGAAATGCCACCTCAACCATTAGGGATGATGTCATCCACTAAAATGTGATTGGTTCTCATAAAGTGAATTTTGATTGTACATTTTCCTTAGGAGGCCCATTTTAGACCTCAAAATTCCCCTAATGTGATGAGGCCGATCCTAAAGACAAGCATATTGATATCAAAACCATCATCCATCCTGAGTTGAAAGTAGTTGCATTTACCGTAACCAGGTTATGTGGAAGTGCAGCTTTACATGTTTCTATTGGATCTCAAATGCGAATTGCAGTGGACTATTTTCGAGGCACCATATTCAATTGGTTCGAAGCAGTGTTAGCCAATATCAAAGGCCAACTAACTAGAGCAAAGAACGGGAAGTTGAATAACTTTGAATATGGATCGATTTTGGTTACTTTTTCTCTAGATAGGATTTCTCTATTGACCCCGTAACATGTTCCAATTGATCATGGTAGAGTCCGAGAGCCTTGGATGGTTTGTTGGGTTGCATTGATGGCCCATCACAATGAGAGTATAGAGATTGTTTGATTTCCCCCGACCTACTTCCATTGGTTAGAGAACCAACTCTTCGTGATAGAAGACTTCCCTTATGATAGGATGGATTACTGCAGTGATCAGGATATGTCACTTCCTCTGGGAGCTTAGTGGGATAACTCAGGTAAGAACCATTTTTGACATGTTCTAAATTCTAATTTTTATTTTTATTTTTAAATCGTCCACAACTGATAAAAAAAAATTCAAATGTAGATGTGGGTCCACGTCGACTAGTCACTCTCCGCCCCCTCGAGAGGAGGCAAAGGGATGCAGCACCACCACCACCACCACCACAGGATCAGACAACAGATATCCTTACTAATTTGGAACACCATCTGGAGCAATTGAATATGGACATCCCAGAGACTACCATAGACGATATTCCACTTCACTTGCAGAGATATGTCATTGGGGTTCCTGGACCGTTCAGGAGATTCCTAAGTAGGGTGGCACGGGCTGTAGTATATTATCATGATCATTACCACAGATAGTGGATGATCGACTATATAGACTCATATCATTTTTTGTATACTTTTTTCTTGATCATAAGGCATTTTGAACCTATGATCAAGGACGATGTACTATTTTTTTTTGAAACACTACTCTATGCTATGATATACTACTATTTTGAGTTACCTGTCCAACATGTTATTGAATGTTATTTTGATTTACTGCTTTCATTATCACAGATGTCTGTTTATAACACTAGAAGCTATTGCATCTTCTAATGTGTTTAAATTTCTTGGAATGTGTTGATACTCAATATAATCAAATTCTCGTTCCAACAGATGAACTTCCAAAAATAATATTAACAACACTAGTTTTTTAATTGCATACACTTGATTTAATTGTAATAGAACAAGCTTAGAATCTAACCTAATGATCAAACTCTGAATTCCAAATGAAATGGATTCAGACAATAACTCAATAACTGCACTATATTCTGCAATATTATTCATCGTTTGACTGAGGCTTACCCCATGCATAGATACTAACTCGTCAGTGGGTGAATAAATAACCCAGGCTGTGGAATAAATGTTCCGTGTACTATGACAAGCACCATCAGCAAAACCAATGTACGTTTGAAAAGACGTCGACATCTGTAATATCAAGAGTAATCCAGATAAGCAGGAATAGTAGAAAAATCACACTTAAGCTAGGCACACGTTTCTAATCTACAGCACACCAGCTAGAAAATAACTAATATACAGGAAATATCTCCACACAAGAATCAAGCGTAATATCTCTTCAAATAAAGCCCATTTCTGGGTTTTCCTAGAGAGACCTCGTCAAAATCAATCAATTCATAGGCCCCTTTTGAAAGCTGTCGCTTGACAATATAAGGACCATGCCACATAGGTTCAAATTTCCCAGCCCCTAGGTTATTTTTAGCTTGATCATATACTAAAACTAGGTCTCCTTCTGAAAAAATACGAGGTGTAACACTTCTATCATACTGAGCTTTCATTCGTTTCGCATGAGCCTCGGTAGCTAATGCAGTGGTGCGTCGATTCTCATCTAATTGAGCTAAGTACAAAAAGCATTCTTCCTCCTCAGAGGTAGCTAGTAGTAACTCTATGGCTAGTTGGAGTGACAGTATCTCACATTCAATCAGTAATACCACTTCTAAACCGTAAACCAGTTGAAAAGGGGTAAAACCTGTTGATGTTTTTGCTGAGGTCTGATATGCCCAAAGTGCTAAAAAAAGCATGGTATTCCAATTCAATTTATGAATTCTGATGATTTGTTTAATCATGGTGACTAAAAATTTATTGATAGCTTCAACCAGACCATTGGCCTATGGTTAATATGGTGTAGAACTGTCATGGCATAGGCCAAGTTGAGCAGTCAGTTCGGTCATCATGATGTTTCGAAAATGGCTCCCACGATCAGTAATTATCACTTGGGGTACACTGAAACGAGCAATCACATGATTGAACACGAAAGTAGCTACAATTTTTCCATCTGTCGCAAATGTAGGCATCGCCTCGACCCATTTGATAAAATAATCTACTGCGAGAATAATATACCTATGCCCCCCGGCCAAGTGAGGGTTACATGTAATGAAGTCAATGCCCCATTTTGCAAAAGGATTGACAACAATTATAGGGTGAAGAGGAGCAAGTGGTGCACGCATCTTTCGATGCGAATATTTGACAATTATAGCATTTTCGGATCGCATAAATACAATCTTTAAATAAGGACGGCCAAAAATAGCCAGCACGCAATATCTTTTGGGCTATGGCATACCCAGACATATAACCGCCACATGGTCCAGAGTGACAGTCATTTAAAACATTTTCGGCTTCTTCATGGGTGAGACAATGTCGAAAAACAGAGTCCGCACCACAACGGTATAGTGTGTCGCCAACAATATGATATTGTTGAGACTAGAAACGGATTTTATGTCATTGTGACTGTGAAAGTTCGAGCTGAAAATATTGGGTCTGGTTAAACGATGATATCTCCATACCAAGGATCAATGGTACTAATAAGAAACAAGGATTCTTCCATGATCGGTTATTCCGCCACAGTTTCTGTATCAGTACGTGGGAAGTCACACATAAGTTCAACAAATATCAATGATTTCTTTGATTTGGATTTTTCAAATTCCAAGTCAAACTCCTATAGGATAACAATCCATTTGGAGTATTTTCCCCCTAGCAATTGTTTGGTCAAAATATACATCATAGGGTTATAATCAGAAATCATTTTTGTTTTGCATAAAAGTATGCAATGATGACAACGTTGGACAACTTGAACGGTTGCCAAGGCCAATTTCTCCACATGTGAATATTTGATTTTAGTCAGATGCAAATTGCGACTAAGATAGTAAATCACATGTTCACCATGGAATTCATCTTCCTGAACTAGAATCATTCCTATCGTGGAATCGGAAGCGACGAGGTACAAAAAGTAATCCTGGTTGTAATTGGGAGGATGCAGTAATGGTGCATGGGTCAATGCATATTTAAGAGAATGAAAAGATCGATTAGCGATCTCGTCGCAAAAGAAAGGAATATTATGTTTCAACAACCTGGTAAAACCTTTCGTTAACTCTACGTAGTTAGGAATGAATCGACGTAAAAAGTTTGCTTTCCCTTGAAAACTTTGGAGTTAGCAAAGAGTAGAAGGAGGAGGTAAATTGATGATGGCCTCAACCTTCGATGGATCGACACAAATGCCTTCCTTTGAGACAATAAATCCCAAAAATCGTCCAGATTGTACACAAAAAACACATTTGTGAGGATTCAAACGAATCTTATAATGCCTACATCATCTAAAAATGGCTCATAAATGAGTGATATGATCTGCTCTGCGCGAGGAATGAGCAGGAAAATCATCGAGGTAGGGTTGCACAATGTGTTTAATGTCATGAAATGCATAAGACATTGCCCTTTGAAAAGTGGCGCCAACATTCTTAATTCCAAAAGGTAATTTGCGATAAGCAAAAGTCCCCCATGGACAAATGAAAGTTATTTTAGGTTGATCTGCAGGGAGTATGTTGATTTGATTTTAGCCGGAAAATCCATCCATGAATGAAAACATTTCACTTCCAGCACAATCGTCAATAATTTGATCGATATAAGGGGTTGGATAATTGTCTTTTGGACAAGCTGGATTTATATCTCTATAATCGATACATACTCGTATTGTTCCTTGTTTTTTATTGACAGGAACGATATTAGATACCCAATCCGTTAATGGAATTGGATAAATAAAACCTGCACGAAGTAATTTTTCAACTTCTGCTTTAATAGCGGCAGCTTTCCGCGGATGTATCTGACGTAATCTCTAGCTGATGGGTTTAGCATCCAAGTATGTATTAATTTCATGGACAAAAATCGACAGATCAATTCCTGGCATTTCTTCATATGACCAGGCGAAAATGTCACGGAATTCCTAAAATAGGGCTTTATATGCTTGGATTTCATCAATCGTACAAGAAGAACCTATATGAATGTTTTCAACAATTTCGGGTTTTACTGAAATGTCAATGGGAACCGTTGTAGAAATTTTTTCTAAATTCAATTCAGAATCGGAAGATGAGAGAGGATTCTGAGGTTCTTTGACGTAATCAGTAGTAAAAATGGAGGAAAAAGCATTCTCAAAATGATCGAGATCAGGTAAAAACGAAGACCTATGATGCAGATATTCCCATGGTAATTCATTGACAGACAAGAATTCTCGAATATGTTCATCAGTATTGAATACCTGTTGACCAAGATCCAAAATTGATGTCGAAGCTGAGATCGATATTGAAAGTGACTCCTCATTGATCACATTCAATGGATCAAATTCAGTTGAAAGAGTAGCTGAAAATGACTATACTACCTGATATGCTAACCCAAAAGGATTCAAAGGCATTATGCCATCGAAAGAATCCAGTTCTAATTCTAAAGGTACTATCCAAGGATCATCAAAGGAAATAGTACTTGATGTAATCATATTGATGTTAGAAATAGGAGGCGGTACATTGGGAGCAGGCAGGGAAAAAGTTCCCAGTAAAGCAGAATCTTTAATTAACCCTACCCCAACATCCTTATAAGGGATACTCGATTTTCTGATTTTTTGGATGCTATCAGTAGAGGTTGGGTCAGATGAATAATATGAGAGCTGATCTATTTTAATGATCTTTCCTTTATGTGGAAACATGATGAGATGAAAGATCGATGATAAAACAGCAGTCATGGTGTAATACCAACTGCGACTCGGGAGAAGGTTGTAATCTAGAGGGGCATCAACCACTTCCACATCCAGATTAACAGTTTTTCCTTCGACCTCTATTGGTAGATCCTGTAAAATACCATATGGATGGAAACATCTTCCATCAAAAGCTTTGAGGATAGTAGGCGATTGGTTAATTGTCAGAGAACCAAGTGATTTCCAACATTTTAAAAACATAATACACATAGAAGCCCCTTCATTAACAACAGTACAAAATCATTTTTTGTTTTTTACTATTACTGGAATTTGAAAAGCCATTTGATGGGGTAGGCGGGGTGTAAAATTATCTAAATCGAAGATCATGAGGTTCAAATCCTGGAGGTCTACAGCTCCTATGGCTGAAAATAGTAATTTTCTTTGGGCTAGAGATGATTGCAGCACTTCCAAAGCCGACATTGCTAAAGGGGAAATTGCCAAGTCTTCAACAATATTATAATTCTGAGTAGCTCTCGCATGTGGATTGAAATTTGATTTACGAAGTACACCTTTAGCAGGCGGTTTTATTACTAAGTCAGGATTTTTTTTCTCGATCTGGAGTGGATCAGAAACTGAGGGAGATGTAGTTGATGTTGAATTGGAACTTTCTGCTTCTTTGCCACCAACAGGATTTTTACTACTGTAATCTTGCGGTCGCGTCACAACCATTAAGATATTCTCTAACGTATTTGAGGAAGATCCAATCATGTTACTATCTTGAGTAGGAAAGGGATCCTTCAAGACAACAGGTATGGGCGAACCCTTAACGAATTTCGATACCTTGGCTATATGCGGGCACTCTTTTGTAAAATGATCCTCATCACAGATCACACAAGGATAATGAGGTTTTCATTTATCGTCAGTTGGTTCAGTTTTATCGTTTTTATCTTTTGAAGATTTTTTGTTTTTATTCTTACCCTTCTTCTTACCACCAGTTTTGGATTTGGCTGTAGATGATTCTACAACATGAATATCAGTGGAAGTTTCAATGGAAGAATCTCCTTTTGGTGAATCGGGTAAAGTGATAATAGGAGAAGTCATCTTGGAAAATTTCTTCTTACTCTTTTTTTTTTTCCACAGAAAAAAAACGAACTTTCTATTATAATAGATAGTCTCTGAACATATGCCAAGAATTTCTGAGAGCAAACATTGCCAATCCCTTTGTGGGGGAGTGGAGTCATAGCTACTTAACACCCGAAACAAGATGTTAGCAGCCCTAGGAAGCCAAAATAACCAAAGCAAAAGCATCAGTGCATCTCTTTTAACTCATCATCAACCAGTAGGGATGAGAGCAGAAAGAGAGGAGGCACAACCGTGACCCACCATCACCAATAAGAGCTGGCACTAGATACTATCCCAGCCCCGACAAGTATCATAACATGAAGCAAAAGGAGAGCCCAGAACCTCCTTACAAAGGAAAACAATTCTGGACTCAATATAGTAGCAGTATTCAAAAGTTTTTAAAAGTCCACTATACAATGCTGAAAATAAACTGAATCATTACACAAAAAGAGGCTGTTCAAGGATTTGAACAGTCCCATTTACCACTTCAGCTATTGCCCAGGACCCCAGAGCGAGTTGAGCACCTTCTTTAGATAAGAGATCTGCTTGCTGGTTCCTTTCCCTGTAAATGTGAACAACAGAAATCTCAGAGAAAAAAGATTTAAGACGACGAATCTCCTTAAGCAAAGGAAGAAGAATAAAATTTCTACACTGTTGAGTCCCATTGAACCAGTTGACTACGTTTCTAGAGTCACCAAAAATCTGAATCTGATTCATCTGTTTAGAAGTAAGCCAGCAGAGAAGCAAATGAAGAGCTTTGAGTTCAGCGAAATTATTAGACCCTTGCCCAAGGCCAACAGAGGCTCGAAGAGAGTTTTCAGCAGAGAAATGAATGACCAACCCAGCACCACAATTATCATTGTCATCTGAAGCACCATCAAAGTAAGCCCAGGGAACTGATTCATTAATTGTCTCAGGCTGGATATTGCGAGAGGAACCTGTAGCAACAGGCGAAGGAATGCTATCAAAAATTGCAGCTCCCTCTGCTGCCAGCCTGGCTAAGGGAAAGGTGGACTCATTGAAAATAATCTTGTTGCGGGCGATCCAGGTTCCCCAAGCTATTAAAAGAGGAAAGGCCCTGATTTTATCATCCGAAGCCTCCTGCCACCAAGATTTCCAAGCCTGTTGAAAGGTTTCTCCATGCCATCTCAAGGGAATATTTTTCAGACGCAGAGTTTCTGCCCAAAGGCTAGCATTAAAGGGGCAAAAGAGAAATAGGTGTTGAAGTGTTTCTTCTTCAAACTTACAGAGCGAGCACCAGCTCGGCCCCTGCTTGCCTCTCTTTTGCAGAAAGTCCCAAGTTGGGACCTTATTAAGAAGAATGCACCAGAAAAAAATTCTGGTCTTTGCTGGGCTTTTAAGTTTCCAGAGAGATTTGGACCACCAATCAGGATTCCCCCAACCTTCTTGCGTCATAAGCCATTTATAACCAAACTTAGGTGTGTAGATACATGTTTGAGCGTGCACCCAACACAGTATATCATCCGAATCCAAAATTCTAACAGAAGAGAGTGAAAGATCAGCAATATACCAGTTCCATTCTTCCATCCACCTATCATCCAGGTGCAGGTTCGTGCCAGACAGCCAGCCTTGCTTAACTAGGGAAGTAGATCTGGGATCCGCCACCTGATTTAGATAAAAGAAACCTTCTGAATTTAAATGAGCCACTAGATCTCGGGACAAAGAGAAATTAGGCGAACAGCCTACCCAGGGGTCACTTCCCACCCGCACTTGGCTTCCATTGCCAACCTGCGATGCCAAACCTCTCTCAATTAGCTGAACTGAAGCCACAACTGCTTTCCAAACTGTAGATGCATTAGTAGAGGATTTGACTGGGGATCGAACCCAGTCCAAAATAGAGCCTTGACTGATGTATTTGCGCTTGATGACCGAGACCCAGAGGGATTATGTAGAAATCAAATGCCATGCTAACTTGGCCGCCAAGGATTTTGCAAAAGAAACCAATTTTTTAATTCCCCAGCCTCCCCACTCCTTTGGTTTTGAAATTTTATCCCAAGCCACCCAAGGACTGACCGTGTCCTGTTTTGATCCAGACCAAAGAAAGGTTCTGCATAATTTGTCTATAGAGGCCAAAATGCCTTTAGGGACCCAAGCAAGACTGGCCCAGTAAACTGGGATAGCCATCAGAACAAACTTAATTAAAACCAGCCGACCTGCCCGTGATAGCCACCTGAAGCTCCAATGTGTTAACCTTTTTTCAATCTTGGCAAGAAGCCATTTCCAATCCCGAATTCTGTAAGAGTCCGTTTTTAGCAAGAAACCAAGGTATTTGAAATGGTCCTGCAAGGAGCGAACTTCAAAGTTCAGCAATCTTTGAATTCTGCTGAGCTCATCACCAGAAAGACCTGAAGGAGTGATGGTTGATTTTTGAGAGTTAATTAGAACCCCAGTTGCTTTAAGAAAAAGCTCTAGCAGAATTTTTAAGGCACGACAGTCATCAATAGACCCATTCAGAAAAATCAAAATATCATCTACAAATAGAAGATGCGTGATCCAGAAGTTAGTTGCCACTTCAATCCCTTTTAAATTGCCCAGTCTTTTATCCCTATGAATCAGGAGGCTTAATCCTTCGGCTGCCAGCAAGAATAGCAGTGGCGAAAGAGGAAAACCCTGTCTGAGGCCTCGTTCAGGAGTAAAAAAGGAAGTGGCAGCGCCATTAATCAAGAGAGCAATATCTATAGAAGAAACACAACTCATAATCCACCGAACAAAGTCAAATCTGAAACCAAGATGGGTAAGAAGAAGCCTCAAATAAAGCCAACTGAATCTATCATAAGCTTTAGATAAATCCAATTTAACAATAAGCCCTTTCCTGCCACTCCTTTTTAGGCTATGCAGAGATTCTTGAGCAACACCTACAGCTTCATGGATTTGACGACCACTAAGAAAACCAAACTGTTCCGGGGATAGATGAGAGGAAAGAAAAGGTTTGAGCCTAGCAGCAATAACTTTCGCAATAAATTTATAGACACAAGTGCAGAGGGAGATTGGAAGAAAATCAGCAAAAGAAGAGGGGTGGTCAGACTTAGGAATCAAAGCAAGAAAGGTGGAATTGAAAGGGCCAAAGACTTGACCCGAAGCTGTGGATTCTTCAACAACAGCAACCAGATCATCTCCGAGGGTTTCAAAAAAATGCAGAAAGAATTCTACAGTCCAGCCATCCGGCCCTGGACTTTTTTCCTTTTGCATACCTTTAAGGATATCCTCAACTTCCTGTTTGGAGACAGGTGCCATTTTTGCCTCATTTTCTTCCTCATCCACAAACCTAGGGAACAGCTGAGCCACTCTGATCACTTCTGCAATGGTCACTTCAGATGAGGCTTTAAAGAGATCTTTGAAGTAAGCAATTCCCAAAGAAGATAAGTCCTCAAAAGAGGAGGCCACTTCTCCATTCCCCTTCGGTATTTCCCAGATAGTGTTTGCCATCTTCCTGCCTTTGGCATAGTTTTGGAAGAACTTAGTGTTTTCATCCCCTGCTTGAAGCCAAAGAGCCCTGCTTTTCAATCTCCAGGTTTCCTCTCTTAGCTGTAGAATTCTCCTTCTTGTGGCCTCCAACTCCTTAATTCTGTTCCTCGCTTCAATGGAATCATAACCTCCTCCTTCTGGATCTTCTAAAAGAGCCAGTTCAGAATTGACCATTTTTAGTTCCTCCTCCTCCTTCTTTTTCAAATTAGCCGCCCAGTCCTTAGAAGCTGATTTCATTCTCTTCAAGTTATTCCAGAAGAAGGCACTCCTAGAAGAATCAGGCCCACCTGGGTCCACCTCCCAAGTTGAAGCAAAAAGCTCTTGGTATGAGTCATCTTTAAGCCAAGCAGGGTTAAATCTGAATGGCGATCTAGGTTTCCTTCCAGCGCCTTTAATCTCAAGGAGGATGGGGAAGTGATCCGAGATACCACCTTCATCAATCCAGTGTCGGTAATCCGAGAGATGTTCCATCAAAGGCTCACTTAAAAGAAAGCGATCCAGCTTCTTCCCCACCCAATCCTGACCAACCCTTATGTTTCTCCATGTGGGTTTTAATTTCAGGAGGGGCATGTCCACCAGGTGAGCCAAAGCAATATGGTTAAGGAAAAAATCAGAGAGAGGGTCTGCTCTGGCCGTGGCACCCCAGGATTCCGCTTCCCCTAGCGAAAAGTTGAGATCACCTCCAATAATTAGAAAAGGTTGGGCTATCCAGGAAGAGCGAAAAATTGAAGACCAGAACCTCTCCTTCTCCAGACATGGCCCATAAATATTCAAAGAGAGCAAAGTAATGTTGAATTCACTTGAAAAAATTTCCACAGCTAGCACATTCTGGGACCCCCAAGAAGAAACATACTTTATTTTGATAGGATTAAAACCAGAGACCACTCCTCCGGATCTTCCCACAGCATCAAGAGCAAAAAAGGACCATCTAGGCAACAGTTTAGATAAAACAGAGACAACCTCCTCCCCTTTGCCCAGGGTTTCTTGTAACAGAATGATATCAGGATTGTGTGCACGCACAAGCTCTTTTAAGGCTAGCCGTTTGGCCTGACTAGCTAGGCCTCTGCAATTAAAAGAGAGGACAATCATGGCACATCCCCGGGGGGTGGCCGCTCTGCTCTAAGCACCCTGGGGAGAGTCAATTGCTTACCATCTGGTATATCAACAACCGCCTTGGACTGATCTAGGGAGAGGTTGGATTTTCTACCTCTAGCCTTTCTAGTCCCAATTTCTACGGAATTCGAGGCTAGACCACCCACTGCAAAGCCCAAACTTCTCATGTCCGAGCGAGGTCTGAGGTTGTAAGGGTAAGAATCAGAGACAGAAGACCGAGGGCAAGGGTCAGAAGGGTCAGCCCGAGAAGAAAGGGGCGGAACAGGGGCATCAGGAACAGAGACAACCACACTATCCAAAGTAGGCGAGGTAATATTTAAGGCCGAAAGGTCACTCAAAAGCTGCCTGGAGGGACCAGGCTCCAAACAGACATCAAAAGGAAAACAATCAGAAGACGAAGACAAGGGAGGTAAAGAGGGGGACATACCTGCCTGAATCGCCTTGCCAGAAGCTACTTCTAAGAGGGGAGCCAGAGGGTCAGCCTTGCCTTCGACAGGAGGAGAGGAAGGGCCGACATCAACCACCGAGTTCTGCACCGCGACCGCCACGAGAGGAGAGGAGGCCCCCTGAGCCGAAAGGTTCGGCTCTGCATCCAAAGGATCCCCATCCTGAAGTGAAACAGAAGATTTCTTAGCCCTGTTCTGCCTTCTCTGTCTTCGTTTGTGCTGATGACCCAACGGGCAGTCCCGAGCCAAGTGGCCGGTCTTATGGCATCTGTTGCACCGGAAGGGGAGGTGCTCATAATCCAGGACTTGCAAAAACTCCATGTCCTTGTATTGAAGCGTCATTGTCTCCGCAAGTCCTTCACGAGGGTTAAGGCTTACCAGAATGCGGGCCACGCTCTTATCCTTTGTTTGCAAGTAGGATTTGTCAGCTTCAAGGAAGGTGCCCAACGTATTCCCGATCGAGATGAAGATAGAATCGGTCCAGAACTGCAAGGGTAGGCCAGGCAACTTCACCCACACCGATGATTCAGCCATTTTCTCTTTCTGAGCATCGAAAAGAGGATTCCATCTTCTAAAGAGCACCGGTCTCTTGCCAAAGAACCAATTTCCTTCCAGGACTCTGTCCACTTGTTCTTTCCTCTCGAAGGTGATTGTGAACCATCCTCGCGCCAAGATGTTTATATCAACAGGAAATTCTGGGGAAGCATTCCACATAGTCTGCGCCCACTCTGCAATGTAGGCTTCCGAAAATTTTCTTCCCCTTACTCTCCCCACAACCATGGTCTCGGCTAAATCCATAACTTTTTCAATACTAATATCCACACCAAGCAGGCATTTCGGGCTTCCTTCCTTAGATTTAATAAACTTAGCTTTCTTTCTCTTTGTTCCCACAGCTTTCTTGACCTCTTGCTCCTCAGAAACCGGCTTGTCAGAAGGGTACTCAGCGCGGATAGTCTCTAAAAGGAAAAGTCTTAGAGCTTCGACAGAACACAAGGGTTCAAGGCCATTGAAGGAGTTAAGCTGGGCACCGACCCCTGTAACTACTTCACACTCCCGCGCAACCCCTTGATTATCAGAGGCAACTGATTTTGGAACGAAATCGACTGCCTTACTGGATGAGACCCTGGACAAAATATCACAATCACGGCCCCCATCCTTCCCTGGTACATCAAACCCTCCTTCAGCAAGATTCGAAGGCAAGTGCCCCCCCACCACACCAACTAGGGTTGCCTTGGGGAGACTATTCTCACCCTTGGTAACCCTATGCTCCTTCGATGCCTCTGAGAGAGGGGCTCCCAACAAAGCTAAACCCGCAGAGGGTTCGGCCCTAAGCAAAGAGGGGCCCTGTTCAAATTGAAAACCGCCACTCCCTAACCCTACTTCAAAACCACCTGAAACACCAAAAGGAATAGGGTTACCTTGAAAAGCCGAGAGCTGCGTGGCCGACTCGTGGTTGAGAGCTTCTTTGAAGAGCTCTTCAGAGGACAAAGGGCGACAGTTATTCGGAAAGTGTTGAAAACCAAAACTAGTGGCGCTCCGCTGCTCAATGAAATTAAAACCAGAATCCCCGCAACCTGTCGAGAGCCCTCGCCAATCTGTCTCGGCTGCCAAATCGAAAGAGGCGCGATTAGGGAAATAAAGATCAAGGTTTTTCTCTGAGACTTCTACTCCCCAAACAGTGAGCAAATCCTCCGGCGAAGGTTCAAGCTCGACGAAGAAACTATCAAGACCCATTTTGACCGAAAACCTGCCTTCTTAAACAAACTGCCAAAGCCCTCAGCCTTCGCTTTCCTGCAGCAAACCTATTCTCTGAAAACCGCTCAGAAAAGCCAAATGTGCATCCAAGGGGAGCCCCCATACTGAAAATTCGGAATCAGAACAACACGTACCGATGGCAGGCGACCTCGATGCCTGCGGAAGCTGCATGGAAGAAACCAAGCGTCTGCATTTCTTCTTACTCTTACCAGTGCTAACAGAACCAATTACACCATCAGCGGCATGAGAGCCCAAAGGAGTTGTAGCTAATTGACCAGGTCTTGGTAAACCAGGGATTTTGTCATACAAAGTACCTTACTGTGTATATACAAGGTCAAGGTATTGGGCCTGAGCAATGACTTGCTCTTCTGTAACAATGCCTCCTTTGGCCACATCTTCAGTAATTTTGGGCAATAATGATTTAATAAACCATTTAGCCAAAATTTGATCTGGAATAAAGACCTTCACTAAACGCCTCCTACGTCTCCATTCATGAATGTGATCGGATATGTACGTAGATTTATATTGTTTTAATGAAGTCAAAAATTCCGTGGCATTGTCATATCTGACAGGAAACTGAAAATGGGTTAAGAAAGTAGTAGCTAGTGCATTAAAATTATTAAATGGGCCTCGTGGTAACTCAATGTACCATTTGGCAGCTAGACCAATGAGAGTTCTCTGAAAAAGATGCAATCGAATCGAATCATTGATTAGGGAATTGGATGCACACCAGAGGTGATAAGTCATAACGTGATTAGATGGATCTTATCCTGACTTACCCTCAAACTTTGGAATATCACTGGGAAAATTTTTAGGCATCAGCGGCCAATATGGAAGATAAAAGATGGGATCATTCGTAAGGTGTGATAGATCAAGTAAATCTAAATTTGCTATAAATGGTAACCGATGGCTAGGGTCTTGATAACCTTGTGTGATCAAACCGGTTTCAGGAGGAATATATCCAGGATATCCTGGAATTGGATGCGCATTGGGAATCGTGAAACCTCCTGGATAACTAGGATTAGCTGGACCATACTGGGGTTGTTGAGGTACTTGATAAGTATACCCAGGATACGGCTGATACTGATATGTTGGATTTTGTGTAGCCTATCCAAATTGATATTGTCCCTGGTACGGTCGATAAGTAAATTGTGGTTGACTAGTGAGAACCGTACTCGTACTAGATTGTCTTGTAGGCGTCTGAGTCATAGTCTGAATTGTAGGTCCTAACTGTGGCACAGATATTTGAAGAATTTGCACTGATATAGGGATAGTAGAAACAAGAGCTGCAGATACTCCAAAAATAGGTGTGGTAGGTTGAACAAAAGTTGCAGCAGCAGTAGAATTTTGAGTCGGAGTTCTAGGTGTACTAGGCCCAGGCTGCTGAATAGAACCAGATGTAGAGACTTGAATGGTAGGCTGGACAGGTTGTTGGGTTGGACCGAAAGCTATGGGTTGTCCAGGTTGATTAGGTAACTACACATTGGATTGTAAAGTTTGTTGAATTTGAGATGGATCCCACACCATATTAATTCCGGGGTATTGACCCATAGAAGGTTGTGCATATGAAGGACCATAACCAGGTTGAACATAATTTTGATAATTAACTGGAAAATTTCCAACTCCTTGTAATAATGGTTGACCGGAAGGAGTTTGGAAACCTTGTGCTAGGTACTGACCTTGAGGTTGATAACCTTGAGGCATGTACTGAATCTAGGGTTGATATTGACCTTGAGGAATAGACTGACTCTGGGGTTGATATTGACCTCGAGGAATTAATTGACTCTGGGTTGATATTGACCCTGAGGAATAAACTAACTCTAGGGTTGATATTGACCTTGGGGTATGTACTGTCCCTAAGGTTGATATTGACCTTGAGTTATGTACTGTCCTTGAGTTTGTTCCCCAGGCAGGTAATATTGTCCTACAGTTTGACCTTCAGGTGGTAAAACATTACCCTAAGGTTGCCCTCCGGGCGGTAATTGACTACCTTGAGGTTGTTCCCCAGGTGGTAACTAACTTCCTTGAGGTTTCCCCCCAAGCAGTAACTAACTTCCTTGAGGTTGAGGATTTGGAATATTGCCAGACATCATAAAAATCTATTCTATGTTCAATGTTTCAGTGTTTGTTCCATTTGTACCAAATGATAACACTTGTTCAATTGGTTGAGGAGCTGCTCCTGAGAAGGTACTAGAGAGCGACTGGTATCCCTGAGGAACAGACGAACCACCATATACAAATGTTTCTGGAGATTGAGAAAACATAGATGACTAACCCAACATAGCTGATGAAGGAAGATAACCTCTTGATGTAGGGTAAAAAGGAGTTCGGGGTGGTGAATAAGTAAGACCCACATTTTGTAAAAAAAAATTCAATGATAAATACTAAGCGTCAGTTCTAAAAGGACTGTAGAATATTGATTCATGATCCCTAAGATTCAAAGTTTCTTGGGTTTCGAGAAGAACTACGTCTTCGTCTGGACCAACAAGTTCTTCAATACATATGAGATCAGAAGGAAAGTTTTTAGTAATGTGATGTATTACCCTAGGTGAATCAGGATCACTAGAAGTCAGAGTAACAAATCTTGAAGATGGTTCCAACACAGCAGGTTCAGTGTTTGGCTCAGATATTTCAGGCTCTTCAGCTAATTCACTGGTTGGAGAAATAATAACAGTAACTTCGAAAATTGAAATTGGCTCTTGAATATATTCTACTGTTTGTGATTGATAATCAGGATGAGAAATTGTGGATGATTCTATCGGTTCTATTGATCTAATTTCGTTGACACTATGTGGTACCAGAGCTCGCAGCCCTTCAAGTTGGCTTGGTGTATACTTAGGGGGTTTCCCTGGAGTCTATGCGATTATCTTGGTAATTCAACCACGATTAAAAATTATTAATCATGCACAATCAAAGAAAATTTCAATGAAAACTCATAAAGTCACTAAGGAAACAAACAAATGAATCACACACCTAAAAATATAGGATATCAAACCACACACAAATAGTAAATTCCCACACTAAAAACACTAGTTGGCAATGAAATCCCAACATCGTAGTATTTTAATGTAGAAATGGCGATTGGAACAGTTACCCCGACAACCTGCTTAATGAAACAGACCAGTGCAAGTTTCTCCACTTAAAACATCCTGAGTGAAGATAACCCTCCGGAGAGTCCAAGTGAGTCTAGTCGATGTCTACTCCAGGTACAGTGGGATCTTTCCTCCACCGTCACCTTAGGAAAAAATCGTAAAGTTTATAACCACTAAGGTTACCAACAGGAACTAATATACTTGGGGGAATAGTCTACGATCCAACATACGTGCAAGGGCAGAGTAAAAAAGCTCAATCCCCTTGAAGGCTCCTTGACATAATCCAATGTATACCGAAAAGTGATCCTAGGCTCCTCAACAATGGTCTATCCAAGGTTTACTGTTGTTAATTCGTGCACATCTTCTATCGTTCCCAATGAGATAGAATTGATTATCCCACTGGTTCGGATATGACCTCGTGCTTGACTCCTTTAGGAGGAGCTTCCCAAAGCATACAAGCAACTATTGTATTTTTCCTACCGCAAGATCGACTACTTGTTTGTTTTAATTGTCTTAGAGAGTTAATTACTCCCTACCCCAAGACACTAGCCTAAGCTATGTTGGTGGAAAAGAGCCCTAGAAATATAAAAATTACTAAATTTATTTTAACTTAAGCATTTCTTTTAGTAGGTTGTTTCTTAAGACAAGAGGTGAGAAATTGAAACTGATGATATGTAGTGACCCGACTCAAAACACACTAAAAATGCATCTATTATGAGAAACAATTCATTTCCTTTCAATGAATTCTATCTAAAAGAAATAGTTGAGAAATGCAATCTTTTAAAACAATTCTTTCCTTCAAACAAGAATAAATGAAAAGAAATCTAATTTCATGAGAACTCAAAATGATCAATTGCTCAAAAATAAATCCCTTTATCATTAAAGATCGAAACTAAAAACAAAGTTTTCTCCAAAAGAACACTACAATTCTAGAAATAACACTCAAAACTAAAAAAACACTAATGTTGAGATCTAAAAATTCTAAAGACTAAATCTGAATTAAAACTTTAAATATTTTGAGGATGTTTTTCTTAGCTTTTTATCTAACTAAGAAATTCTTTGCTTAGATCAGCAAGAACTCAAAAAACATCCAATTATGTTTTTTAAGTGAAATCCCAAACTTATCAACGAAAGTTTTTTAAAGATTTGCAAATGAGAAAATGGGATATAAATCACATAAAACAATTTTTGCTATGAAGTAAAACTCAGCAAGAAAGCAAGGAAATACTAGTGATCTAAAGGTTTACCAAGGCTTCTAATCTCTGAATGGGATAAAGACAAAGAAAAAATCACTATAACATGCAGATATTTTAGAAAATCATTCAAAACTTTAAAATGCTGAAATAAACTCTCAACCAAAGCTTTCTGATAGAAAATACAAGTCTGGGTATACACTAAGAATCTAACAAATTGATCCAGAAAAGAGAATTTTAAGGCTTTCTAAAAAATTTCACAGGGTTCACAGGTTTCAGTGTAAACAGGTGCGGTCCCACACTGTTTATACAAGAAAAGGGTGGAGATGCCCACACTGTTTCTAAAAGAAAAGTGCGGATACCAGAAAACTAAAAGAAAAATAAAAAAACTCTAAAACATTTGTCATGGATTCTACAGGGATAAAATACCCAAGCCAGTATGAACCAATAAAAATTAGAAAAATAACTTCACAAGTCAAAATAAAATAAATCGAAGTTCAAGATCTATTCCCTAGTGGAGTCGCCATTTTTTTGGTCAGATAAATCATTCTCGCTGACAAGACAGATCTCCCTAGTGTCCTACGGACAGCTAGCAATAAACAGCCAAACAAAAACTATTTTCTCTAGATAATATTCGATTCAGAATTAGCTACAAAAGAGGTTTTGAAGACCTACCTGTAGTCCAACACTGTTCGTAGTGATTTTCTTTCCAGTTGCTTGAAAGAGTCATCTTCAAAGATCTACAATCACAAACATGGAAAAAATCAATATAACCTGCATATTATAAACTAATTCACGAATCATATATCTATCAATATGATCAAGGAATTCAAGAAACAATCTAATTAATTAAATAACTCATTGATCAAACATGATAAACAAGCTACTTAATTAAAGAACTCATTAAGAAAACATGATCCATTCATATTATCTTTGATGAAGAAAGAGCCTTACAACCATGTTCGCCTTGATGTTGTACAGGTCTTTCTAGGGTCTGGAACAAGCGTTTCCTCTACTCTGACAAGCTTTGCACTCTCTCAGCTAAAATGCACATAGGTGTGTAATTATTCCCACATAATGATTACTTAAGAGAGTATGAGTTTCCACAGCATTTCTCCTAAAAATTTCTCAAAGTCTAACTCCCTTTGAGGCTGCATTATGGCTTCAATTTATAGGAAAAGAGAAGAGGTTGTAGCTCCACATAAGAGGGGATAGAATCCTATTTTGAATGGATTGAGCTCCATAAACCAAGGGGTAGGCTCCCATAATGGAGGAATGAATGTACATGATAGGAGCGAACCTGCGACTGGATAATTGCTTCTAGAAGCTTCCAGATTTGATTGTTGGGCTCCTAAATGTTACTTTCCGTCTTCATTTTACCTTTTACAGGGATCTGCACCTTTAATAAAGAAAAAGTGCATTTAGCTCCGCATGATTTAGAACAAATAGGTGCGGCATCGCAGGAAATGTTAAGAGAAAGTTGGTACAAGTGTTTTTAGTACTTTTATGAGCTTTTCTCTCAATTTCAAGGCTTGATTTTAGGAACTTTGATGTTGTAGACTTCTAAGGGAGTAATATATGAGTAATGATGAACCCATATAGACACAAAAATGTCATGGTGACAAATTTCAGTGTAAAAATACGTTGCTTGAAAATTATCAACTTCATTCAATACAATTCCAAGAGATGAATTGCCTTCTGCAACACCTACAAACACAGTCAAATTATCAATCTCAAAATCACAAGACCCATTGGTCTCATTTGATGATCCAGTCACCAAATATTCCTCTTGCTATTCTAATTCTCTTTCAAGACTCAAAAATTCTTCACTTCCTTTCTTCTCAGCTTCCTCAAGCATATTAGTTAAATACTTGACATCCTCCTTTGCTTCTTTCTGTTCTTGGCCACCATCATAAGCCAAATATTTTCTATTTTTAGCCTTGATAGTATGCTGAAAAACATCACCTTCAATCAACTGTGCATGTGCATGTACATGAAACTCATCTATCTAATCTTCTTTCAAAACATGATTAAGATTATGTCCTTCTCCTTCATTATTTATGACAATATTAGAAAATTGTCTTTTTTCATTCATTATACCTTCAGACATACACAAAATATCAGTTTTAATACTTTGAGACCTCTTGGCCTCCTTTGAGTTTCAGTTTTCATGTCTTCTCCTAGATACCCACTTATTCTGAGTAATTCTTCCTTCAGTCGACCGTTTATCATTTTCTATTTCATCTTCTATAGCCTATGCCACCTTATCTTACTTCTGATAAGAAAACCACACCTCTGGTCTTCCTTATTCCTAAGTAACATCTCCATCAGTACTTCAAGATGGAATTCTATCTCAGCTTTCTCCCTCTCATATTCTTCATCATTCATATATCTCCATATGCCATTAACTTTGGCATCTTCTTTCCTCACTTTGTGGTTGCTGCTGCTATGACTATCAGTAGTCATCTTGTTCTTCATCTTAATGAGCTTCTCACACTCACTATGAGTTGCACTAAGCCTTTGCAGTAACAAGTTCTCCCTACTACAACATACCTCACCAAGATCTCCTCTTTACTTGGTATTTTGGCAAGCAAAGGTCCTCTCTCAGGAACCTCCTTGAGCATTTTTCTCTGCTCCTTCTAGGCTCACATTCACAACTCATCTACACTTGAGAACACAATCGTCCTCTTGTATTTCAATCACAACTGAAATAATAGGTTCTGGCCACACTCTTCCTTCTCTCAGAAACCCTTACTGTCTTCCTTAATCATTGCTCTTAAGGCTGTGATATTCTTGCTGAGATGCCTCACTAATTTTTGTTACCTTCATATCAATGATATTTAAAACAAGGACCATTCCCAAGTTTTCAAAATCTTGTTGCCAAATTTCTATGGCCACTTTAAAATGCTTCTGCTCAGCTTCCATCTCTGGCTGATCTAACCTCTTTCCCTTACATGTAACTACTTCTCCCAAAGTAGCTTTCCTTTTCCTCCTTAAGCTCTAATCTCTTGCATATAAAATATTTTAATTCACAAAACCTCCTCTACATAACTTTTGTCTGTCTCAAAAAGAGAAAACCTTCTCTGATACCAAATGTCTTCTACATAGGTCAGCTCTGCAATATTCATTTATAACAATTTTTTTCCTTAGCACACTCTAATACCAAATGATGCAGGGCTAATGGCTAACCCCACTCTTACCCTTACCTTTCTATTTGCTCTTCATCCGTGACCACAACATGTCACCCAATGAACCTCTCCACATGCGGCTTCAACTATTCCTATATTTCATTACCTTCCCTTATTGCAAAACCACATCATAAACTGTTGCTTTCCAAAATAATACGAACCTGTGGGTTATGGGCCCACATAACTCTCCACTTTCACGGAGGATCGCAATATCACAATTATAAATAGATCTCAAATCGGCTACTAAATGATATCGTAGATCGCAAGTATTAATATTTCACATTTCACAACTTATAACAAATAACTTTAACGGTAAATCATAACAATGACGACACGAAATTTCACTGAGTTGCGATGTAATCTCCACCATTGATCTATGCCATATCTAACGGTGTTGTTGTACCTTCTCGCATCTGATGTGTGATATGCTTCGCATCGCATCTCCAACTCCCATCTTTATTAAATTGCAACCTAAATAACTTACTGTGTGAAGTCTTAACAATAAACAAAAAAATTTCCAATGTGCAATGTGCGCATGGATCCTCCTCCCGACACGTGTACACTTTGTAACTTTCCTAACTTATCTTGTGAAGTAATCTAGATCGTTGATCTTCACTCTGATCCTTGCCGTTCAATCTCTTCCTTTGGAAAACTTCTAAGAGTTTTCTCTGAATAAATTTCTTCTATTTGTTGACTGCCACCATGTTACAACTCCATCTCCTCCACACTACTCCTCATGAGCTTTATCTTCCAATAAAGGAGATTTATCTTCTGATTCTCACTCAAATCTATGGCCTTCACATTGCTGCACGCTTATCAGACTGTCTTCAATCCAGAATACCATTGCGTATTCACTCACTGCATCCAAAATTCACATTTTTTTCTCCTTCTCGGTCTACACGAACATTTACTTACTCCAGACTGGAATCACACAAATTCCACCCAACAATTAAGTCTTCTATCACTCATAAAAGACTTCTGCATTCATTGGAATTCATCCGACAATGAAATATCACATAAAATCATATTTTTACTTTTACAGATCACTTAGCACATAAAAGAAACAATCACACATTTTTTATAATTCATCAACACAACACCCTATTCATGAACTCATAATCGAGTATTCTATTGACAAGTAAATATTTACACAATAATGAATTTCCCTTGGCCTGATTTTCTATTTCAGTGGCCTCTCAACACTACTCTTCTCTCCCTCTCTCTCTATGCCCGTAGGCTTACAATAAAATTTCCTATCTAAGAATATTGGCCTTATACCTTTGAGGCTTTACAAATATATACAAAAGGTTTTGCAACCAATTCTGGTTTAGATCCTCAATCTTCTCAACTAAATCCTAAGAATCCTCTAAATCCACAAAATCATCAATGAATTCCTAAGTCTAGGACTCCCAATCCCTTTTAAATCTCAACTAACCTAAATCTCTCATGTTCTCCTACATTCGAGAACATTTACAAATATGCCTCACAATATTTAATTAAATCCTATTCTAAATGTCTCACATAAAACCACTCAAAACATTGAAAATTACATTAATTAAATATTTAGGAAACCAAATCCCTTGAATAACACAAGACCCCCTAGATTCTAATAAATGTACAAATTTTGGAACCATGATGCTCCTGCATCAGACTCCCAAGGTAGAAATTAAACATGATCTCTAGATCATGTGTCTTCAATGCTGATGGAATTCCTCCTGGATCCCAAACTTCGTTCTGTAATATATCTTTTGTTGCCTCTCTTCCTTTCTGTTGTTTTGTTGTTGTTGTTGTTTGTTTTTGTTCTCAAGGACTCCATGCTTTATGTTGAATTGCCCCACTGGATATGCTCTCACAGTTTGCTGCTGAATTTCTCTTGCTGTTGTTGCTTTGCTTTCTTATTGTTTACTTCTTCTGAGACACTTTCATCATAAACCTTCTTATTCTTTCAATCTCCATGTCCAGTTTATCTTCTAAATGATACTTACTCTGTCAATTGTTTCTTCTTATTTTTCCATCTCTTCTTGCTTCAATTTCTGCTTTATCACTTGGAATTACTCCATTTACTACTGCAAATATTTTTCTGGACATTGCTACCTCCAAATCTTCTTGAATATCTCTTAAGATATCTCCCTCTATAACATCCCTTTTATGCTCATTACCTGCAAATTTACTTTCAAAAAATAAATTGTCTTCTGATTATACTCACTCACTCTTAGTTTTATACTAGAAAACATAATCAAGTTTGGCAAAGCAGTATCTGCTCTTGTCCCTTTCACAACTTGAGACATTTCTACATCATTGTCTGCAAATCCTTTCTCCTGCTCAAATTTTTCCAACAATCATTTCAACCATTCCATTTGTACTTGTCTCATCTCTAACACATCATCAGTATGTTGCATTTCAGTTCCAGCATAACTCTCCTCTCCTTGCTTGACAACCCTTAGTGATTGTCCTTCACCTCCTTCACTGATTCTGATAGTCAATTCAACTTATTCAAACACTATATATTCATGCTTTACATCTTCCTCATCATTATGCCTTGCCTAGTAACTTTCGGTCTTCTTCAGTTATAAAACTGACTCTCCTTCAACTTAAGGTGTGTCTGCCTCATCTTTGCCCAATTTCAATTGTACATTCAGAATATTCATTCTCTGACTTGCTAGTCGATCCTCCAAAATACTTATCTCATGCCACAAATCTGTCATCTCACATGGAATTTCTCCTTAAAACCATGTACAATCTTCACAATTTTCCTCTTCTTCATCACAAGTCCAATCATTCTATAACACTATTTCTTGATCCTCTATCAGAATAAAATTCTAATCCTCTATCTCTATGACAGCTTTAGATGTTTGTCCAAAATTCTTCTCTTTTCCACTCAAGAAAAAAAATTTCTTTTTGTCCTTACCAATAATAGGTTCCTCATCATCAGACATAACTGTCACATCTCTATTGAATATACTTCCTTCACTAATCAAGGAATTTATGAACTCCTTTTGCTGCAATAACTCAACTTGATATTCATCTGAAATAAAGTCATCATCACAATTTTCTTGACTATTCTCAGCTTCATTAAAGACAATTCGAAGATATGGATTGCCTTCTGCAACACCTACAAACATAGTCAAATTATCAATCTCAAAATCACAAGACCCAGTGGTCTCATTTGATGATCCAGTCACCAAATATTCCTCTTGTTGTTCTAAGTCTCTTTCATGACTTAGAAAGTCTTCACTACCTTTCTTCCCAACTTCCTTAAGCATATTAGTTAAATGCTCGACATCCTCCTTTGCTTCTTTCTGTTCTTGGCCATCATCATAAGCCAAATCTTTTATGTTTTCAGCCTTCACAGTATGCTGAAAAACATCACCTTCAATCAACTGCGCATGTGCATGTACATGAGACTCAACTATCTCATCTTCTTTCAAAACATGATTAAGATTTTGTCCTTCTCCTTCATTCTTTATGAAAATATTAGAAAATTGTCCTTCTTCATTCATTGTACATGTAAACATACACAAAATATCAGTTTTAATACTTTGAGACCTCTTGACCTCACTTTGAGTTTTAGTCTTCATGTCTTCTCCTAGATACCCACTTATTCTGAGTAATTCTTCCTTCAGTCGAGCACTTATCATTTCCTATTTCCTCTTATGTAGCTTATGCCACCTTATCTCCCTGCTCATAAGAAAACCACACCTCTGGTCTTCCTTATTCCTTCGCAACAAATCCATTAGTACTTCAAGATGGACTTCTATCTCAGCTTTCTCCCTCTCATATTCTTCATCATTCATCTGTCTCCATATTCCATTAACTTTGGCATCTTCTTTCCTCACTTTGTCGCTTCCGCTGTTATGACTATCAGTAGTCATCTTTTTCTTCATATTCATGATCTTCTCACACTCACTATGAGCTGCTCTAAGACTCTGCAATAACAATTTATCCCTACTATAACTTACCTCACCAAGATCTCCTTTGTACTTGGTCTTTTGGCAAGCACTGGTCCTTTGTCAGGAACCTCCTTGAGAATTTTTCTCTACTCCTTCTAGGCTCATATTCACAACTCATCTACACTTGAGAACACAATTTTCCTCTTTAATTTCAATCAAAACTGAAATAATAGGTTCTAGCCACACTCTTCCTTCTCTCAGAAACCCTTACTGGCTTCCTTCATCACTGCTCTTAAGGCTGTGATAAGTTGAGATGCCTCACTAATTGTTGTTACCTTCATATCAATGATATTTAAAACAAAGACCATTCCCAAGCTTTCAAAATCTTGTTGCTGCCAAATTTCTATGGCCAATTTAAAATGCTTCTGCTCACCTTCCATCTCTGGCTAATCTAACCTCTTTCTCTTGCATGTAACTACTTCTCCCAAAGTAGCTTTCCTTGTCCTCCTTAAGCTCTAAGATCTTGCATATAAAATCTGTTAATTCACAAAACCTCCTCTACAGAATGTCTATCTCCAAAAGAGAAAACCTTCTCTGATACCAAATGTCTTCAGCATAGTTCAACTCTACAATCTTCATTTATAGCATTTTTTTTCATTAACTCCCTTTGATACAAAAATGATGCAGAGATAATGGCTAACCCTGCTCTTACCCTTACCTTTCTATTTTCTCTTCATCCATGACCACAACATGTCATCCAATGAACCTCTCCACATGTGGCTTCAACTATTCCTCCGTGGCATTGCCTTCCATTATTGCAACACCAAATCACAAACTATTACTTTCCACAATACTGCGAACCTATGGGTTATGGGCCCACATAACTCTCCACTTGCATGGTGGATCGTAATATCACAATTATAAACATATCACAAATCGACTACTAAATGATATCGCATATCGCAGGTTTTAAGATTTCAAATTTCGCAACTTATAACAAATAACTTTAATGGTAAATCATAACAATGCCGATGCGAAATTTCACTGAGTTTCGATGTTATCTCCATTGTTTATCTATGCCATGTCTAACAATCTCATTGTACCTTCTCGCATGCGATGTGAGATATACTTCTCATCGCATCGCAACCTAAATAACTTATCGTGTGAAGTCTTAACAATAAACACAAAAATCCTTGATGTACGATGTGTGCATGGATCCTCCTCCTGACACGTGTCCACTTCGAAACTTTCCCAACTTATCTTGAAAAGTAGTTTGGGTCGTCAATATTCACTCTGATCCTTTCTGTCTGATCTCTTCCTTTGGAAAATGTCTAAGAGTTTTCTCTGAATAAATTTCTTTTGTTTGTCAACTGCCACCACATTACAACTCTGTATCCTCCACGCCACTCCTCCTGAGCTTTCTCTTCTGATTCTCACTCAAATATATGACCTTCACACTACTGCACCCTTATCATACTATCTTCAATCTAGAATGCCATTGCATATTCATTCACTGCATCCGAAATTCACATTTGTTTCTCCTTCTCAGTCTACACACACATTTACTTACTCCAGACTAGAATCAAACAGATTATATCCAACCCTTAAGTCTTCTATCACTTAGAAAAGACTTATTCATTCATCAGAATTCATTCAATAATGAAATATCACATAGAATCAGAATTGTACTTTTACAAATCACTCAACACATAAAATAAACAATCACACAGTTTTTATAATTCATTAACACAACACCCTCTTCACAAACTCAGAATCAAGTATTCTATTCACAAGTAAATATTTACACAATAATGAATTTCCTCTAGGCTTGATTTTCTATTTCAGTGGCCTCTCAACACTACTCCTCCCTCTCTCTCTCTCTCTCTCTCTATTCCCGCAGGCTTACAATAAAATCTCCTATCTAATAATATCTTCATTATGCCTTTGAGGCTTTACAAATATATACAAAAAGTTCTGTAACGAATTTTGGTTCAAATCCTCAATCTTCTCAACTAAATCCTAAGAATCCTCTAAATCCACAAAATCGTCAACTAATTCCTAAGTCTAGGATTCACAATCCCTTTGAAATCTCAACTAGCCTAAATCTCTCATGTTCTCGTACATTCAAGAACATTTACAAATATGTCTCACAATTTTTAATTAAATCCTATTCTAAATGTCTGACATAAAATCACTCAAAACATTGAAAATTACATTAATTAAATACTAAGGAAACCAACTCCCTTGAAAAACACAAGACCCCCTACATTCTAGTAAATGTACAAATTTTGGAACCATGATGCTCCTGCATCACATAGGGTTTTATGAGATAAGAGACTACCATAGGTACATACCCGATGGAGAAAATAGATGAGGTAACCAATTCCATTGTTTGCAGGTGACAAACCTCAATGGCCTCCAGCTCTTACCAGGGTCTATTTCTCATCTCTCTCACTGCCATAGAATCTCTTCCCTTATGAATGTTATGGAAATTTAGTGGAGCGACACCCTTCAGGTTTTCCAAAATGATAATGACACTACCATCATTGCCATAAATTATTTGCATGCAGACTACCACCTTTTCTAATTGGTCGAGCATGTGAGGATTAAGGGACATCTTCAGGTTTTCCAAAACGACATTTACCCTACCACCCTTTCCATAAATTATTTTCATGCAAACTGCCACCTTTTCCAATTGGTTGAGCATGTGAGTAAGAAACGTCCATCCGCCACTCATAACCCCCATCATTTCTATTTGTTGCATCATGCTAAACAATTGGATCACACCCCAATCAGGGAGGAATAGTTGTAAACATATTAATGTAAGAATATTATTCTAAATTAGGTTTATAAAATGTTTTTTTTCACTTTTTGGGATTGTTTTTCCCTCCTAATTATTCCAGTTTAATAATTATGCATGTATTGATGTATGCACATTATTCTAAACTAGGTTTAGAAAGGTTGTTTTTTTTCATTTTTTTTCTAATAATATATTGGTTTTGATCTATAAATTAGTGCTTCCCTATTTAGTTGGTTATGCTTGTGGAATTTAAGTTACAAACATATTGATGTATGCATACCATTCTAAACTAGGTTTGGAAAATGTTTTTTTGTATTTTTATTTGTTTTTCCATTCTAAATGATTTTTTTGAGTGGAACAATTACACATACAAATTTTAAATTAAGTTTCTTGTTTTTAGTATTTCTTTGATTGATCTTAGATCAATGTTTCCATCTTTAGTTGTTGGTGCTAGTGGAATAGTTATAAAAATATTGATGCATGCATATTATTCTAAAATGGAATAGTTATAGACATATTGATGTATGCATACTATCGTCAATTAGGTTTAGACAATGTTTTCTTTTTGGGGTATTTTTGTTTGTTTGCCTGTCTCTCGTGATTGTGCCAATGGAATAGTTATAGATATATAGATGTTGCATATGATTCCAAATTAGGTTTAGAAAATTGTTTTTTTGTTCTTTTATTTATTGAAATGCTATATTTGTATAGATTTGTTGTAATTCCCTATTTTGTCGGTTGTGCGAGTGTAATTGTTATAGACATATTGATGTATACATAATGTTAAAAATTAGGTTTAAAAAATGTTATTTTTTTATTTTATCTTTTTTTAATAGCATATCGGTGTTGATATGAAGATTAGTGTTTTCCTACTTAGTTGATTGTGCTATTGGAATAGTTATATACACATTGATGTATCCATATAAGTTTAAATTAGTTTTAAAAAAGTTTTTTTTTGGTATTTTTTCTTGTTTGTTTTTCCAATATGATTGATTATTTGAGTGGAACAATTATAAATACATTGATCTACAAATACTCATTCTAAATTTAGTTTTTTGTGTTTTTTTTTTTTTTTTTTTGGGTGATATTGGTGTTGATTTGCAAATTAGTGTTTCCCTATTTAGTTGGTTGTGTCATTGGAATAGTTAATATAGACATATTGATATATGCATACTATTTTAAATTAGGTTTTATATTTTGTATTTTTTCTTTTTCTTTTTTTCTCCCCTCATTCAATAGAATTGTTATAAATATATTGATGTTACATATGACTCCAAATTAGATTTAAAAAAATGTTGCTTTTTTCCCTTTTATTTATTGTAATATTATATTTGTGTTGATATGCATAATCTATGTATTTAGTTGGTCGTGTGAGTGGAATTGTTATAGACATATTGATGCATGTATACTATTCCAAATTAGGTTTCAATTTTTCTTTTTATTTTATTTTTGGGTCTTTTTTGTTTTTCCCTCGTAATTGATTTTATGAGTGGAACAATTATAAATATATGGATGTCTCCATACTAATTATAAATTAGGTCTAGAAAATATTAATTTTTGTCTTTTTATTTGTTCTAATACTATATTGGTATTGATATGCAAATTAGTGTTTCTCTATTTAGTTGGTTGTACTAGTGGAGTAGTCATAGACATATTGATGTATGCATTCAATTCTAAATTAGGTTTATAAAATGTTTGTTTTTTGGGACTTTTTGGTTTTAATAATGATATAGTATTGATATACATATTCATTTTTCTTATTTAGTTTGTTTTTTTGTCTTTTTATTTATTTATGTTTTTCTCCCAAATGATTGTATATTTTCTATTAATCAATATTTATAAATATTTCACCCAATAAATAATTATATTAAATATATTACCAGATAATTATAAGTATATTTTTTATTAATCTCTCCCAAAATCAATTGAGAGGGAATATATATTTTGATGTATGTATACTAGTTTAAGTTTGGTTTAGGATGTCAAAAGTTTTATTTATTTATTTATTTAATGAAGATAAGTTTTGTTTATGATTTTTTTATAACAAAATTTATTACAAAATTGACACCTAAATAGTATTATAATTACCAGAGTGGAGGTATATTTGGAGGAGATTCAACATCCAAAAGAATGGCCAAGCAAGAACCCTACTAGGTGTTGAGAATTTGGTAGGGCAGTGATTAATTGAAATTCTCTACTTGATAATTACTTTCTAACTTTACTTCTTTCACTTAAATATTTTCTTATTAGCTTATTATACCTTTCATCAAGTCAATTATAAAAACACAAGAGACACAAATTTAGGCTCTTCAAGCCACAGCCAAAACCTCTCCCTCTTAAAGAGGAAAACCCACAATAAATTATTCTTATAGACTTTCAGATGAAAAGTACCAAGACGATGACATAGACCCTTGACCTTAATATGCATCCAACACCTTTTCATTGCTTCTTCTTTGACTCCTTGAGATGATCCTTCTTTTTCTACACTGTCCTTCACTGTCCCCCACCAACCTTAGAGAGCTCGGTCTCTAGTATTTGGTATCTCCTTAGGTTCCTTCACTTGACCTTATATTCTTCTAGGCCTCTTCTTATCTTTATTTATACCCAAGATAGTGGTAAATAATCCTTTACATGCATCCATTATAACATGTCTTCTTATTACTGTGTAGATACCCTTTTTCCTGCCTTGAATACTTCGCTAAGTAGCCCTTACATAACTTTGCACTTCACTGTGATTTTGTTTCTCTTTTGCATCAAAGTACATCCCTGTACTTTCACATTGAGTACAGTCCTTTCTCACACTTAGTATTGTCCAGTTCTATGCAATAGATATTTTCATGTTATTGCATTTATTTCGGCCCTTTACTTCACACTTATCATAACCTTGTTCTTGCACTTAGTTCAGATATATACCATTGAAGTTTATTAGACTTGTCCGCATTACTGTTTCAGGCTTGTCTGCATCACTGTTTCAGACTTGTCCCAAGTTTTTTTCCTCAAATGAACCACATATCCTCTTATATATATAGGACAGGTCCTTCTTTTGAGCCAACATGTGAGCCTTACTATGAGTCAAATTATGTAGGAGGATTGAAGCCGACTTGTTCATTGTTTGGAGGGATTACTTCAACGTTGATCTAGAGCCATAGCTTCAAGGATTATGTGACAAGGTATTGAAGCATATAAGTGTGACTTTGAATCATCATAAACATGACTCTTTAATAAATTTATAACCAAAATACAAATCCCTAAAAGACATCAAGAAGAATTCTTTTGACCTATAATAAAACCTTGCTCATGAAACCCATGAAGCAAGCATAACAAAAAAATGTTTTATTATATTTGTCTTATTCATTACATAAATATGTAATTACATAGTCAATATGAAGACCGATCCTAGTTACACTTTCCAACACTCCCTCTTAACTAGGGATGTATTCATAATGGTACATGGTCACTTTCAATCTTGAAGAATATCATAAGAAGAATCAGATTGGTAATCGCATGTGTATAGCATCATATCAACCAATATTACCTTAGTGCAAGGCCTTGACTAACATCCCCATATCTCAACGAAACAATGGGCTACAACGTTGGCGAGAAACATGACTTATAGACACCATAGTCATTGTCTCTCCAAGGCACATACTCCACCCAGGTGTTCCCAAAGTATGACCTTCTTGAAATATTATTCTCTTGGGTAGCCAACCCTCAAAGAATATCGGTCCCCAACTACTCTTATCTTGAATGCCCCATCTCATTCTCAAAGAGTATTAGAAGCCATATGATTACCCAATCCTCCATTGTGTCTTCCAAGTGAAGACTAGAATGATGTGTCTATCCATTCTCTCCACATGGTCTTCACTAATACTTACATTTGTTAGTCATGGTCTAGCACATGACATATGAATTAGAGAATCATATACTTCAAGTTTCTTCCAAGTAAGAAACTTACCATAAGGCTCCCTCTCAACCAAGGACCTACAACAGAAATGATGAGACACCAAGCTGCTCGTGAAGAATTCCTCCCCTCGATGTCATGGATTTTGATATTGAGGAATCCTCAAATTTTGTCTTCATAGGGCACAAATCATCCATCACCTTCATCCATGAGTCATGTCATCCATCTGAAAGTGATTCATCAATCCTTCTCATCTAGCTCACCTTTATTCCATGCTATTTTCCTTCGAACCATCTCCCAAGGATCTTACATCCTTCCACATGATTGGTAGCCATGTATAAACTTATCCAAATAATCATATACATAAGAAATTTTAAATCAAAAGTTACCTCAGTGATGATATTTCACCATGATATCTTCATGTAGAATTCAACATCCTTTTTTTAGATTGACACATCTCCTAAATATATTTATTGTCAAGGGTTTTCTTCTTTACCATACTTCTATCAGAGTCCACATATCTTCCCAAGAGATCTCCTAGTCACATCTTCTTGGCTTTCGGATGATAACCGCCTCTTTACATGGTTGCACTTCATGATCTCTTCAATTATTTCTCCATACAAATTCATCCCCAGGAACTTACAGTATCTAGTTCCTTGTTTGCATACAACCACCTCATATTCCATAAGAGGACATATTTAATTTCATTTTGTTAGTGGCAACCTATGCATCAGAAGAGATATTCCTTACATAGATCATACAATTTCATCACCTGCAACCACATGACATGACTTCATAGATGTTACACGTCATTTTTTCGCCATGACATTTAATTGTTCATATGTGTCTATCACCATCCATATCATGTTCCCTTAGAGGTAAAAAACACTAATGTTCCTGAATCAAGTCTTGGAATTGGAGAAAAGCTCTGTAAAACCCTTAAAAGTATACATGCGCAGTTTTTCTTGCCTTTCCCTGCACATGCGCTACTTTTCTATCCATAAAATTCGGAAACTCCCGCACTTTTTGCCACTATTACCTACACACCCCCGTGAAAAGCAAATAAAAGAAAAATTAAATTCTAGAAGCCTAGTTGGTTGAATATTCTCCCAACTGGAAGCTTCTAGAGTCGCGATCAGTTGTATCTTTATCCCTCCACTCATGGAGATTATCCCTTGGTCCATGGACCTCAAATCCCTTCATGAGAGGAATCCATCCCCCTCTTCATGGAATTGAAACTACCTCCATTTCCCTATAAATTGAGCTCAAGTTTCAGATTGAAGGGTACACACATGGTAGAATGTGAATCATAGAAACTGACTTATATAGTTTCTAAGTTGAAGATAGTTCATTAGAGTGTATACTTTCTACATTAGTGAGTTGTTTTTGGCAAGAGAATGATCACACCCTTGTGTTTATAACTTTATGTTGGTATTCATAGAGGAAGGCTTATCAGACTGAAGGAGAATGATTGTTCAGGACCCCGGGAGAAATATGGACAACATCAAGGCATCAAGTTGTAAGATTACTCTTTTTATTCAAGATAATACATATGGATCTCTTTTTCTCATTGTTTTTTTTCTATTCTTACCGGAATAATTTCAATAATTATACTCCTTGATCACTAAGTTGGATTAGCTTTTTCTAATTATTATATGTTGCAAATTCTTTGATTCTTTTTCTTGCCTTTGATTGCAGGTTCTACTCTTTGGAGAAACCACTTTGGAGCGACGGGACAAAAGGCTTCATCAAATGTTTGGATTTCAAGGTAGGGGCATGTCCTCTCTACTTTATTATAATAATTTTTAAATGCAATTAATCTAGAGGAAAAGGTTTCCAAATGGATCTTTGTTTCTAGTTACTCGTTGGAGTACTAGGGAGATCGATCTTGTCTACAAGAGGGATTAATTCCACGTAACACAATGGTGATCATACTGGGGAACTAGAACTTAGTATTCTTTGTTTTTTTTTAGTTTGAATTTCAAGTTTTCTATTTTTTACTTCTCTGAGTTTGGTTGGGTAGATAAATTTTAAAAATCCCTGAAAAGAAAGCTTATTATTTATTTTTTTCCAAGTGTGCAATTTTCGTCAGAAAACAATGCGGAAACCTATGAAAATTTTAGTTCAATTCAATGTGCATGCACACTGTATTCCACTTTAAACTGTGTAGCCCCGAAAAAATTAAAAATTAAAAAATAAATTTCTCTTTTTTGAACCAAATACCCTGATTCTTTACGTTTTCCTTGATCTATCTTTGTTTTCAAATCTTGTGTGAGAATTTCTTTTCGGAAAATTTTGCATTTATGTCATTTATCATCCTGTTTGCATTTTATAAGTGAGAGCTTGTGCTAGTTTATTGCTACTCTATGAAAAATATACCTTCATTTGCCTCAAATTATTGGTATTATGATTTTGTCTTTTTGAGCCATTAGGATCATTTCAAACCTTATTTTTATGAAAACTTGTTCTATTTCCATTTACAAACCTGGAAGAGCTTCTAGCTTACTGAAGCCTGATTTAACACCAAAGCACTTTTGGATATTTTCATTTCTGCTGAGATAAGTGGAAATTTTCTTAATATAATCACAATTAAAAGAAACCATCCTCAAACATTCTAGATAGAATTTATAATTAAAATTTTCTTTGATTTTGAAATTTATGCTTTTAGAGTTTTTTAGAGATTGTTTTCTTTTGGCAATGGATTGTGTATTGAATTGTATTTTTTTATTTGATTGTTCAAGGAATTTTATTTCAAAAGAGTAATTGATCATTCTTGCAAATTTAATTCTTCAGGAAATCATCTTCTTTTCAACAAGGATTTTGTTTATGAATGAAAGAGTTTGTGTTTTGGAAATTGATAAATCTCTCAACTTTCCCTTGAATAAGACTCATTGAAAAGAAAGAGTTGCACTTATTATATAGATTCATTTATAGTATTTTTGAGTTAGGTCACCAACATCATTAAAGTTTCAACTCCATACCCTTTGTCTAAAGTAACAACCAAATCAATACAATGCCTTAATAAAATCAATCTAGATATTTTACATTTTCTAAGGCGCATTCCACCAACATAGCTTAGCCTAGGTTTTTGGAATAGGTTGTAATAAAAAATCCAAAACAATTTAAAAAAAAAAGTAGAATCTTGCAGTAGGAAAATCCAATTGTTGCATTTGTGCTATGGGAAGCTCCTCTTAAAAGACTCAAGCATGAGGTCATGTCAGATATAGTGAGGTAACCGTACCTATCCCATTGGCAAAGATAGAAGAATTGCACATAATACAAACGATAAACCTCAAATTAACCATTGTCGAGGAACCTGGGGTCACTTGTCAGCAAACCTCAGATTTACCATGTCAAGGAGCCTTCAAGGGGATTGAACTTGATACTTTGCCCTTGCATGTATATCGGATCATAGACTATTCCCCCAGGTAAATTTTTTTTCGTTGGTGACCTTAGTGACCATAATCTTCGGGATTTTTCCCAAGGTGACGGTGGAGGGAAGGTCCCACTGTACCTGGAGTAGACGTCGGCTAGACTCACTTGGACTTTCTGGAGGGTACTCTTCACTTAGAGATGGCATAAGTGGAGGGACTTGCACCAGACTGTTTCATTAAGCAGGTTGTCAGGGTAATTTTTCCAACCGCCAAGTTTTCCACATTAAATTTCTATGATGTTGGATTTCATCACCAACTAGTGTTTTTAGTGTGGAAACATATTGTTTCTATGTATATTTTCTCTTATATTTTGTAGGCGTGTGTTCAATTTTTTGTTTCCGTAGCGACATTAGCTCTATTTTGTTGAAACATTTTTTGATTTCGCATGTTAAACATTAATCGTGGTTGAATTACTGAGACACTCTCATAGGATGCAGGGGAAACCCCTTGAGTATACACCAAGTCAACTACAAAAGCTTAAATCTGAAAGAGGTCAACAATCAAGAACCAAATCTATTGAACAAGAGGAAACATCAGTGATTATACATCCCAATTATGAAGTAAATCAACCTCAGACAGAAGAACAACCAAAAATTTTGGAATTAATCATAGTTGAGTCTACGATTGATGAATTTTCACATAATCAACTTATTAAACCCGAGATATCTGAACCTCAAACTTAATCTACTTCATCTGAGTCAACTTCAAAATTCATAGCTCGAACACCTGGTCATCCTCATTCACCTTGAGTGAAGCTTCACATCACTAAGAACCTTCCTCCTGGCTTGATTAGTATTGAAGAGATTACTGACATAGAAGAAGATATTGTACTTCCTTCGCGTCAAAAATCTTTAGATCTAAAGCATAGTGAATCGATTTACCATTACAACCCTTTTAAAACGGGCCCTTAGTATTCTCAGTTAACCAAATTTCTACATAATTCTAGTATCAATTATTCACCACCTCGTATTCCTTTTTACTCTATACCCAGAGGTAATTACATGTCTTCATCAAACATTTCTGGTGAGTCATCCATGTTTTCTTGTTCACCAGAAATGTTTTTGTATGGTGGTCCATTAGTTCCTACTGGATACCAGTTGATCTTTGGTACTTTCTCAGGAGCATCTCCCTCTTCTGAAAATCTTACACAATCAACTGGTCCTAATGAATCTGATACCGAAAATTTGACAATGGAACAAGTCTACATGATGTCTAGAAACATTCCTTTACCTGACCCTCAGGGTAGCAATTTACCGCGTGGGGGTATTGAAGCCTCGAAAATCATTGCAACAACATTGGGAAATAACCACCCGGTCCGGACCTTAATACAGCTCCTTTTCCATCTATGATAGTGGCTCTGACTGGTTTAACTAGGTCCAGTTACCTTTTCCCTATCGCTATTGGTTTATGATGTATCTTTAAATACCAATAAACAAGGATATCAGATCACTTCTTCTTGCTGATTGGGCAAGAGAATGACCCTTAAGCTGATTTGGGTTCAGCCAAACCATAACTAAGATTTTTCCTCTTCAAGAAGAGGACTTAAAAGAATATAGAACTTAATCTAAATGCAAACTTATTCTATAATGCAAGCAAAAGAAACTAATCTAAATCCTATCTCAATTACGTAGATATAAATCTAACTCAACTAAGACAAGATAATTAAATAATGAGAATTTAAATATGTCTGGCTTTTAATTAATGTCAAGCTAATGAAAAAATTCAATTAGCTCACATTTTTTAATACCAAAACACATTCTATTGAGACCATTTGACTGAAATAATAGATCAACAACACTCTGGAAGAAATTCACAAAAATGATATCGATTGTAAAATCAATCAAGCCAATAATTAAACAATAATATGTGGAAAAAATTCTCAACACATTACTATTTAATAAATCAGTGTTACAAGATTTAATTCATAAGAGCAAAGATACATAACAATTTGAGACAAATTATCCATATCAACAGAAATGCCAAAACATGAATAAAATGAAACAACAATTTTATTAACATAAAAATGAAACTGATATTTGATACAGAAATGCCAAAAATACCAGTTAATTGAATCTTCTTCTCTGATCCTGGTCTCTAACAGTACTTTACATTACTTGAATTTCTGCTTTCAAAACTAGAGCTACAGAAATGCAAACTCTGTCCATCATACATAATTCAAGATATAAAGAACAAACCCTCAATAATGTTCAAATCTGAAATTTTCTCTCCTCTCTCCTACAACTCTAAATTCCTATTACAGAAATGCTTTTAGAAATTTGGAATTGCAGAGGAGAGAAACCCCTCTATTACATTTTGCAATCTGCAATTTACAATATTTCCAAAAGTATTTTGAGAATAGAGTTTGTTGAAGAAAAATCTACCCAATCCAATTTTATTTGCTCAAAAATTTCAATATTTAATTTCTGGAGCTTTCTCATTGATTGAGATCTTTTTCTCCATGTCCCTTCTATTGTTTTTCTTGCAAAAAGAAATTAAAATAAATTAAGATGCAACAATAAAATCAAATATTATCTCTAACATTAAAACAAATCCAATCAAATTCTATTTAAATAAATAAATAAAGAAAGAAATTTGAGCTTCTTATTGATGCTCATAATGATTTTAATTAACCAAGGATATTATTGATACATAAATCTACAGTTAGAAGAGGCTTGGTCAAATAAAAATGAAGAAAACAAAACTCAGAAAATGATTTTGTTTTAGAAATTCGGAGCTTGATTTTCCGCCTGATTTTTGACCCAATAAATGACCAAATTTGTTAGTGAAACCTCCTCAGAAATGTTCTCCTTGATTTTCTCTTTCCGATGAGCTGTCTTGGACCTCATTTGGCCAAGTAAAACTCAATTTATGAGCCTCCAAAGTTGATAAGTCAAATCTGATATAAATATGGAAATTCCATTGCTGGGCTAAAAATAAGATTTTTAATTAAAAATCTAATCCTAAATTAGACTCAAATTATCTAATAATTAATCCTAATTTAATTTTTTAATTATAAACTAAACTAATTATTAATATTAATCTAACTAACTAATATAATTAATTAAATAGATTAATCTAATTAATAATTAATTTAATTAAATTAATTATATTTTAAATATTTAAATCTAAAACTAAACTGACACTAATGTATATTAACCTATGTTAATATTTAAACTAACATTACATTAATTTTAATCTAAAAATATTAACACTACCTACTATTATAATATTAACTTAATGCTAACTTTTAAAACTAATTTAAAACTACATTATCCTAACTCAAACTAACAAATGAGAATACTAACTTAAAACAGCACTACCACTAATATATATTACATTTAACTTAAAATGACACTACCCACTAACTAGTTAATCATTACACTTAAATTAATTTGTTTTCTTCATTCATGAAACATAGTAGGTTTAGTGGATATTTAAATTAATTAAAAAAAATATTTTTCATATTAAATATGAATTTAAAAGAATTAAAATTTTTCTAATATTTATTATAGAGTAAATGTTTTTTTTTTATATTTTTGGTTTTAATAAGTATATTTATTTTGGAATAAAACTTCTATAATTTTTATATTTTAAATTAATATATATATATATATATGAATGAGTGAGGTTTGAGAAAAAGAATATATTCTTTGTATATTAAAAAAAGATTAAAAAGACAGCTATCTCAAGATGAGGGTGTTAATGGAATTGAAATAGTGAATTAATGACAAATTCACAACAAAAATTTTGATGGCACAACTATTTTGTAAACATATAGTCATTATAAAACAAGATTGTAAAGGGTTTGATTCAATAGTGTCTGTATAACGCATTGATGGAGCGATGTGGTATGTTTAACATTGATGGGAGCGGAGTTCTTTTAAGTGCATAGATGCATACTGAACAGAACCATGTCATGGACATTTCAAGGCGGAATATAGAAGGCGAAAGCAGAGTTTGGTTATAATCGAGCGTTGATAAAGAGATGGAACCTCGAGTGCAGGGGGAATCGGAACCATGAGGAGAGCGTGAACACTATAAGTTGTTTTGGAGGTGAAAGGTGGCTTTCGCGCGATTGAGAAGTGGTAAGGAATTTTTGGAAAAAAAAACGCGATGTATGTCACGGGTTGACGCGTGGCCACAAATGGTTTTGGAAAACCATTTATATCGCGCGACTTTTGTGAATTAACACTCGTTCATTTAAATCACGCGATATGCGTTCGGGTTTGTTGGATCACCGGAGTTGAAGCGACGATGCGTCCGCCATTGGATGTTGAGGGAGAGTTAAAAGCTGGGACCCATCTCATCGCGTGACGCTGAGGAGTTAAAGGGCGAACGAGGTTATCTGTGCGACCATCGTTGGATTATGAAATGATAGCGTGAGAGTGACCCAACCGTTGGATGTGGAAGTGTGTTAGGGTTGGGCCCCAACACGATTGTATGTGGGCGACTGGTCTTTTAATAAAGTCTGACGACATTTCATATTGGTTTACGTGAGCATCTCGAAGCAATATTTCGCAATAAGGCGGGAGCATTCTGCTATTATGCCACTTATTGACATATATATTTTTATATAAAATATTTCTAACATATTTTTGTCAAAATATGATTATCACCCCCAAAAAAAAATATTATATACATTGTATAGATCTGAGAAGCGAAATTCTTAATACATATTTTTATGAACATTAAATGATAAATTTTTTCTACTTGTTCTTAAATATTAAGTTTACTAATACTTATAATCTTGACCTATCAAAAATTAAATAATAGATAAGAAAGATGTGACTCAATATACCGATTTTATATGCACATTCTCAATCATAGAATAGAGCTATATGCACAACAAAAAATTTGGTGTATATATCTAAGTTTGGTATGTCTTATAAATATAAATTTTTTTAAAACATAGTTACATTCAAAATGAGCCTTGCCATGGTCTTTAATATAATTTTTTATTTTATTAATTTCGTATTTGATTTACAATATTTTTATTTTTAATGTATTAACGACTTATATGGACATTTCAAGGCGGAATATACAAGGCGAAAGCAGAGTTTGGTTATAATCGAGCGTTGATAAAGAGACAAAACCTCGAGCGCAGGGGGAAGCGGAACCACGAGGAGAGCGTGAATAGTGTAAGTTGTTTTGGAGGGAAAGGTGGCTTTCGTGCGATTGAGAAGTGGTAAGGAGTTTTTGGAAAAAAATGCGATGTATGTCATGGGTTGACACGTGGCCACAAATGGTTTTGGAAAACCATTTATATCGCACTAATTTTGTGAATTAACACTCGTTCATTTAAATCACGCGATATGCGTTCGGATTCGTTGGATCATCGGAGTTGAAGCGACGATGTGTCCGCCGTTGGATGTTGAGGGAGAGTTAAAAGCTGGGACCCATCTCATCGCGGGATGCTAAGGAGTTAAAGGGAAAACGAGGTTATCTGCGCGACCATCGTTGGATTATGGAATGATAGCACGAGAGTAACCCAACCGTTGCATGTGGAAGTGCGTTAGGGCTGGGCCCCAACACGGTTGTATGTGGGCGACTGGTCTTTTAATAAAGTCTGACCACATTTCATATTTGTTTACATGAGCATCTCAAAGAAATATTTCGCAATAAGGCGGGAGCACAATTTTCGTCCTATGACCATCTCAGTAGTCAATATCTGAAATCGAAACTAAAAGACAGTGAAATGAATCTCATCGGACCGGGAGGATTCGATCCATGGTTGGCTATATAAATGATTGAGGGTTTCATTTAAGAATACGTGTTAAGGCTTTGACAGATGAATGTGTGTGAATTCGTGCTCTCTGTGTAATTTGAATCTGTGGGTTTGGTTGCCCTCGTTGTACTCCTGCAAGAAATGGCGCAGTAGAAGTGAATGAGCGAAGAGTTAAACTCTGTTTGGATATAATATAAATGCAGAAAAAAAGACGAAACCACGAAGTAAAAGGGAACCGTGCGGAGAGCGGAAGGGTGGTTTCTGGAGAGATATCGGCAGTATCGCGTAGAGTGGAAGCGATAATCAACGTTTTTGAAAAAAACGCAATCTCATAAAGTGATCAACGCGTGTCCATCAACGGTTTAGAAAAACCACCCTCATTGCGTGATTTTTAGGAATTAGCCTATGTGCACTTTCATAGCGCGACATTCGTTTATGACCATCAGATCACAAAAGTCGATCCGACGACGTCTCAGTCGTCGGATGAGAAGGGTGACTTAAACCCTGGGCCCAGTTCCATCGTGCGATTATGAAGGATTAAAATGTATTCACTTCAGTTACGCGATGATCGTCGGATCATCAAATTGAAGGCAATCGAGATAGTAACCGTTGGATGCAAAGCTATGGTGAGTTGTCGCGGCGTGATACTCCAAGTAAGTTTAATGTTAGGTGGAATGCACACTGGATAAGTATTAACGTGTATGGTTAGCATTGAAATATAATAGTCAGGGTTTTTTTATTAAAAGGCCGAGGACTATTAATATTTGTTACCGTGTGGATATGGGGTTTATAAGAGATGGTAAGAATGAGTGGGCCAGCGTATCAAAAGCTTAGTGCGAAGGCAATTCGTGCCTAAGTGAAGGGAAGCACTACCTTATATGTATGTAAAGGTATGTGGGCCATATCATATAATGGGCCTGTGATAAGTTCATCATAAGGTAAGGGCAAAGGCCAAGGTTCAAATTGAAATTCGAATATATATTAATGAGAATATGTTGGCCACTCTATTTGGGTGAATAAAGTGCAGTTCGAAATGATGATTAATATGATGGGGGTTTAGACCATAGAGTGTGAGGATTGAATATGGGGGTTTAATAAAAAGGGTATGTTATAAGAATTGGGGCTTTTATAACCTTGATGGAACAGTGAGACTTCCACCTTATGTGATTTGTCAGTTTAAGATCTTATTTCTAAAGATGCATTGTTAAGTGCGTAGCTCGGCGAAGATAAATTTAAATTTATATTCAAATATTTATGATGGCTATCAAGATATTCCAAATGATTAAATATAGTTAAAGAATGCAAAAGAATCAATTAAAAACTTAGTTGTACTTGATAACTATACATGCATTTAAGTTGAAGTCCATATTATTTATGAATGGAATGCACTCAAGTCAAATACAGAGGCTCTGTATGTACAGAGCCCTGCAAATTCCCGAGACAACACACCGAAAAAGTGGGTGAAAACCATAGTACAACTGCAGCGTAGGGATTGACGATAGATCAAAACCATTGAAATTGGCACTATGATCTATGCGTTTTGCAATAACATGTTGAAACTATCCACCAATCAGATGCAAAAAAAATAAATTAAAAAATTATTAGAACTTAACTATAGCCAAACTATACAAAAATTGAAGAGATATGTCTAATCAAAGACAATTAATATCACTATCAAGCAGAACTTGATATACAGTGACCTGCTATATTTGCGGTAATTATATATGGTGGCTAATTGGATGTGTAAACTATATGGGGATTTGCTCGTTAAATACACAGTTAAAGATATTTGGAGTTCCTTTATTCTGCAGGCCTTGTTGAGCCTTTGCCAATTAAAAAATTAAGTTTTAATATTTAAAAAAATTAAAAATAACACTTAAAGAAGCTATAAAAAATAATTTGAAAAATAAGTTAAAAAGACCATTGTATATTTATATAATTCTCGTCACTTTCTACTAGAAACCACCATAAAACTTTCGACCTTGTTGTCACTTTCTACCCGCACTTGACATAAAACCTTTGACACTTCCACCAACGTTGTTTTGGCTGCTAAAAATTCCACCACCAACTAATACCTAACATCGAATAAGCTTCATTGCCATACACTCAAAGCCGCTTATTATAGCCACCCTATAATAAATTTCTTGTCCCTTGAAAGCATGAGATAACAATGATAATTCAAGCCATATACCCACAATGAAATCATTGAAATTATATGTGTAAATCTATTGAATCTAGGCATGTTCGACTGTGTCAAGCCAGGAGGTAATTCCACATAATAAATCGTTTGAATTGATTAAGGGTGCTTATGAATATATACATGGAGGTGAGACTATTGGGATTCATTTCCCAATGTCTCTTAGACTTTCTTATTTCCTATTTTACACTAATGTAAAATTTCGCCTAATCCATTAGGATTAGGTGTCAACATTCCCTCTTAATCTGAAGGGATGTTGGTGAGTCCAAGCATTGTTTTGAATTTTTTAAACTTTTCTCTTCCAAGCGCTTTGGTGAAGATGTCTGCAGTCTGCTCATTTGTGGAACATTGATGTAGATGGATTGTTTTTGCCTCAACATAATCTCGAATCAAATGGCATTTTGTATTGATGTGCTTCGTTCAATCACGGAACTTTGGGTTCTTGGCCAACTTTATTGCAGAAGTGTTTTTGATCATGAGTGAAGTTGAATGCATTTGTTTCATCTGCAAATCTTCTAGGATTTTCCTGAACCACACAATATCCTTTATCACTTCAGTTATTGCTACATATTCTGCCTCAGTTGTGGAATCTATTGGAACTGACTATTTGCATGATCTCCAGGAGACAACTCCTTATCCAAGACTCATAGTATAACCTGAAGTAGATGCTATAGTTTATTTCTGTCCATCAAAGTCTGAATCAGAGTATCCAGTCAAGCTAAAATCAACCACCTGTGTATATTTAAGTCCAAAGTCTTGAGTCCCTTTCAAGTACTTTAGAACTCATTTTGTAGCAGACCAATGTTCTTCACAAGGTTTTTGCATAAACCTGGAGAGGATTCCAACATCAAATGAGATGTATGGTCTGGTAGTAGTCAGGTAGATGAGACTTCCAACAAGCTGCCTATACTTCGTTGCATCCTCAAATTATTTCCCTTCAATGGATGTGAGCTTCAAATTTTGTTCCATTGGAGTGGTCAAAGGATTGCATTCATCCATGCCAAACTCGTTCAATAGATCTCCAATGTACTTCTTTTGAGAAAGGAATATAAATTTAGGATGTTGAGTTACTTCAATACCAAGATAGTAGTGAACATAGCCCAAATCAGTCATTTGAAAACCTTTCTTCAATTCCTTCTTTATGGATGCAATATAACTCTCATTATTCCCTGTCATCAAAAGATCATCTACATGCACCCCAAGATATACAACTGTTTTTCCAACTTTCTTGATAAACAAAGTTGCATCATCAAGATCAAAATGTTTGAACTTAAGTTTCAGAAGATGCTAAGTTGATTTCTCATACCAAGCTTGCGGTGCTTGCTTGAGGCCATACAAGGATTTTATAAGCTTGCAAACTTTGTGTTCTTGGCCCTTCAGAACAAATCCTTCTGGTTGGGATATAAACACCTTCTCCTTTAGATCTCCATTCAAAAAGACAGTTTTTACGTCCATCTGATGGACTTTCCAACCACTCTTAGCTGCTAAGGCAAAGAGTGTCCAGATGGTGGCCCATTTTGCTGTGGGGGAAATTTTTTTCTCATAATCGACACCTTCTTTCTGTGCAAAACCTTTTGCCACAAGTCTGGCTTTGTGCTTGTTAAGTGAGCCATCCACTTGTACTTGTTCTTGTAGATCCACTTGCATCCAATTGGTTTGGTTCCCAATGGAGGATCAACCAGCGTCCAAGTGCCATTATTTATCAAGGCATCATACTCCTTTTGCATCATTTCATTCCATTTATCATGAGAAGCGGCTTATTTGAAGGAAGTCAGTTCAATATCTGTATACAAATTCAATTCACAATTATAAGAAACATCCATATCAATAGGTGAATCGGAATCATCTACATCACCTCTATTTTTCCTGGTGGAACTTCTTGTTCCTGTCCTTCCAACCTCATTGGAACAAACATTTTCCAGTGCTTTTTTCAGCCATTTTTGGGGACCTTTCTGAGATGGCCCAGGGTTCTCATTTGACTGAGTTGAGATTGAATCAAGATTTAGTCTCCCAATTTTGTCAATCACATCATTCAAGGTGTCATCCATGGTTGGTTCTTCATGTGGGGGAGAGAATGCTTCAAAATACGATTCCACATATTGATTCAGTATAGGAATCCCCCCTTCAAGATGTGGAATCTGATTATCAAATTCTTGAAATAACTTTGCATGTGTGAATCTATCCAAGTGATCAGCTATCACTCAACAATGTTGCCAGTCTTGGAAGATTCAAGGAATATGACATCTATAGATACTACAAACTTCTTATTGACTTCATCATAGAGGCGATATCCTTTGGAGGTATTGGAACACCCCAAGAAGATACATTTTCGACTTCTAGCACCAAGTTTATTTCTTTGTTCCTTAGGTATCAAAGCATAACAGGTGGAACTAAAGACCCTGAAATGCTTTACCGAAGGAATGTGGCCATGCCACATTTTAGAATGAGCTTTATTTCTGATTTCATTATGAGGAAACCTTTTATTTATGTACACAACACATAGAACTGCATCAGCCCAAAACATAAATTTTAAATTCTTGAAATACATCATGGAGCGAACCATATTTAAAATTTTCCTGTTCATTCTTTTAGCTACATCATTTTGGGATTATAGGGCATGGTTGTTTGATGTTTTATCCCATGTTGGCGAAGGTAGTTTTCAAATTTGTTTGAAGTGTATTATTTTCCATTATCAATGCGTAAAGAGCCAATATGAGTTTGTGCATCATTTTCAATCCATGCATGAAAATTCTTGAATGTTTTAAAAACATCATATTTGTTCTTCAATAAGTAAACCCAACATATTATGGTGTAATCATCAATAAATGCAATCATATATTTATTTCCATTTGCAGAAGCAACAGGCATGGGGCCACATAAATCTGAATGAATAAGCTCAAGTTTTCTATGTGCTCTGAAATGTGAATCATGAAAGGGCTATTTGTTATGCTTTCCTAAAATAAAAGCATCACATTGCTTATATTTCCTAGGAATTGTAGGCAATCCAATAACACCATTTTTCTTCAAAAATCAAAAGTTGTCATAGTTTAAGTGTTCAAATATAGAATGCCATAAAAGACTTTATGGGAATGTACTTTCATCATAATGAGAACTAAATGAAAAGTTTTGTGCATGAGCAGAGGTACCTTGTAGCCTTAGGAGTCTTCCTTCTTCTATTCCTCTCATGACAAGTGAGTGATCTGATGCTTTTCTAACCTCAACCTTGCCATCAAACATGTGAATGGAGTGTCCTTGCTACCGAATGTGGACCAAGGAAAACAAGTTTCTCCTCAACTCAGGGAGGTATAGAACCTCAAGTAGAATATGGTCTGGAAGACCAGGCAACTCAAGCTTGGTTGTGCCAAGCCCTGATGGATTGAGTTTAGATTTTTCTGCAAAATATACTGCTCCATCAACCTTGTCAGTAAATTCTTCAAAAAAATATTTTCTAAAAGGCATGTGACATGTTGCTCCTGAATATAGCAACCAATATTTTCTCCAAGAAGTAAGTGAAGCATTGAACAAGTCTTCAGTTACTCGAATGTTACAATGTGCTACAACATAATGAGCGGATTAAGATGCTTTACCTTTGTCTATGTAATGAGTTTTACCTTTTTTCTTGATTTCTTTCCTGCTCAATTTTGTCCCAGGACAGCTTACATGTAGATGGAGCATGCCAATCTCTATTGCAGTGTATGCAATGAAGATCTGATTTTTCACTTTGAGCTTGTCTGCCCCCCCCTCCCCTTCCTCTGAAATTTCTTCTTCCTCGTCCTCTTCAGCCACCTCTTCCTCTGGAAGAATCTTAGACATGATTCTTATCTCTATGTGTGACATACAGCTTCTTCAGAAGACAAAGGGGTTGTCTTCTTTCCAAAAGCCTTCTCTCTTTCTGCAAACTTTTTCTCGAGGGAGTCAAAGGTGATCTCCTTGAGGTTTCCACTTGGTTGCAATGACTCAAGGTAATGTGAGTAAGTGGGATAAAATGCCTTAACACAAGCTATGAGAGGTATGTCAACTTCTACACCAGTATTTTTAATGTCATGTGTGATATATCTTACTTTTGATGCTAAAGCAAGAGGGTCATTTTTTTTTAATTCAAGGTTGAATAGCTTAATCAGTAATTGAACAATTTCAAGTTCTAAATGTGAGTCATAGATTTCTTTTAATTTCCTCAAGGCTTCATAGGCATTTGAAAATGGTGTAATATGGCGAATCACGTCTTCATTTACAGAAGCTACAATCAAGTAATAGGCCTTGTAATTCTTGTTTCCAAATGGCGATCTCCTTGTTTGAGGTGGGCTTTGTCGGTGCATTTTCTCCTTCTCCTTCACAAATTCCTTTCCACAACTCATTAAAAATGAGTGTGTGCTTGATTTTCCGAGACCAAACAGGATTTTTCTCCTTGCCACATAGAACTACTCCCACAATAGATATGAAAGAATGCATTGTAAATATGTACTATAAAAAAAAATATAGTCTGCAACAAAAAAACTCAATTTTGGTGTAAAAAGTGTAGTCTGCTGCAAAAAAAAACTCAATTTGGTGTTGATTTTTTTGTAAAAAAATAAAAAACATTTTGCAGAGGTGTTATCTCGGAGAGGTTGGACCTCAGGGAGGTCGGACTTGGGGAGGTCGAATAAGGGGAGGGCAGAGCTGTGGGAGGTGACGGCGGAGGGAGGAGAGTGGAAGGAGGGTGAAGGGAGGGCTAAGGGAGCAGGGAGGAGGGAGCAGCACAAAGGGAGGAGCGTGAAGGGAGGAGTGTGACGGGAGGAGGGGGGAGCACTAAGGAGGGAGGGAGGAGTGTTGCAGAGGGAGGAGTGTTGTGGAGGGAGCTAAGAGGGCAGTGGGGGACGAGAGGTAGTGGTGCGAAGTGTGTAGGCCGATGGGAAGTGGGAAGGCCGGCATGCAGGACCAGGCTCAATCACTATATGGAGGGAGCACTGTGCCACGGGAACATGCCAAACCACAGGAGTAGCACAGAGTCTCTTTTGTGCATGGATATTCCAAGAGGAGTCGGGCATCATATATTGATTCCTATGCATGAAGAGCAGTCGAACTGAGGAGGCCGAGAGGTATATTGTTGTAAGAGGTAGCCCGAGGTATGTTGGGAGAGCGTAGAGTGATATTTTGCAAAAAAAGGTCAGAGACAGAAGTGACAATCTGCAAAATGAGTAGAGACAATTTTGCAGAATGGAGGGAGTTAAAAGGGCAGGGAAGCCAAAAATAGATTTGGCTCTGATACCATGTCAGGCCAGGAGGTAACTCCATATAATAAATCGTTTGAATTGATTGAGGGTGCTTATGAATATATACATGGAGGTGAGATTGTTGGGATTAGTTTCCCAATTGATCCAAATTTATGCAAGAACGCAATATAATACACATATAACCATAAATACAATGATGCAGTGGAAATAACACTTCACTTCATTAATATCAAAGAACTGAAATTTGTTTACAGACATAATGGTAATAAACTAGCTAGGACACTGGTAGCTTATCTCTGAGAAGACATGTGGAAGTTATAGGCCTATGAACTCTATGTTACAATGAGGCTCGAGGGCCTATATATTATTGAGAAATAATGGAAAACCCTAAACATCCAAAAACCTAACTCTAGGAGATGAAATTCCAGACTATGGGCCCCGTTTGGGTAGATTGGTACATCAATTTCCCGGGGAACACTGTTACCGATGAAATAGGTAACCTGACCTCAAAACGGGAACTCTAGCCCAAAAAGTTTCAAAAAACATAAAAAAACACTCCAAAAACAAAAAGTGTGTCTTCCAAAATGCACTTGGTTTTTTTTTAAGGTCAAATTTCAACATTTTATAAAATTATGCTAAAAACAAAATTTTTTGTTGAAAAAAGGATTGAAAAAACACCCTCAAAACAAAACCAGTTGATGTTGGAATAACAAAAAAAAAATTGTGTCATAATTTTGACACTTGTAACAATGGAATTAAAGACAACATATTAGGACATTTTTTAAAATCGTAAATTTCTAACATTTTTGATAGATGATGTTAAAGATAAACAAATACAAGTCTGAAGGGCTTATCATTTCGAACAATTTCCATCCATGTTGTTAAACATAAAATATGTTGACTCTAAACAACCCCAAAATTGTAATTATCGTCAACCATAACCTTAAAGATAAAATTTGGTAGCGCATAAAAACCTTAATGACAAGTTGTAAATCTAATGTTTTTCAATCTTAAGTGTTCAACATACTTGAACAATGAAATTATGGAGAAATTATAAGACTTAAAAATTTAAAAAAGTGAACAAGTAAATGAAAAAATTATCATTAAATAGAAACAAGTAAGAGTAATTTTAATTTTAAAGGATAAAAACTTATCTTTTTTCAAATCTTAGCATAAGACAAATTTAAATATAATTTCAACCAAAACCTAAAAATCAAGCATCAAAACAAAATGTTCTCTTTCAATGACGCATATAATTATTAAAACTTTTAAAATTATCTTATACCAAATGGTAACAATACATAATATCATGGTAATATCACTGCATAATCTAAAAATTCAACATTAGTTTCTATTTTCTATTTTACTTATAATTAAAATATCAACATTGGTACATTGTATATAACATAAATTATTTTTGTAATTCATTGTTGCATTGTCGATATTCTAAAGAGATGAATTCTTCATAATTAAAACATATAATCCAACAAACATAGAAATGTCTCATAACTTCATGAAAAATGAGATGGAAGTCAAAATTTTTATTTCAAGTTACCATGCAAACATCAATTACATAAAAATGTCTTAGATAGTTATTCAAAATCAACCATAGGTTCTGGCACACCATCATAATCTACATCTTCATAGGAATGGCTCGATGCAGATGAAGATGATCCATATTCTTCTCTTTCATCAACTAGTGCTCCATCTGAGTCAACATGCATGCTCACCATTTCAGAGTTCAAAAGTCTTATAGATCTACATCTACATTCTGCAGAGTCCCATCTCAACAGTAATTGTTCTGGTAGCAATTTATTCAAAATATTTATGGTCTGCAACCGAAGATTTCCTCTCTTTGTCAAATTGAAGTCATACACAAGTATGTCAACATCCTCCAATTTTAAGACATCTGTGCGGCGACGATTTATATTTGTGCCCTTTCTTTTTCTCTTTCTTCCAATTCTTTTTTCCGCTACCATCTCTAGCTTGTACACACCATTGAAATGGTGGGTACTTGTGGCATACCAATGTACATCAACAGCTATAAACTCTTCATTTTCATTAATGACATTTATAACCTTGGCAATCTAGAATGGATAGTCAAGTGGATCTTCATCTGCTAACACTGCTATCATGCAACCCTCCTTAAGATCCTGCACAGAACCCCTGTAAAGGTCTTCCATGGCTTCACGTTGTGCACGTGATCTTATAGAACCAATATAGATTTCTCTTTCCTCTACCTGTGGGGAATTAATAATAGCTTGAGGCTGTTGTTGTTCAACATTGTGTGTTTCCTAATGTTCATGTACATTTGGCATATTTTGTGGCAAAAAAAAAGGAGTCTTCAAAAGCGTATCCCCATTTATTGATCTTGAAATCATATCACTTTGATTACTGAAAAAAGACTCCCACCAAACTGAATCAGCAACATCGAAGTACTCATATGTATCTCTAATACATATTTTAATTTCCTCTAGACATTGAGAATAATTTATGTCTTTCTTCAGCCTTCGTGCATTATGGAGTGCAGTAACTGACTGTAATAACAATATCTTTGTTGAAAACATTGGACGCTCTGGAATGAACTTCAAAAATGCTAAACCTGATGATGGTCCCCATTCTTCAACAGTTGAATACTTCTTGCCCCATATAAGTGTTATCCCATCAATTTTTTTGATATGAAATTGATGCTGGAAGCTAATGTCGTTAAGTTGTTCAATGCATTTCACCTCACCATGCGATCCAAAAATAAACCTTCGCATGTCAATAGTTTCTTCCAACACATGAAAAACAGGCTCTGGAATGTACAATTTTTTAATACATTCAATTAATGATGGCAAGCTCCCAACACCTTTCCTCCTCAATGTTACTGAAAAATGACTGAACATTTGATCAATATGATCATAAGTATGCCCAACAAGAAGGAAACCAACCTTCATCTTTTTAAAAATCCCCAATTCAACGAGCATGTTTAGATACCCAAAAAGAACTTGATTTTTGTTCTCACAACTTGTGTTGTCTAATTGTAAATACAAAACTTCAGGAAAAATCCCAAACCAATGAGTAACCACATCATGGATTATAGTTATGGTCAGATTTACATCATTGTGAATATTTGGAGTTGTGAAGAAAACTCTTGGAAACATCTTCTCATTAAATACCATAAAACCAACCAAGTGAAACTGAATGAAATTTTCCTCCTGTAATTTTTTTGGCGTGCGAACAAAATGTGGAAGAAGTGTTTTCTTTTGGTCCATACCATCAATTATCAATCCCAAATATTTATTTGGATGATCATAACACTTCTTTCGATGTTTATACAACTTTTTCCTTTCACTTGTTTGTTGATTGCGATGGTCTTGAAGTTCTTTGACAACTGAATCTGTACATAAAATAAAAGAAACATATGAATAAATATATTTTCATAGTTGATAAGTATCAAATTTTAAAAAACAATGCTTTCAACACACACCTCTTTCCGCCCCTTGACATTTATCTCTTTTTGCTTTAAGAGAAGCACATGTGCTGCAAATCCCCATCCTTGTCTTCTTAGGAATACGAACATTGTTGAATTCAGTTTTCCATATCCTTGTCAAATAAGAATATGTAATAAAATTACCAATTCCTTCAACAACTTCTGCATAATCTTTGTATAACATGAATATTTCTCGTCTCGAGAAATTATCTGGAATATGTATTGTGTTTTTATTTGGCATACACTCTCCATGATTTGAAAAGAAGTCTTTCATCCATGTCTTAACAGTATTTGCAAACGGCCCCACCTCCTGTTTATAATGTGCTTTTGAATAATTTGTGGGATCCCTTTCCAATCTATCCTGGATTCTTGACAAATAACAATTACCAATTGAATACAACATTTTGAACGCCTTTCTGCAAAGCAATACATTCCCAATATCATAATCATAACCTGCTAGTGTAGATTGCATGCAACCCACTAAATATGAATATTGCATGCTTTTATTCATTGACATATATGTTTTCCTTTTCTCCAAAACAAAGTTGAAATCCATATTTTTCAAGCAATCCCTTCGACAACATTCACTTGAAATCAAATGAACAACAGAACTTCTTGTCGTGAGATATTTTGTCTTCGCCCTTGTATAACTAGAATTCTTTGGATTGATATGAAAAGGTCTACTCCTACTCCTAGTTGCAATATTTGCTTGCAATGGCTTCATCATTCCATCATCCTTTGTAAAAATAGTTTCATCACCATTAGGAGGAATATTATCCCCACTATCATCATCCTCAACATAGTTAAGAAATTCATCAACATCAATGCCTGGAAAATTTTCTTTACCATCATCAATTGAAGAAAACATTTCACAAGAATAATCGGCACTTTTGTAACCCTGACTCAAAAGAAATTCTTCACCATCTTGACCCATGCTTTCAAATTCTTCCCTGGGAGGATTCAATTCTTCATCACCATGAGTGTCTTTGAAATGGTCACTTAGAGAAAATGCAATATTCAGATCTGTGCCTCTAAAATTATCATTTGCAAGAAACTCTTCATCCTCCCCTTCCTTAGTGGTGCTCTCATAATCCTTGGGATTAGGCATAAGTGGAAGCTTTGAATTTGTATTCACTAGAATTTCTTCATCCTGCCCCTCCCCTTCCTCAATGAAGCTCTTATAATTCTTAGGATTAGGAATAAGTGAATGCCTTCAATCTATATTTATTGGAAATTATTCATCCCTCCCTTCATCAGTGGTTAAATTATAATCGTTATGATTAGGATGAAGTGAAAATTTTGGCTTTGGAAATTCATGCCCGTCTTCATCAGTGGTGCTGGCATAATCCTTAGGATTAGGACGAAGTGGATATTTTGACGCTGCAAATTCTTCATTCCCCTCTTCCTCAGTGGTACTGACATAATCCTTAGGATTAGGACGAAGTGCATATTTTGAATCTACAAATTCTTCATTCCCCTCTTCATTTGTGGTGCTGACATAATCCTTAGGATTAAGACGAAGTGGAAATTTTGACTCTGGAATTTTTTCGTCCCCCTTTTCATCAGTGGTGCTTGCATAATCCTTAGGATTAGGACTGAGTGAATATTTTGACGCTGTAAATTTTTCATTTCCCTCTTCATCAGTGGTGCTAGCATAATTCTTAGGATTGAGACGAAGTGGATGTTTTGACGCTGAAAATTTTACATCCCCCTTTCATTAATGGTGTTGGCATACTCCTCAGGGTTAGGATAGAGTGGATATTTTGACTCTGCAGATTCTTCATTCCCCTCTTCATTTGTTGTTCTCGCATAATCCTTAGGATTAAGCTGAAGTGGATATTCTTCATCTCCCTCTTCATTAATGGTGTCCTCATAATCCTTGGGATGAGGACGAAGTAAAACTTTTGACTCTGGAAATTCTTCATCATGCCCTTCATCACTGTTGCTTTCATAATCCTTAGGATTAAGAGTAAGTGGTATAACTGGCGCTTGATTTACAGAAATTTCATTTTGCTGCGCCGCATCAATTTTGTTCTCATCATCTTTAGGATTACGACCAAGTCGATTTTTTGACTCTCTATTCATGGTGAACGAACTCCCATTATATTCATCACTCTGAATAGAGTTGTTGCGTGACGAAGATGTTGATGTTGTACAAAGAAAAACTTCGCTACCAAAAGAAACCATGGCTTTCAACAAGAATAGGTTGAATGATACAAATTCCTCTCCTACTTACAATATATAGCTTAAAGACTGAAAATTTCCCTCCAAATTTTTCCTCCAAAAAAATTCACGAAAAAATTTCCCTCCAAAATTCCCCCCCAAAAAATTTCGCGAAAAATTTTCCCTCCAAAATTTTCATTTCAAATATTTGATACAAATATTAGTCAAAAAATGTATTTAACATTTTTTTAATAAACCGTTTGTGTTGAAATATTTTACCGATATTTATATTCAAAATATCCACAAAATATTTCTATCATGGATGCCTTCCAAACTAAAATAATGTTTTTATTTCAATGGTTTAACATTGACTAGATGTAAGTATTAACTATAATATTACTATAATATCTACATGCAAATATTAACTATAATGACTACATGTAAATATTTTAAATTTTAAATTTTAAACTTACGTTATATTCATCTAAAATATATTTCAAAATTTATTAATAAACTGTTGGTCTTCAAATATTTCACCATACTTCCTACTCAAAATATCCACAAAATATTCCTTTCATACATGCCTTCGAAACTAAAATAATTTTCTTATTTGAATGGTTTAAGATTGACTACATGTAAATATTTACAAAAATAACATGTAAATATTAACTATTTAAACTATAATTAATTACATGTAAATATTTTAGATCTTAAAATTTAATCCCATGATTTGAAACATTGAGTACATGTAAATATTAACTATGATAACTAAATGCAAATATTAACTATTTTATCTATAATATTAATTATAATTAACTACATGTAAGTATTTCATATTTTAATTTTTAATCTGAGATTATATTTGAATTATTCAACATTCAGTACATGTAAATATTAAATAAAATATTAACTATGATAACTACATGCAAATATGAAGTATTTTAACTATAGTATGAACTATAATAAACTAAATGTAAATATTTTAAATTTGAAATTTTAATCCCACATTTGTTAAACAGTAAACCAATCAGATAATATTTGCTATATAATAAAAATAATTGTTTTTATTCATCACATCACATCGAGTTTTCTGGTATTTGTTAGAGCAAATTTCTAGAGGTGTTGCGTTGGCATTGGTAACTTCGTGGAGGCATTGTATTGACATTGGAGGCATTGTGTTGCTATTGGTAATTTTGTGGAGGTGTTGCATTGGCATTGGTAACTTTGTGAAGGCATTGCATTGGCATTGGAGGCGTTGTGTTGGCATTGGTGACAGCAGTTTTTTGCATTTCAAAGGTTAGTTTTTCTTCTATTCTGTCAATTTAAAAACAATTTTGGGGAAAATCTGTTTTTCTATTGTTTTTTGTGTCCAAAAACTAATTTTTAAAGGTTTCTAGGTTCAAAAACCATAATTTTTTTTTATTTTTTTAGTGAAGAAAATGCAAAACGAACTAAATTTTTTAGGGTTTTAAGGACAAAAATTTAGAAATTTTTTTCTTTTTTAAAACTTATAGGTTCATCTAGACAGAAAAATCCATAAAACGACCATGCACATAAAAAAAAATAGTAATATTATAACATTTTTTATTTGTTTTTTTTATCATAAATATATCAGTAGTTTCATTATTTAAAATGTTTTTTTTTTTTTTTTTAGAATTTTTTGATTTTATATATATATATATATATATATTTTTTAAATCTTAGTTTTATTTTTTTTAATTTTAAATCTTCATTTTTTTTTTCTTTATTGTTTTGTTATATATCAATTTTTTCTTTTAATGGTATTGTTATAAAGTTTTTTTTTTTTTTTTAATTTATTGTATTGTTATTTTAAAACAAATGTTTTTTTTTTTTTAATATAATATTTAAAAACAAAACATAATTGTTATTTAATAAATTGTTTTTTTTATTTATTAAATAATGTTTCAATAATTATTTATTAATTACGTTATATAAAAAATAAAAAAAAATTTAAAAATTAAAAAACAAAATAATTTAAAAAACAAAATTTAAAAAAAAATTAAAATAAATATGCATCGGGCTCGGGGGCCCTGGGGCCGACTGGGCAGCCCCCGTGGCGCCGCCCGCCAGCCTCCGACGCCCCGCGGGCGCGGCCTTGCCCAAGGCCACGCTCGCGGGGCGTCGGAGGCCGACGGTCGATGCCACGGGCACTGCCCAGGCGCCCCCGCCCCGCCCCCCCGCCCAGCGGGGCGCCGGAGGCCAGCGGACGCTACCAAGCCGGCCCGAGGGCCCCTGCTGGGCAGGGGGGGTGATTCTGGGCTCCGGCGCCCCACGGGAACCAGCCACAACGTTTTAATTAATTAATTAATTTTTAATTTAATTTGTTTTTAAATTTTTTATTTTATTTTAATAAAACAATTTTTATTTTATTTTTTTTAATTTTTTTTTTTTTATTTGTTTTAATAAAACAATAAAAAATTAATAAAAACATTGTTATATATAAAAATAATAAAAAAATTGTTATATAATGTAATAAAAACATTGTTATATAATAATTGTTAAAAATATCAAAATATAACAAATATAATTTTAAAAAAAATTATTAAATAGCAATTATGTTTTGTTTTTAAACATTATATAATTTAAAAATAAAAAATAAAATACAAACATTTGTTTTAATATAACAATACAATAAAAAAAAAAACAAAACAAAACAAACTATATAACAATACAATTAAAAAAATAAAAATAAAAATATAATATTATAACATTTGTTTTTAACATTTAAATATTTCAATTTATTTTTTATTTTTATTTTTTTTAAATATAAATACAACATTATAAAAAATTTATTTTTTTCTTTTATTTTGTTTAATTGCTTTTATTTTGTTTATTTTTATTTAATTACTATCTAATGTGAAATAGAAATTTGTAATTTTCAAATATATTAAAAGATTATATAAATTTATAAACTTTTATATTAATTTTTTATATTTTTATGTTTATAATTTTATATTTAATTGTTATGTAAAGTAAAATAAATTTTTCTTTTGTTTATTTTTATTCAATTGCAATGTAATGTAATGTAAAATTAAATTTTAAAATTTTAAAATATATTAAAAGATTATAAGTTTTTTTAATAAAATCATTGTCTTAAAAAAATAAAATTTAATTTTAATATTTGTTATAAATAGTTAGTAATTTTTTTTGTTTTTTTTTTAAATATTAAACAAACTCTGAAGTTTGAAAATAATCATTTATTTTTTTTAAATTGTTTTATACGATTTAAACACATTTTTAAATTTTTTATAAAATTTATTCAAAACATATTATATAGATATATATACATATGACTTATAATATTTTGTTTTTAAATGAAATTTTTTATAGTTAATTTTACTGCTTTAATTTCAAGCTATTTAGTTTTAGAAATAAATTTTGTTTATTAAATTTATTTTATCTGCAATATTTTTCCATATATATATATATATATATATATATATATATATATTATCAGGAAAATGATATCAAAAAAGATTTATGTGAATGTTTCTGCATTTAGGGCAGCAACTCCCAAATCTACAGCTGCAGCTCAACGCACTATGGATACAACTCCCAAATCTAAAGTTGCAGCTGAACGCACTATGGACACTGTTGGACGCAATAAGGACATTGTTGCACACATTAATAAAAGTCAAGCAAGTGGGGCACCAGGTTCATTAAAGCTTATTTCTTATTGGAAGAACGCTGAGGAAATAGATAAAACCGATTTCTCATGGTATCTTGAAGACAGTGAAATGGAGGGTGATATACACATCTATCTGATTTGTGGTATGATTGACTTAAATGAGCCATATGATGTGATGGGCAGAGTATGAGACATATGTATGGTCCCGAATACAAACACTATTTATGTTCTTGCAGGGAAGGCTCAGAAACGTGAGAAGGTTAGATATCGTCTATCAATCATCAAGTATGACACAGATGAAATATCTTCAAAATTTTCTGAAGAAATATCAAGCAACATTGCAAATAACATTGTAAGTATGCTTATTTTTATTTCCTCTATGTATTATTGTAAGGATGATTCAATTTTTTATAAATTATTGATCATTGACATGTTTTATTTTGTTTCATAGGATTTTGTTCCGAGTCTTTCAAACATGTTTGATGGTATTTATATGTTGGTGCCAAATGTTATGGATGTGATCAAAACTTTCCACAAAGACAAAGTAGAGGAAAGGAGATTGAAGCAAAGAGCAATAGCTCGTGACACTGCAACAGTACAAAGAGGGGATCAACCAAGAGTCACTAAGGTGGGTCAATCTAGTAAACTTAAAAATGTTTCTTTTGAAGGTGTCGAACATGAAACAGAAAATTATGATAGAATTAGTGAGGAGGAGATTAAAACTATTGTGCAAAAGGAGAAAACAGATCAGACACCAAAAAGAAAAATTGCCAAAGATGTCTCTCTTTTACCTCATGAAGGAGAGCTTGTTTATAAAAAAACTGATATGTTATCTAATAAGACTAGGAAATCAAATATTGGTGAACCTGTAAAGGTCGTGAGCAGCAGTGAAGAACAAATTGAAATCTCTCACGGAAGCAGAGAAATCATAACACCAGGTACTGAGTTAGAGGATGGCATTATTGAACCAAAACAAAATGTTATTCGACAAGAGTTAAGGAAGAATAAATTAATTCTTGGTGGCCAAATATTTGAGCTTAATGTTAACCATTTTTATGGCCCAGATGAAGGTAAATCTCAATATCAAATTAGAAAGGCCCATCACCTACATGAACATAATCTGAAAACATTGTTCAGGTTCAATCCATATGCCCATGTGGTGGATTATGTGGTTCTTGTCGATCCATGTCAGGTTCCCAACAAACAAGCATTTGATAAGACAAAATGTTTTGATTATAAATATTATGTAATTGGAGGGAACCATTCGATAGAGGCTAAGAGACAATTGATTGCAGAATATCCCAATAACTATCTTTTTCAAACAGTGAAATGCATCATTTACGCTGGCTTAACAGAAATGGAATCAAAGTTATTAGCATGGGATCATAATGCAGATAATGAGTACAAAATGAAAATGACTTTCATCCAAAGGGTCAGATTTATTCATAATGAATTCATAGAAAAATGTGGTGGGGATAAGACACAAGTTAGTGTAGCATTTCGAAAGGAATGTTTAATGGAAATAGGTTATCAAATTGATGAAAAAAGCAAAAGATGGAAAATTGAATACAAATCTCTTCAGAGGCACAGGTAACATTTTTCAATTGGCATTTAGAACTGGGGAGGTATGGGATTTGATTGATGAGATTTTTGATCGATAGGAGAATATTTCCATAAAAAATCAGAAGGTTAGAAAGAGTACACCCATAATATGTACCAATAGTAAGGGGGGTCCTGAAATGAAGCAGCTTCCAGAGGATATGACTATCATACCTTGGAGAACAATGCAAGGTGTGAAGGATGATAAATTAGTCAAATCAATATTAGCCCATGTGAAGTCGGGTGATTTATCACTGGAAGAAATGTGTGCAGAATTTCAAAAGTAACTTTCTTGAATTATTTCTTATTTTTATTTCATTATAATTTTCTTTTAAATAAAACATAATGATGTTGGTAGAATTTGTTATACATGTCAGTATATTAACGCTTTTAACTTGATTTATTCAGTCAGAAATTTTTTATGAAAATAAAAAAACACATGGTTAAAATGTTGAATGAAGACAGTTGGGATGATGTTGTACGCAACTACCCAAAAGCAAGTTCTACATCAACACTAAAAGAGTTTTATATTGCATTCAATAAGGTATGTTGATTTATAAATTCATTTTATTCATATTTAAACTATTTTTATTTTATTACTTATCCATATGTGTGTGTGTGTGTGTGTGTGTGTGTGTGTCATTAATGATGTCGAAGAAGGATGGAAATGGAGTACCATATGCTTTCAAAAGCTTTATTGAAAAAATTAAGATGGAGAACATGAGAAGGAAGCGTCTTATGAATGTTGAACTTGATCCTACTCTTAATCATTACATTTGGAATGGGCTCGATAGTGTCCAATATCAAATAATACAAGGTGATTGTGAAGACATTACATCACTAATACCTAAAAGGGAATATGGCTTAGTTATTGCAGATATTCCTCATGGTTTCAATTTCCCGGACATTGAATATGATAGAGAACCATATACTTATCAAGCTTTTAGTAAAGTGGTTACGGGTTTTCAAGAAGTGACAACATCACCACTTTGGCGATTTGTGACATTTCATTTAGACACATAGTTTCCAATGTTATTAACAAACTTCAAGGGTAAAGCAAACTCAAGGATGCAACTTACATGGTAAGATTTTGAAATTGTATGTTTGATTCCTCCTAAATTTTTTTATTCATGTAAAATTTAATTGAACTTTTACTATGTTATGTTACAGACAAAAGTCAAATATTGTTTCTTCCGAAGATCAGCCTATTATAAATGATTGTGAGTTCATCTATGTTGAATGTTGGACAAAAGACGATAGCTATAAGCATATTATTATGAATCGAGTAGATGGGAAGAGTCATAGTCAAGTATTGGTTTATGATGCAGTGGTAAGAAAACTAACATATGAGGATAAAGATGCAAAAGGAGATCTAGTTAACATTTATCAAAAACCACAAGCATTGATTAACTATCTTATAGATCTATGTTCAAATGAAGGAGAATGGGTTTTGGATTTATTCTCAGGTTCAGGTAAATTTTATTATACAAATTTAAATTTAAATATTGTCCTTTTTACTTTTTATGTCTCCATACTAATTTTTTTACTTATTTTTTTGTGCTTGATGATTACGTACAACACTAGCATGTTGCCTACTAAAAGGAAGAAATTGCATTGCCATTGAGAAATACCCAGTTCAATGCAAATTTATTCAACAAAGAATTAATGTTCTTAAATTCCTTCCAGATGTGAAGCAAGAAGTTGGTTTGAGGAAAGGAGATTTTAATGAATCACGTGTTGCAAAAAAAGAAAAGGAACCTCAACCACCATTATATGGAATGATTGGAAAGGGACACTTTGGAAGATTTGCTGACATGAAAAATCCATTAGAAGATGACAATGATCAAAATGAAGAAGAAAATGTTGTGGAAGAAGCCATCAATGTTGTTCTAGATGATGTTGAAGATGTATTAGTTGATATTGTTGATAATGTTTAAGTTATGCTTGCAAACAAAGCTTATTTTTTAGAACTATTAATCAGTTTTACTTGTAATGTTTAGACTTTGATATTTTATGAGAACAACCCTTTTTTTTGCAAAAAACATGTGATTGCTATTATTTTTTGACATAAAATTCAATAAAAATGTTATTTTCTTAAGTTTTTTTATTAAGATTCTCCCAAAAAATTAATTTATTTAACATGTTTTTTCCAACAAAAAGTCTGTAAAAGTGTATTTTTTGCATTGTATTTATATTGAAAAATTGTATTTTTTTGTCATATGGTTCAAAATATTGGTTTTTTAGCGACAATTTTTTGATGTGCATTGAAAAATGATTTAACAATACATAAACATGTAGAAAATATAAACTTTAGAATATTGACCCTTTTTCCATCTTTTATGTATGTGAAAAAGTGAAGATATCATTACAAGTTTTTATTTAATTTTTTTTTTTTTTTTTTTTTTTTTTTTTAAACACAAGTACATAAATGCGCTTTAAAAATGTTAATTGATTTTTCAAATAACATAAAGTCACAAAATCTATTTTACTATCGTTTGAACAGTCAGCTTCCGCGTGCTTGACCTAGTTGCGCATTTCCTGTGCTTGGTGGCCGCAAGCCGCCCATGGCCCCGACGCTCTCTACCTGAGGGGGCCGATGCTCAAACGGAATTCTCTCGCTCTAGTTAAATCACTTCCGCTTCAATCGCCCCGTCCATCCCTAAGTTTTGTGAAAACGCCGGATGGACTGCAAGAGGTCGTTCTGCCTCCAGCCTTGCCAAGAATGGTTGCCCTCTCTCTTGCTGAGCGGGGGCTCATTGGGAAATTCACTACTTTATGGCCTTCTCCCAAAACTGTTCAACGTTGGATCGAGAAAAACTGGACGGACAAAGTCAGTGGCAAAATTTCCATTCGTTTCTGTGGGAAAGGTTACTACACATTTCATTTTGAAACAAGAGCTGACAAGGAATTAATCTTCAGAAACGGTCCTTATTTTATGGACTCTAGAGGGCTATAATTGAACAAATGGACTCCAGACTTCGATCCAGAGCTGGATTTCCCTAGTGCTGTCCCGGTCTGGGTCCGGCTTCCGCATCTCCCGCTCCATTGCTGGGGAGATGACTCGGTTCGAGCCATTGGCAATGCTGTGGGGAAGTACATCGATAGGAGTGAGCCCAAGGACAATATGCAAGCTTGTGCGTGTATATGCGTTGAAGTTGATCTTGGCAAGGGTCTCCCAGAGGCAGTCAAGCTGAAGGTGGATGACTGGACTCACATTTAGCAACTGGACTACAAACAAATCCCATTTAAATGCAAGGTATGTCACGAGTACGGTCATTTTGCCAATCGCTGCTCTAAAATTGTTAATGATGAAAATGTTCAGCTCGAGAAACAATGGGAAACTGTCAAGAGGAAAAAGACTGCTGCTGTCCCACTAGCTGAAGCTCCTCCCAAATCTGCTCCCTTCAAACCTAATCCTTCCTCCTCGTCGACTCCTCCGCTCTCCCCACCCAAGAAATCCTTAGATTCTTCTAATCCCTTCTCCTCCATTTCCCTTGATGATGATCCCCCCATCACTCTACCTCCATCTCAGGATGGCACTCTCGCTCCCACTCCCCCTGCAGACCCTTCTCTTTCATTCTCCCATGACCCTCCTCCATCAAGATCAAACAGAAGCTCTTCTAAAGAACATGGGGCCAATCTGGACACTCACAGGAAACAAGGACCAGGCAGGAGATCGACCAAACAGCAGAGAGAATAAAACGCCCAAAAAGATATTGCCATGGGCACTCAAAACCCTATAGAAACTTACATTTTGGGGCAAAACAGTAAGGAAGCGGCATACAAAGATTAGGGAGGGCGAGCAACTCTCCATACCCCTCTCACCCAATGATGAAAGTCCTATCCTGGAATAACAGAGGATTAGGGCACCCGTCTAAAATCATAGCTCTGAATGATTTGATAACTCAGGAAAAACCAGGAATATTACTGTTACAAGAAACAAAGTAAGGACACCAAGAAATGAGAGGGATTATTGATCGCCTCAAGCAATATGAAGGAAGCATCAGCGAATCTAGGGGAGCTTTAGGGGGAATCGCCACCCTTTGGAACCACACTGCCTGGAAGCACCAAACTGATACAATCAACCAATTCTGGATTAAAGTTACTCTAGAGAATCTAATGAGCAACCAAAAAATCGTCATCTATAATGTCTATGCTCCAAACCACTACAGGGACAAAGCACAGTGTTGGAATTCTCTCCAAACTGACATTGATGAAGAAGAAAGCAGCAACATCATACTTGGAGGAGATCTCAATCTCATACTCCACACCAATGAAAAGAGGGGGGGCTATTTCACACATGAACCTTGCAGAACGCAGCTAGAAATTATTATGCAGGACCACGATCTCATAGATGTTGTCCCCAAAAATCGAAGGTTCACCTGGAATAATCGCAAATTGGGCAAAGACAATATAATGATGGAGCGGATAGACATGATATTGGTGAATGTCTCCCTACTTTCCTCCTACTCCACAACTTACTCTATTGTTCTTCCATTCTCAACTTCCGATCATTACCCCACAACGCTCGTGCTTGAAGCTCACAGTTCACTAGGTCCCATTCCGTTTAAGTACAACCCTTTATGGAGCAATTTACCCATTGTCGACCAGATTTTCAAACACACTTGGTGCTATCACATTGAAGGATCACCGGGGTTCATTTGGGAAAGCAAACTAAAAATGATCAAAAGCGCCTTAAAATACTGGGCACGAAATCACTATAAGGAGCCGGAGAAAATTAAAACAGAAATCAAAAATAAATTGGAGCAGATCCACAACACTATAGAGGAACAGGGACTTTCCCAAGAATCCAAAGCTAGAGAATGTGACCTTTAATTCCAGCTTTATCGTGCCAATCGTATGGAGGAGCAGAAATGGAGAATCAAATCACGCCAGCTGTGGCTGCAAGGAGGGGACAAAAACTCCACTACAGTCAGAAAAATCAGGAACAATGTCACCTCCATCACTGATGATGAAGGCCAACTCCAAACTTCCCAAGATGCAATTAAAAAGGCAGCCTTAAAACATTACATCGTGCTCTTAACTAAAACCAAAGAAGCTGCAAATTATTCAAATCTGCTTCAATATCTGCCCATAGAAATCAATGATGAAATCAATGCATATCTCACCAAGGATATAGAAGAAGAAGAAATACAAAGAGCCATTTGGGCACTTCAGCCAGACAAGGGCCTGGCCCAGATGGCTTCCCCATCAGCTTCTACAGATCTCACTGGGGGACAATAAAAAAATATCTTGTCAAAATGATAAAATGGGCTCAACGCAAGAACAAAATCGGAGGCTTCACCAATGCCACCCATCTTGCTCTTCTCCCTAAGGAAAATTGACCCTCTACTTTCTCCCGTTTTCGGTCCATTTCTCTCTGCAACTCCTCATACAAACTCTTGACTAAAATCATAGCTACCCGCCTCAAAACTATCCTCCCCTCTCTCATCTCTGAGAATCAAGGAGGTTTTTTAGCCAACAGACAAATTTCAGACTCCATCCTGCTTGTGCAAGAGGCTATCCATTCTAGACAAGTTAGAAAAGAAAAAGGTTTCATTTTAAAACTGGATTTAGCCAACACATTCGACCGAGTTAGACACTCTTTCCTCCTTGCTGTCCTAAAAAAATTGGGATTTGCCTCACCTTTCATCAACCTTGTCCAAGCATGCATCTCTGGCCCTTGGATCTCCCCCCTCATCAATGGCAGGCTAGGGCCATCCTTCCAATCTTCTCGTGGATTACGTCAAGGCTGCCCCCTTTCCCCCTATCTTTTCATCTTGATGGCTGAATCCTTCAGTAGGGCTCTTGATTACAAACGTCTCACCGGTCTTATTACCGGCATTAAATTTGGGAATGGAGTCAAAAATATGAACCATTCTCAGTTTGCTGATGACACCTTGTTAATGGGAGGAGCCTCCAACATTATAGCTCGCTATTTCAAAACGCTCTTAGACAGATATATGAGTTACTCTGGAGGCATGATCAATTACCTTAAGAGCTGCATTTATGGTTGGAACACAACTGCTCAAACTCTCCAAAGCATTGCCAACATCTTCGGGGTCTCTTGCAAATTAGATTGGTGGCATTTCTCTTACCTGGGCATGCCAGTGAGTGTGGGTTCTCTGAAAGCTAAAGTTTGGGACACCATTATCGACAAAATTAAAAGGAAAGTGCAGCAATGGGGCTCCTTTTGGCTTAACGCAGTAGGGCGCCTAATCCTCTTGAAATCAAGCCTCTCCTCTCTACCCTTGTATCAATTCACGCTCTTGCAAGCTCCAGCCAGTTTTCATCACAAAGTGGAAGCCATCCTCCGTCACTTTCTCTGGCAAGGGGGAAAAACTGAAAGAAAGAAATACAACCTCATAAATTGGAAGTAGGTTATTCAACCTCATGAATATGGAGGGCTGGGGATTAGATCACCACAACTTCTAAACCTGGTCTTTGGTGGCAAGATAGTCTGGAGACTCATCAATGGAGAATCTGCTTGGTGGAAGAATGTGCTGGAAACCAAATATCTAAATTCTCCGAGGCAGCTTCTATTAGACCACGATATACCTCTCAGAGCCTGCACCAAAATCTGGGGGCTGTGTAAAAAATCAATTCACATCCTTGCTTCAAATATTTCTAAGGTCCCCAAGGGAGGCAACAGCACTAGAATAGGGGATGATAAAATAATGGGCTAGCTACCTATCAGCAGTAAGCCTGGAACCCATCATATCCTCACCCACCTTGACAACAAGGGGATTCACAGCTTGAGCCAGATATCCAAATGGGATATTCACACTCATCTCTGGACAGGTTGGCATTTCCCTGATATACCTGACGAGCTACGTTCAAGCCTGGATACTCTGTAGACTCAGCTCCATGGTATCACCCACACCAAACAAAACGAAGATGATTGCTTCTGTTGGAACCCTTCAGGCACCAAATATACAGTCAAAACTGCCTACCGTCAAATCTGTAACAGTGATCGCCCCACGCCCATATGGACTCAATGGAAAACTGCTTGGAAATCAGAGACTCTCCCAAAAATAAACTTCTTCATATGGGTTCTTCTAAAAGGGAAAGTGCTAACTTCTGATAATCTGAAAAAGCGTGGTATTCTTGGTCCCTCCCGCTGCCCAAACTGTCAAGCAGCTGAGGAAACTATTCAGCACCTTTTCATAAATTGCTGTTTCGCCACTTCTTGTTGGAAAGAAGCCTTCTTGAAGGACCAGCTCCCCTGGGGTTCCCATAGCACCATTGCCGAACTCTTACACTTATGGAAGAAGAATTACCCCTGGCAGCGCAAGAAGAACAATGTGGCAAGAAGAGTCTGGAATGCTCTCCCTTATACTATGCCGTGGCACATATGGCTAGCATGCAATCAAACAATCTTCAGAGACAAAAAAATCGAAATTAGGAAGCTATATAACAAGGAAAGAGGACTCGCTTTGGAAACAATAGCTGTTAAGTGTCAAAGGAGCATTGACGCAGCTGGTCTCTTCGTTGAAGAACGAAATTATATAGGATGTCTGCTCGATCAAAGCAACAAGGGCCAATATTATGGCCAAAATAGAAATGACACCAGCAGTAAACAAATCTCTAACAGCAGTTGGAAAGTCAGAATGAAGGATAAGGGGTTTGCAGGCTGGATAAGAAGCTGTAACACGCACTATCTATTCTTTGATGGAGCCTCCAAGTCTAATCCTGGCAAGGCTGGGGCGGGTGGAATTATTTGTAACGCCAACAGAGACATCATCCTTGCATACGAATGGGGATTAGGCCCCCTTTCCAATAACAGAGCTGAAGCCCTCGCTCTATACCAAGGTCTCCTTCAGCTCCAAATTCTCGGCATTCGCACAACAACAGTGATCGGAGATTCGGAAATCATCATCAGCTTAATGGTCCACAATTGGTCAAATGCACTAAAGAATAATAAATGTTGAATCTCTAATTAAACCGAGAGGGGGGGGGGTGAATCAGTTTAATACATTCCTGATCTTTTAAACTTTTCAATAAACTTATTTACACCTTCATTTCAAACTCTATTTGATGTGAGAGTAATCTTAGAATGTAATCTGAAAGTATTAGTTTAATAGAGCAGTAGACTTAATTTGAGAGCAGCAGGTATTAAGCAAATGATACATATCGGATCAATACATAAATATCATGCACAGAGACACCAGATATAAGTGGAAACCCATAAAGGGAGAAAACCACATCTTATTATTGTTGTGATGCAAAGGCAAGCTCCAACTCCCTCTCACCACTGTTTTTCTGCAGGCACCAACCTACATGAGGCTCCTACCTCAATTCTGCAAGCTACAACTTGCAGGGAAGCACCAACTCCCTTCAGTTTTCTGCAGGCACCAACCTACAGGAGGCTCCAACCTCAGTCAGCTACAACTGACGACTATCAAGCTGCAACTTGATAGGGAAGCTCCAACTTCCTCAATTTATCAAACTGAAAGTTTGTTGATTTACCTCAGATATCAGCCCTGTTCTGTAGCTTCTCCTTCTGTTCTGCTTTTCTTAATCTTCTCTGTCTTACTCTTCTATATTATGCCTTCTCTCGATTTACTCTCACTTCTCTATCTTGAATATCAAGATGATATTATTTATAGATTTCTTCACATGACTATTTGTATTCTGCTTGGAATTCGAAATGGAAAGTCATGTCTCTTTGCCTTCTACCTTCTCACTCCTTTTATCAGCTTACTCAGAAATTATAACTGTAGGTGTCAATTTTAACATTACAGTGGGAGTTTGTTTTCTCTCGGAGACTTGCCAATGCATCACAAACAATAAAAACAATTAAAACATTTACATTCAATTTTAAATGAGAACTCCAACTCACTCGTTTTGTCTCTTGGCTTGCTGCGCATTTGTCTTTTTTCTGACTGTGTCTTTGTCTTTTCTGTGACTGTGTTTTATCTCTTTTCTGTTCTCTGTATGTCTTTCTGTATATGGCTGCTGCGTAACTTTTGTATTTGTGTAACTGCATTTTTCATTTTTATATTAGCGCTTTATATATATAAATGAATATGCTGACTGTAATTCTGGGCCATATTCCAACGCTTTTCATGCCACGAGTGTCTTGTTGATGTGGAACATTCCGCAAGCGGAACGGACATATATCATAGTCATTGTATATTGATAATCGCCCTCCACCTTAAGCCGAGGCTCGTGGGTCCACAGACCATGCGGCACTTTTCAATACAATCGCAACAACTTTATATATATATATATAACAACGCCTTCACAAATTTCCGTTTGCGATTAGAACTGGAACTCAAACACTTGTTAATCATAGTTAATAAGCCCATCGGGTCCGGGCTTCAATCAAATGCAATCGGGGCGCATAGTAGAAAAGTTCCGATTGCGATCAGAACACGGATGCGATTTGCATATATCAACTCCCGCTTATAACTGGATCGGGTCCGCCACTTCAATCGCAGCGTTTTACAAAGTCATGCGATCAATCGGAGAGTTCCGATTGCGATTGAGATTCCGGATGCGATTGAACCTATTAAATCCATCGTATAATGCCATCGGGTCCGCCACTTGATCGGAGCATATTACAAAGGACCTGCGATCAATCGGAAAGTTCCGATGCGATTAGCCAGAATTCAAATATATATACACCATCATTAATACACCCATCGGGTCTGAACTCTTAATCGCAATCGCAAGTCTTTTAATATGTGTTGCGATTGACTACTATTCATTGTATTTTGCCGATACGATTGGGACAGGACTTCAAACATGTTTGAATTATAATTCATACCTCCATCGGGTCTGGACTTCCAATCGCAATCGCAACTCACATGTTCTCCGATGCGATTGACCAATTCCGATGCGATTGGGAACTCGGATGCGATTAGCAATAAACTGTGGCATATAGCTCAATCGGGTCCGGCCTTTAATCGGAGCACATAACAAACCTCCGCCGATTGAACCTTTTCTCCGATTGCGATTGGGGAGGGGTCCCACCTTATAAGCCATTTCGTTTTGATAGAACCTTTGGTTAAAGTGCTCCGCTTGTATATAACTGATATATATGCTTATATATATTTTTCCGCTGGAGTGAGGCGATTCCCGGAATAATGTTTTTATTTGTTATATGTGCTCCGCCGGTTGGAGAGTGTGATTCCCGGAATATGGTTCTGTATTATATGTGTAACGCTCGGCTGGAGTCTGCGATTCCCGGAATAAGATTCGTGTTGTATAACGCCGGTTGGAGTGTGCGATTCCCGAAATATGGTTCTGTATTATATGCCGCTGGAGTGAAGCGATTCTCGGAATTTTGTAACTGCTCTCTGCCTCTGTCTCTGCCTCTGCTCTGCCGGTTGGAGAGTGCGATTCCCGGAATTTTGTAACTGCTCTCTGCCTCTGTCTCTGCTTCTGTCACTCTGCCTCTGTCTCTATCTTCCGATAATGGATCTTCATTGTGCTTCTATGACTGTTACATTTTGACTTTCTTCTTGCTGCCTCTATTGCTTTCGCTGTGCCTCTTTTGCCTTCCTTTGCTACAGTGTTGCCTCTTTTGCCTGAGTGCTGCCTCCTTTTCCATCAATGACAATATTTCCAACAATAAATTGATGTCATGCACTCACCCAGCAAATGCAAGAAACTCGATTTATTCATGTCCTTTTCTCCCTCAATAAGGAGGCTGATGCACACACAAACAGAGCCTACTCCAAACCTCTCGACAGCCTCAAATGTAACGCCTTCAAGTCTTTCTATTTCCTGCCATGAACAGGACAAATCCCCCTAGATTGCCTGCAGAGGCATCTGTTGTTTACACGCCCAAGAGTTCGATGGCAATTAGGAATATATTATTGGAAACACTGAGCCCAGCTTCAGCACAACAAATGCAGGATCTACAGGCCTTGAAGGCTACTCAATGCAGGATTTACAGGTTCTAAAGACAACTTCTCTTTAGCATGTTTTACAAATGTAGTTTTTTATTGTCACAGTTTGTCCGAATCTACACAAGATCATCCTTTTTAACAGTCAAGAATAATCGGAGTGCAGGGGAACCTGGCCTTACTAATGTTCATCTTTGTCTCCTTTTTCAAGAATATTTCCCTGTAACAATGGAGCCTAGACTCCCAATTTTTTCTTTTTGCATACAAACAACACCCGATTATGTCAAAAAAAAAATGCACTTAAAAATAAACATCTTACAGAAGAAGAAGACATTAGAAAATCTATAGTGTCAAAATCAATCCTATAAAAAAACATTGGTGATGATACACCACCACGATTCAAAATCGACATAAAAAACATCACATAAAAAAAAATAAAAAAATGAAAAAAACTTATAGTGCCAAAAACATGCTCAAATTTTTTTTTTCTTGATTCTACATTGCCACTTTTTCAAAATCAGGTGTTTTTCTTCATACTTCAAAAAGTAGGTAACAATGAGGTTACCTATTTCATCGGTAACATTGTTGGGGTCGTAACTTTGGTATACTATCTTCATTTGACGAACATGATACATCGTTAGAAAGATATATCCGAGGAATAAAACTGCTGACAACAAATATCGAGCGTGGAAGACTCATATTCTCATATTTTCCAAATGTTTCATGCCCAAAAAACGTCGTTTAGGGCCTCAAAACGACTCCAGAAGTTCAGGACCCGAAAAACTACCAAAAATAGTAAATTGTGCTACAATTAAGGAAACTGAAAAACTGAAAGAAACAATGGTGGAGGTCCAAGTGGAATAGGTGGGTGAACACCAATAGCCACCTTGATCATTCCTCCCCCCTTAGGAAGCAATGGTCCCCATTGCGTTGAGTTCCTTCAAGAGATGAGGAAACTTCTGTTGAACTTGGTCCCTGGTGAGCCACTTGCCTTGGTGAAGGAGTTGGCCTGCTTTGACAACTCGATATAGCTGGATCCTCTACTGAAGGGTGTTCTTGATCTGTGTGTCCATAATCCGAGAATTTGTGGCTTGTTCCATGCATTCTAGGTTTAACTTTGTTGGTGTGAGTTGTTCTGCCATGTAGGATGTGTCTAGTAGAGGTGGAAAGTAGGGCCGAAGGTGGTCCGCATTGAACACTAGGTGCAAGGAATGGTGGAATAATGAGCTCGAAGGCATTATCCCCTACAACCTTGGTGATGGTGTATGGCCCATATCAAAGTGAGCGAAGCTTGTGGTGGGGTCCACCGAGGCGCTCCTTCTACAAATGTAGCCACACTTTGTCACCCACCTGGAAGTTGTGTGGCACCCAATGCTAATCATGTCGCTGATTGTACTTAGCATTAGCTCTATCCAATATTTCATGAATCTTTTGGTGGATGTGATGAATGCGCTCAATGAAGTTTCTCACTTTGTCATCTTTAGACTTGACATGAGCTGAATCGGCATGAGTAACTGCAAATGGCATGGCAACGTCAATGGGACATAGTGGCTGGAATCCCAAGCCCACCTGAAACGGGTTGTGATCGGTTGAGATATGGAGGGCTTGGTTATAGCTATGTTGTACATAAGGGAGGCTCTCATCCAATGTGTGTGGATTCATTGAGTTGTACATGCGTAAAATGTGTACGATCATCCTGTTAACGATCTCTATTTGGCCGTCAGTTTGGGGATGGAAAGTTGTGGACTTGGTGAGCTTGGTGTCCAACATTGAGTAGAGGTTGGACCAAAATGTACTGAGGAACCTGCTGTCCTGATCTGAGATGATAGACTATGGGATCCCAAAGTGTACCCACACTCATTCAAAGAAGAGTTTAGCAGTGGATTTTGCTGTGATATTCTTCTTGCAAGCTGCCATAATGTCCATCTTCGAGAATCTGTCAACGACCATGAAACACGGTCGTTCCCATGCTTAGTAGAAGGAAGGCCCGACATGTAATCCATGGAGATGGATTTCGAAGGTCAACTAAGGGTAGATAACGGAGTATAGAGGCCTTGTTTCTTGATGGTCGTTTTGGAAATGACACAGGCAGTGCAGGATTTGATGTACTTCCCAACATCCTACGAAGGTTTGGTCAATAAAAATACTTCTACAATATTGCCATTGTTTTCTCGACCCTGAAATGCCCAGCGACCTGACTGTAGTGTGCTTCCAAAATCATCTTGGCATGCTCGCTTGAAGGAACACAAATGTGTTCCAGGTGACATAATAGTGCATCTTGGAGGTGAAAATTTGGAACTCGATTTCCCTCCAAGAGCATCTTGTATGTGTGGCCGAATTCTAGATCGCTCTTGTAGAAAAGCAGCCAATCAGAAGTCCCTTTCCCACAAGAGTTGAGCACAGTGGTTATCACCACGATCGGTGGTCAGCTGAGGTAGTTTTCAACATTATTGGTGCTTCCCTTCTTGTACTTGATGTTCAAATGAAAACGTTGCAGATATGTGGATCACTTATGATGGAGATCCTTCTGTAACTTCCCTTGTGTTTGTATGAACTGCAGGGGTCGGTGGTCTGTGTGGATGATCGTTTCCTTCTCCAAAATTTAATGCTTCCATTGTCAGCAAGCCTGCACAATATAATACATCTCTTGGTCATAAGTGGGATACTTTCAGACTATGTTGGACAATGTCTCAGTGTGATATGCCATTGGATGCCCATGTTGAGTAAGAACTGCCCCAATAGCATAGTCAGAAGCATTTGTCTCGATCTCAAATGATTGTTGCAAGTTAGGTAATGTGAGCACTGGGGAAGATCAGAGGCGATGTTTCAATTCTATGAATGCCTTCTATTGAGATTCCGACCAAAATATTTTTTCTTTCACTCCTCCCTTGGTGACTTGTCTCAAGGGCCAAGTGATATGAGAGAATCCCAACACGAACTTACAGTAGAAATTAGCAAGACCCAAAAAGCTGCGAATCTTTCTTAGAGTGGTTGGGGCTGGCCAATCTTGAATGACTTGGATATTGGTTGGATCCACATGCACCCCCCACTCATCAATAATGTATCCCAGATACTGAACCTGGGTCATGCCAAAAGTGCACTTCTCCAAATTGGCACACAACTTGTGTTGCCACATTGTTTGGAGGACGTATAGGATGTGGTGGAGGTGCTCTTCCCAAGTCTGGCTGAAGATCAGGATGTCATCCAAGTACACTACTAAAAATGAGTTTGTGAATGGCCACAAGATGTCTTCCATCGACATCATGAAGGTTGCGGGAGCGTTCGTCAACCCGAAAGGCATGACCATCCATTCGAAAATACCCTCCTTGGCTTTGAAGGCAGTCTTCCACACTGTTATCGCCAAAATAGGACTCTGATAGGCTGCTCATCAAGTCAATCTAAGTATAACTATTTCAAACCAATCTTTTAGTTGAGGCTTAGCCTCCTCAACCTGAGAGGGATCTCTCAAGGGTTAATGATATGGAATAATGATATAGATAGATGGCTAACTCTATTATTTGTGTTTTGGTTCAGGTTGAGAAGATGAATGCTTGCTACCATTGGGCTATGGAGTTAGTGATAGGGATAAAGATGAAAAAGGCTTTCCTTGTGGAAGCTAAGGCTTGTATATAATTCAAAGAAAGAATAACACATTTAGGAAAATCCCAATAACTTGAGGTTCAAAGGAAGTCAGAGCATGTGGTACATGAATTCTGAGTAATGATACATCAAGGTATTGAAATCAAAACTACTGAAAGGGATTTCACCATAGCTATATACTGAAAGGAAGTAAGAGCATGATCAGTCATGAATTCTGAGTAATAAGCACTTAAACTATGGAAGAAAAACATTTCAAATGATAGGACATAAACTCATTAAAATACACTAAGAAATCTCAGGTGAAAGGAAAGTGGTATTGTTACTGTATATATCAGTCAATCCAAAGCTTTACGAAGTGGTATGCTTAGATAACATTTTCCAACCCGTAGGTTGAAGCTAACATCAACATGTATACATTGGGCATTATGGAGTCAAAGTAGTCTCAGAAAATCAGTGAATCTAATTGACATGGAAGTTGAGGCATAGTAGAGTTTTTAGTCATGAGACACACACTTGAAACATGTAAAAACACAGTCAGTCCATTTATAAAGGAAGTCAGAGCATCTTGAAGATGAGTTTTGAGTAATATAGATGAACACCACTGCAAATAAGATATATAAGAAGTACTGATAGAGTAGGAAAACACTAAACACCCCTTCTGAATCTCAAGTTGGTCAAATAGAAGCTCTTTGCATTAGCTGAAACAGTCTTTTTACAATATGCACCCTTTTTTCCAAAAAGTCTTCAACCTCTATAGAATTCGACCTCATGCTCTATATATAACATTTACAATATATGATTCTTTCATCCTCCACTAGAGAATTCTAATTCCCATGCTTTGACACTTATTCTAACCATCAAACATGCTATTAATTGCAAAATGATAGCTATAAACCTAAAACAGAGTCCTATTACAAATAGGACTAAAACTCTTTAAATATGCTCTTAACAAACTTATCTAAACTTTAATGCTTCCTTTGCCAGCTTCAATCCCATGAGGTCGAATTTGGATGATGCCTCCACCTTTGATGTATTCATGCTGATCATGACAAAAACTGCCCTAAAAATCAGAAGACAGATTTCCTGTTTTTTCCCTGAAAATTAGGTCTTGGGACAGAGCCTTTATCTCTTCATCCAAAATGTATTTTGAGAAACTTAAGGAGGCTTTGGGAGACCATGCTATCTTTAACAAAAATCTCTCTTGGTTTTTTGCAATACCTCTCCTACTGCCCAGAAACTGTCTTTGAACAACATGTATAAAATTGGAAAATTCTGATTTCTGAAAATATGGCTTCAAAGAAAGCCTTGTATATCCCAACTAATAACACTTGTGAGAAAAGTGAGATAGGTTATTGTAGCTAGAGATTTTATGAAGAGAAACCTCCTTCATAATTCCAAAAGACTTTTTTTTGTGGCTAGAAACTGATCATGAAGTTGACTACTAAAACCAGAAAACAGAGTTTTTCTCTCAATGACTTTCAGCAATTTCGTAGCGCAAGTTGAGTGATCAATTTCTCCCACCTCATAATGAATTTGAAGAAACTGAGAGAGGTTTTTGTAGTTAAGTATGTTAGGAAGAAAAAAAACTTTCAATTTTCAAAAATGAATATTCAGTTGCTTAGGAACCCCTTTGGAAGTTGACTACTAAAACCAGAAAACAAAGTTTTTTGGTGAAAAAATGTTGTTTCAACAGTTTCGTAGCGCAAATCACCTTTTTTGAACTAGCTGCGCTACAAAAACGTGGATTCCTGTATGATTACAAAAATTTGACCCTAAACCTAATGGAATGACTTCTTAATGGATGATGGGACCTTTAAACCATGGAATAAGGTTGTTAAACTTTGTTTGGAAATGAAAATGAGCCTTTTGAGACTAACCGTATCAGCTACCCTTTAAAGCATGAAATGACCTAATCACCTATCTAAGACCATGACTAAAACAAGATAAACTTTCAGAGTTTATTGATCATGGAGTGGACCTATAAAACTTTATTTGAACTGGCAATATAACCTACCCTTTACCCAGACTTAAAATGACTTTTAGACCTCCTTGAAATTATGACCAAAACAGTGTTGACACAATAATGTTTTGAGAATTTTTGGGTGATAACAAACACATCGGATGGTTCGATTGCTACCTGGTGATACCCAGACATCACGTCGGTCTTGCTGAAATATTTCACCGCTTTGAGTTGGTCTAGATGGTCATCAATCCGTGGGATCGGATACATATTCTGGACAGTGATCTTGTTCAACGCCCGATAGTCAATATAAAGTCTCCAAGTGCCATCCTTCTTCTGCACCAACACGGTCGAACTCCACAGGGCGATGAAGTTGGCCGGATGTGACCTTTCTGCAGCAGCTCCTAAATCTGCCTCTTGATTTACCGTCATCCAAAATAGAGCACCAATAAATCAATCCATTGGGCAAGTATTATATATATATATATATATATATAGATTATAAGTTTTCATATTTTATACATGGTATATAAGTTTTCAACTAAAAAATACTTTCTATAAAATAAGATAAGATAAGATTATATATATATGTTTTCATATTTTATACTTGTTAGGTTTTCATATTTTATACGTGTTGTATAAGTTTTTAATTTAAAAAAATATTTTCTATAAAATAAAATAAGGTATTTTTGTATAAATAAACGAATAAATTTAAATTGAGTAGTTGTATATATTTCTATAATAAAATATTTTGGTCAAGGTTGGTTTGTTGTGAGGTTTGGTTTTTATTTTTTAAAGAATAAAAAAGTATTGTTATTGTTTCTAATATACATATACACCGTTTATACTATAAAGAGTGATGTTATTGTTAACATTTTAATATTTATGTGTTTAATAAGTGTTGATGCCATCATTTCCCGGATTTTTTTCAATTCATCCTTTGTCATTATCTCTATGGTGAATTTTACACATAATGATTTTTTTTTTCAGAAGAAAAAAACGCTGATTTATAATATTTATTATAAAACAGTACATGTACAACATGAGCTCAACTGTGATAAAAACAGCGAGACAACCATCATAAAGCCCGGAAGAGCATGCTCAAGAAAGTGGAGCAGATAATAAAGTAAGTGGGCTGCCACATAAGCTGGAGCAGATCGGCCCCATTGCTGATTACTTATATGCAAAACAGAATTGGAGATAAACATAGATGATAAGTAATCTCCAGAAATGAACAAACGTTGTAAGAAAACAACAAGAAATTGATCAAAAGAGCCATCTGGTCCTGTAGGAAATTAAAACAGATTTCGTAATGAAGCAAAAAGATATTGAGTCGATATAATGAGACCCGGTAAGAAATGAGAAATCTGAATGGTCATACTATCCCATCTGAAGGCAGTTTGTCACGGTCTCTATTAGATAATTTAACACGCTCGCCTGACACCCTTGATAAAGACAGCGCTCGTTTGAGAAATGTTGACACGCTCGCTTGAAGTAAAAATCACGCTCGCCTGAAAAGGGAAAAACCCAAAAACACTTGCCTGAAGTACTGGAATAACTGGTCCCCGTGTAGAAATGAAGCATCGTAACCAGTAGAGTAGATAATAACCAGGCTCGCCTGTAGAGTAGATAGGAACAGCACGTCTGTTAAAAGCCAAAACACAGTCGCTAGTTGTGGCCATTTGGGGCATCCGATCCTTGGAAACGAAAAGGAAATGAACATAGTACTAAAATTGAAGACCCTATCTCGCCCAGCTTAATGGTAAAATCATGAACAGTATCCAGATATACTGGATCATTTCTTTATCTATTCAAACTGGACGGAAAGGCAAGGACCAGGCATTTGTGAAAAACTGTCTATGGCAGGCCTTCGGTACCGTTATGGTACAGACCCGCTACTGTATGAACTTAACCTGCAAAAAGACAGAAAATATGACAAAAACTGTGTAGCAAAAATGGCTGAGATGTTATAAAACTGAGCATCAACAGTCAGCCCGGATGATCATCTATTTGCGACCCTTTGAGAGAAACCATATTATGGTATAGGGATGATTGTTTGCCAGTGAATTTGGCCGTCTCTGAAAAGCACAACATGCATCAGACCAAACTCTGTTCCTAAACCTTTTCTGGACAGACCATCTGCCCGAGTATTGCTCTCCCTGAAAATGTGCATAATTGGCGGACAATTGAGAGACTGCCATAGATATTGGGTCCTATGTAGCCAGCCCAAAAGATCAGGCCGCTGCATATTCATAGTCCTTGTGACCCATCCTATTACCACCTGAGAATCCCCGTATATATGGACCTCCTGTAGCTGTAGCAGAGCAGCCAAGCGTAGACCACCCCACAGAGCAACTAATTCCGCCTTGTTGTTGGTCCCCGAACCTGCATTCCAATGAATGTGAATCCTTTCCCGCTGGGATAATTTAATCCAGGCACCACACCCCATTTGACCTTCAGCGCAAGCACCATCGAAATAGATCGCCGGGAATTGTATATCATGAGGTCTATTGCGAATTGAGCAATCAATTATATGATCTCTAGACTGTGGACGATCTTCCAGCCATCCGAGGATAAAAGAATACACTTGATGTATCCGAAAAGGTGTGTCCTCGAATATTAATCTGTTTCTCCCCCGCCACACTTCCCATATGAAGAAGAAAGGCAGAGATTTATACTTACCTTTCAGGCCGTCCCAGTCCATGGCAGCATTCATAAAATCAGAAGGAGCCCACAATGGGCCCATGATGTGTATTGAGAAGAGACGCCATAGTTGCACAATGATTGGACAATTGAAGAAGAGATGCTGGACAGATTCAAGGTCCTGACAACAAATGTTACACCTAAAAGGCCCCATGAAACCCCGCTTACACAAATTATCCCCCGTTAGAATCCTTCCTTGCCATACTAGCCACCCAAATAATACTATTTTAGTCGGGATTCCCCTCTTCCAGAATATGAAAAAAGACTCCGACAGCTGCTCCCTGTATGTGGCCAAATTAAGATCATTATAAGTCTCCTTGACAACTGGGGCGCCATCATTTGTGTTACCGGCCCATACAATGAAATCCCCACCATTTGCCCACCTGAAACCCGCTGCCCGAAATGCGTCCTTGAGCCACTCCCATTCTGCCGAGACATACTCCGGCAGGCCGATTTGTTGCGCAGACTTAAACTCAGGAGAGTCAAACGACCAATGCCTTATAGTTTGTGAGATGAAATTTATGCCTCTATGAGCCAAGCAGTGAATGAGCAGCCGAGATGGGCAAACACCAATGGGCAGCCCTATAATGTTGATATAAGTAATAGGGATGTCGCCCCCATCCCGAAACTGCCACGCTAGTCGAGCCGCTACATGGCCACTTATAGCCTGAAAACTTCTCCAGATCTCCGATCTATGTCTAGTGTAGGGAAAATCAGAGGCTAGCAGCTGTTTCATAAGATCCCCACGAATGTATTTACACTTGATTACCTCCTGCCAAATACCGGAGCCCCGTACAGCCTTCCAGAAGGATTTAATTAGCAGTGCATTGTTGAATATCCGGGAGTTGAGGATTCCCCATCCATCATGTTGTTTTGGTCTACACAGCCTGGACATTTTGCAGAGATGGATCTTGTGCGGCATGTTGGCCCCCCCCCATATGAATTTCGCCATGATGCCATTCAAACACTTGATAACACCATCAGGAATATAAAATAAATGGGCCCAATATACAAGCGTCTGAGATAAGACCGCTTGCGTAAGAGTGACTCTCCCGCCCAGGGAAAGCCACCTGTGCGTCCAGCCAAAAATCTTCCGCCTGAATTTGTCCAACATCCATTGCCAGTCTCTGTTCTTATACCCGCAGGGCTTAATTCTGAAACCAAGATATGTAAAACCATCGGTAGCCACCTTAATCTCCATCTCCGAGAACTCTGCTATGAATTCGAGCTCCAATCTGTCACCACAACCATACAAAATAAATGATTTAGCCTTGTTTATTGTTAGACCAGTAGCAGCCGCAAAGCGCTTGAACATAAGATGAATGAAGAACCAATGGTTCCTCTTCACATATCCGAACAGCAGAAGATCGTCGACGAATAAGGAATGTGTGACAGAAACTTCATTGGAGAACGAGAACCCCTCAATACATCCCCGCCGCTCAGCACTGTGCATAATACCAGAAAAGCTGTCCATGACCAGAATAAATATCAGAGGGGAGAGCGCACAGCCCTGCCGCAAGCCCCGTTCTGCCCCGAAGAATTCTGTGGGTATGCCATTTATAATGATTGCATATCGCACTGAAGAAATGCAGGTCATTATCCATCTTATAGAGTTAATGGATAATCCGATCTTCATAAGAACCAATCGTATATATGACCAGGCAATTGAATCGTATGCCTTATGAAGATCAACTTTCATCAATATGGCATTTCTCTTCTCTGTATGAGCAGAATGCAAAACCTCCTGTGCAATTGCCACCACTTCATGAATGGAGCGCCCTTTAAGGAAGCCAAACTGTTCTCTTGAAATGTGTTCATTCAATATACCTTTCAGGCGCTCAGCTATAATCTTGGAAGAAACTTTGTATAGGATGTTACAAAGGGCAATCGGCCTATAGTCCGCGAAAGACTGAGCATCGTCCACCTTTGGGATTAGGACTATAAAGGTAGAATTTAAGCTTGCAGGCATCGCCCCTCTCCGTCTAATATGCTCAACAACCTGTGTTTATCTACAGTGACTTTACGTAATGAGAATAATGATATATTTGCGGTAATTATTTATGGTGGCTAATTTGATGGGTAAATTATATGGGGATTTGCCAAATACACAAAATATATAAATTTGACGATGGCTTCAGATTTGAAATTCCTATGCAAATACACAGAAATGTTATCTGTGTAGTGATCAAAGAAGAACGAGGCTAGGGTTATAACATTCAGCTCAAAAATGTTATGAACACAATTATGTATAAAATATTATTATAATATAAATAATACTGATTAATAATGATTAACAAGTATAATTGATTATGAAAGGGTAGGTTGCAAAATGCATTATTTTTATTTATATATAAATGGGGTTGTTATTATATATCATTTATTTTATACATTTTATATTATTATTTTTATAAAATAGATTTTTTTATTATATGTTAAGCTTTGGAATCAATTAATTGTGATTAAGTTTGACTACCATTTTTGGTATCAGATTTTTTGATCTTGATCTTTGGCCATTGATTTTTGATCAAAATTTCATTGTGGTAGTCATACAAAGATTTTTGGAGTTTCTTTATTTTGCTGGCATTGTTGAGTTCTTGCCCATTAAAACTTTAAAAAATAAATAAATGGAAACAAAAATTTAGCCCTCAACTATTAGCAAGGAATATATATATATGATTAAATATATATATATATATATATATATATATATATATATATATATATATAAGTTTTAATATTTAAAAAAAATAAAAATAACAGTTAAAGAAGAAGATATAAAAATAATTTGAAAAAAAAGGTTTAAAAAAGATTGTATAGCCATACAACTGTTGTCATTTTCTACTAGAAACCACCATAAAACCTTCGACCTTATTGCCACCTTCTATCACACTTGCCGTAAAACCTCTGACGCTGCCACCAAGATTGTTTTGGCTGCTGACAGTTCCACCACCGACCGATATCTAACATTGAACAAGCTTCGTTTCCATACACTCAAAGCCGCTTATTATAGCCACCTTGTAATAAATTGTCCGTCCCTTGAAAGCATGAGATAACAATGAAAATTCAAGCCATATACCCATAATGAAATCATTGAAATTATATGTATAAATCCATTGAATCTAGGCTTTTTTGACTTTCAGGCCATGAAGAGATATATTTTCATCATTATTTTCCAACCATCGCAATCACCACTTGTACTATGTCATTATTATGATTAGAGTTGTTTTTGTATGATATTACCAACCTAGATCCATCTTAACTCCAAATCTTAAAGCGTCGAGAGGGATCAAGTCTCTTTTCGCTCTAAAAAAGGTTTGCATCTCAAGAGATTTGATCCCTCTTGACACTTGGTAGATCCAGAGTTAAAATGGATATAGGTTGTGTAACAGCCCTGGTGAAAATTCCATGTAATAAAAGTTAATAAAGACAAAATAATAACCAAGGTCATGGGACACGTATTCCAATCTGAATGTTGGGAAAAACATCCTAGTGCAGGTGTTCATATGGTTTATTATGGTTATGGAAATTGGAAAAGGCAATGACTAAGGCTTTGGAAAGGCAAATTGGCATTTATTGGCATTTATTTACAAAAATAATGGAAATTAGGAGAAAATAGAGGTGAAAGGTCACAAGTTGCATGTGAGGAGGAAAATGAAGGAAAATAATGGAAAATGAAGAAAATAGAGGCCTCATTAATAAAAAAAATTCTAAGGATCAGTTGGTAACCTTTTGTCAGTTCGGTTTTGGAGCTCTCATTCTATTCTCTCTCTCTCTCTCTCTCTCATACTCTTGGACACTTAGAGTTCCTTGGAGCACTCTTGGAGAGTGTGGCATTCTTGGAGTTTTGGAGCAAGAAGGCAAAGGAAGAGCAGGAAAGTACAAGAGGACATCAGGATCAACAACTACAACGGGTTTTGCTTGCAGGTACCGAGTTGCATGTATGTTTTCATCTCTAGTTTTGGCATGCATGGCATATGCATGTGGTTTCTTGGTCATGATCTGTCATTCGCATGGTGGATTTCCTGGATTGACAGTGGATTTTCCTAGCCTTGTCATTTTCTGGATAGCCATGGTGCTGTGGGTTCATTTCATTGTTTGTTTTTCTAGTTAGTTCTCATGTTCCTTTAGTTGTGGGCTGAGTTACTAGTTCCTAGAGCCTTGGTTGTACAAATGCTTTGGAGCCCTGTAACAACTTGAGTTGAGTTACTAGTCCTGGAGCCTTGGTTGGAAACATTCTCTAGAGCCCTTGGTGGGTTGAGTTACTAGTCCTGGAGCCTTGGTTGGACAAACGCTCTGGAGCTCAACAACTGATGTGGGTTGAGTTACTAGTCCTGGAGCCTTGGTTGGAACAAACGCTCCGGAGCCCTAGACTGCTTGGGTGGATACCAATTTGGTGATGGTTGTGATGTCCAACTGTGACGTGGAATCACTGGTTGAGGGTTGAGGTGGTTTGGCCTTTGTAAGCACTGGTTTGGTTTTGATAGATTTTTTCTATGAGATCTCATATTCAATCTTGGAATATGGCACGAGGGTGACCGGCTAAAGAGAGATTTGGCTCAACCATGTCTATGGTCGGGTGGAACGTGGAAGTCTCAAACTTGGTTGCATTTTGCTTATGGCAATAAGAGCTATTTTCCTCTTGTATTTCTGGGTAAATATGCTTGTTATTATGTGGCTTATATGGTTGTAATTTCTTTTGTTCATATGTTGGTTATGAATGTGTTCTATGTCAGTAATGATTTATGGCTCTCATCATGTTTTGATTTGTAGATGAATGAACAATGTATCTATGACCAAATAGATTATAATGCAATTAATGTGATGAGACACCAATGCTTCTTAACGATTATCAGATAAGTATGAGCCCGCTATGCTCAGATATGTTATTTAAACATGTAGATTACATATTTGCGACATGTCTAATGAAATTCCTGTCATGGATAGTAGGGGTCCAATCAAGTCCTTGTTCAAGTGTTTGCATTTACATCATTATTCTGTTGTTATCTTTCAGTTCTAAAAGTGTCATGGAGTTCTCGGAAATGACCTTAGCTCTGGGCCTGAATAAGTGGCACAAAAATTGGGGTCACAGGCTTAGAACCACTGGGAAAAGTCCCCAGTCGCATGCATACCCAAGTTGTGCATGTGACTAGAGGTTTCTAATTGCACTCTTACCCATGTCAAGGGAGTGACTGGGGGATTGATGCATGAAAAGGTCAAGTTGGATTAGGGGCTAGGCTCCTGGAAGGTTGAGATGGCTCCTAGGTGTCCTGTAGCATGTGCAAAAGCTCTGTGTTGTTGTGTGGTGTCGGTTCCACTTCCTTAAGGTGACCGATGAGGTTGAATAATATCATAGTAACTTTTCGTCACATGTTTACCTTGGTTTGCCGATTACTTGGGTAGATGTGGGAGGAGGACATTACAGGTTGATTTGATTTATTTAAATAGGCTATATTCCACATGCATACCATGGGTCAATACCATGGGTTCTCATAAACATGGAGCTAAAAAACCACCGGTAACTTGAACCAAGTCAAGTTTACCTTAACTAAAACCAACACAAATTAAAAAAAATGATAACAATAACGTAAATTTTTTATTTTTATTGTTTCAGTTTGAAGTTATTTTTATTTTAATGTAGGTTTTTTTTTTAAATTTTTATTTTATTTTGACCGAGTCAAAATGTTTACAGGACATTACATTACAACATCTCTACCATATTAGGCCGGAGCTCCTCTTGACGCAATTAACCATGCAATATATTAATTATTGGAGTGCTACATCACATCAATTGGATTTTCGTACATAGCCATGCATTGCGGGCCATGACTATTGGTTAATGATGTCATCATATTTTAATAATATTTATGTGTGTGTGTGTGTGTTGGACAAAAAAACTGTTAGGGTTGGTGTGGATGAATGTGAAATGTCATAGAAGTCCAAGAGACCTCCTAGAATATGAAACCAAGGGTCAAGCGTAAGTATTAATATGTACATCTTGTGAATATAAATGCCTCACATGCATTTATCATATCTTGCATATTATTTGGTGTGAGTTTAACATGGTACCAAAGCAAGTTTTCTCCCACCTTGATTAAAGTTTATGAACCATAGTTTTGTAGCCTTCGTAGACCTAGGTGATCATCCTTATGTATCTTGGGTTCTCTTCATCAATATTGTGTTGTTTTGTGCATATGTGCCCATTACCTCTCCCTCGTTGTAGTCTTGTTGAACCTGACAACTCTTCCTTTGTGTGCCTGTCTCATGCCCAATCGTTAGGTTTTCTGCCATCTATGCACTATTTTAACTGTCCTTTTTGCCATTCTACATTGTCCTTCCTACAGAAACGTCAATGTTGTTACTCGGGTCGAAACACCTCTATTATTCTCATGACTAGTGTTGTTATTCACACCAACATTTCTTCTTCTCCTGCTACGATTTGGTCACCAATCTATTTTTTCTTTGTCAATTTTACCAACCATTTAATTCAATAAGCTTAAACCAGCCCAATGTTTATTGTTGGGTATTCTACAACAATTCAATTTTCTCAGAAAAAATATAAAGATAGACGTGTGAAATTTTGTGTGTATAGTATAAGTATAAAAGCTAGCCCATCCCGTGGAAGTATAATCTACTACCCAAACATAGTAATTGGTAAATATTGTATACCAATGAGATTATACTTATAGAGGCACACAATCATGTGTCTTGTCTTACCCATCTTAGTGCATGGCTCCTACTTGTTGCCAACAATCATTACATTAAAGCGACTATTGGTTCTCCTCATCGATGTAATGCATTTTTTTTATCCTCGTCTTCTGTAATTGAAGCAAGATGCCAATGCCTAGACTATAGACATGAATATTGTGGTATGCATCTATGTTATGTTATGATTTAGTGAGTTTGTTTGCGAAACCTCATTTGAGGGCATACACTCCATACACATCATACCACAATGCCTCACCAAACATTGGATTGTGTGTTTGATTATAGCCTAGCTATTATCATGAATAACTTTCTTGTAGCACACCGATTCATATTGCAGTCAAACTGTGAGGCAAAGCACTGCTTTTTATTGCTTAAATACCGGTGTGAAAGTGCATCCTTGTGTAAGCACTTGAGACTAGTATTTCATCTGTTGTTGAACCCCTTTGGTTTGATAAAATTGTATTGCAGATATTTTAGTTTCGCCCATGTAAGATGTGCCTAGTGTTATTACTCATAAAGTTGTGAAACATTTCTTGATAGGGTCATATAGGTCACTCACCAAATGGATAAGGTTTCCTAATCCATTTTAATGTGGTATATGATTTTATTTTTTTTACATTTTTTGTTGAGATTCAACAAGATGACAAGCTTAGTGAAAAGTAAGCACCTTCACTAAGTGGGGCCCGCAGGCTATTTTTAGGTGTATGTCTATTTTTAGACATGGTGAGCATATTCTATAAGTTGAAGGATGCTATTTGTTGATGGTTGGTCAAATGTGGAAAATAGATGAAATTCTATTTTTAGAATATTGGGCGAACTCTATTTATAGATCGTCGATCTAAAAATAGATGCATGTCGATTATTATTAGCTCTTAATAATAATCCGACAATAAACATCAACTTATTCTCCTGGAGCACTTTATTTCAGTGAATAGATTTGAAAAATCAGTGGGCTGAAGGAATTATGCAATTCCTAGGGTTTATTGATGGCTCGTGCATGGAAGACTCAGTTAGAACTGAAGTGGCAAAGTTATGACAGAGTTGGAAGAGTAGTTTATGGAGTTGTTATTTAGTTTAACTCAGTTGAGCTAGTTGTATCTAGTCTAACTGAAAGATACACTAGTGAGATTTAAGTGAATTAATTAGTTAATTAATTCACAACTAATAACTCACTAACAACTGAAAAAATACAACAGTTAACTACAGTGCATGTCAGTTCTAGTGGAGACCCAGTGGAGAGATAGGTGAAAGGGTGAGATGGACTATCCTTTGTGACTATAGTGATGCATTCAATGCATCTGACACACATTGGAGTTTCCAATGAGGATTGTGCAGTCAAGGCCAGGCCAATTCGAGTTCATTCAGGGGTCTTCTTTAGCAGGGATTACGCAGTGGAGGCAGGTTGTCAGGAGGCAAGAAATTGGTGCATGGAGATGCAAATTTCTGCATGATAGTGTGAAATGAATCTACACTGTACTGAGAGCTTGATGTAATAAGATTTGTATGAGATTATTACATGATTCCATTGATATACATAATATATGATAGTTGGGGTTTTTAGCTTTAAGCTTTCCTGTTAAACAACTGTGTTATGTGCGATTGAATTTATTCACATGTGTTTGCAATTGAGTTTTAAATTTCTGCAAGTTTAACAATGGAAGTATTCTGTATTTTGAAAGAAGATAAATATTGTGAGATCAAGAGGATCCGGTAATACATCAGTATTAATAAATTTCTACATGGTATCAGAGTAGTATTGATTACTGGAGATTGCAATTGTGAATAATTGCTGAGTTTTGTGCTGGTGGACAATTCGAATTTGCTGCAAAAATTTCTTGGTGCAACAATTAAGCATTCATTGAAATGTCTTTCAATGGGTTGCGATTGGAGTATGCCCTTGATGGTAGCTCGAATTACATAGCCTGGAAGGATAGGATGGAGGCGGTGCTTGAAGATAATGGGCTGAAGGAGTTCATCGATAGCGATGTTCCTAAGCCTGCTTCTAGCGATGCTGCAGGACTTGACGCATGGCAAAAGAAGGTAGCAAAGCCAAGAATAATTCTATTGGAAGGTGTAAAAGACCATATTGTGTCAAGCCTTCATATGAAATCCACTCCATTTGCAATGTGGAACTCTTTGACAGATCTTTTCCAAAGCAGCAGCGATCAGAGGAAGTTGGCGCTGAAACATAAGCTCAAAAAAATAAAAATGGAGAAGGGCGACAGTATTCCAAAATATCTCACGAAGTTTGTCCACTGTAGGGATGAACTGGGAAGTGTGGGGATTACTATTGATGATGATGACTTGGTGAGCTTGGCTCTCCTTGGGCTTTAGAAGAGTTGGCATAGCTACGAAGACTTTGTCAATGGACAGGAGAAATTACCGGGTAGGGAGCGAATTTGATCGGATCTTGTGCAGGAGGAGATAAGGCAAAGTACCAAGGATGACTCTTCATCGAAGAATGATGATGAAGAGAATTTCACTTTGGTTGCCAAATCAAGGAAAGGGAAGGGGAAGAAATCCCATCCAAAATCCGAAGCTAAAGGCAAGAAGCTGGATTTGTCCAAAGTGAAGTGTTTTCATTGTCACGAACATGGGCATCTCGCCACTAACTACCCACAGAAAAAAGGAGAACAAGAAGGTTGTTGGAGCTGTAGCTGGAGAGGCCTTAGCCTCGCAATTTGAACTTGATTTCTCTTTGATTGCATGCTTGGTTTCAAGCTCAATGGGATCGGTGTGGTATCTTGATAGTGGTGCGTCTTTCCATATGACGAGAGACAAGGAGTTGTTTAGTGACTTGGAGGAGAAGGATCTCCAAATGCATATAGAGATGGGCGACGATGGCAGATACAGTGCAACCAGAATTGGTACCATTACCTTTGAGAGGGAGTCAAGTAAACCATTTATGTTGAAAGATGTTATGCATGTCCTAGGTCTGAAGAAGAACTTGGTCTCAGTCGCAATGTTGGAAGACAGAGGTTACGATGTTGTTTTCAGTGAGGGATAAGCTTTCTTGCCACATAAAAAAATGGGTCAAACAAAGAGGATAGGGATTCGAGTTAAGAATCTCTACAAGTTGGAGGTAGATGGTTGCGCTGCAACGATGGGCAAAGCAAAAGAAGTGTTGAGCTGAGATGAGGGTGAATTATGGCACAAGAGATTAAGCCATCTTCACCATGGCGCCTTGAAGATTTTGCAGCAGATTTCTACTGGACTTCCCAAGGGCACTCTTGCACAGTCAGATCAGTGCAAGGGATGTACTATGGGTAAGTTTGTGAAGACCACCTTTCATGAGAAGAAGAATCGTGCTTCGGTGATCCTGGAGAGAATTCATACAGATGTGTGTGGACCTTTCTCGGTTGCTTCAACAGAAAAACACAGGTATTATGTTATATTTGTTGATGACTATTCTTGTAGATGTTGGATCTTCTTCATGCACAAGAGGAGTGAAACATTCTCAAAGTTTTGTGAGTTTAAAGAATTGGTGGAGAAGGAGTCGGGGAAGCAAGTGAAGGCTCTACGGAGCGATAATGGTGGTGAATATATCTCAAAAAAATTCAAATAATTCTGTAGCAAAGAAGGATTTCGAAGATAAATCATAGCACCTCATAACCCACAGCAGAATGGGGTTGCAGAGAGGAATAACAGAATGATCGTGGGTGTTGCACAACATATGCTGCATGAACAGGGCCTACCGATGCACTTGTGGGCGGAAGCATGCAACACTGCAGTTTATGTGCAAAACCGTTGTCCTCATAAAGTACCTAGCATGAGTACACCAAGATTTTAATGGTAAGAAGCCTGATATTTCTCATTTGAAGATTTTTGGTTCATCTGTTTACATTCGTGTGACAAAGGATGCCAGGAAAAAGCTGGAGCCGACTGCAGAAGTTGGGATATTTGTGGGGTACAGAGAAACACCCCATAATTATCGTGTGTATTTTCCAAACAGTTGAATGACTGTGGTGTGACGGGATATAAAATTCAATGAGGTGAAAGCCATGAAGTTGTCGCTTGAGAGGGAGCTACACTTGCATGTAGAGGAGGAACTTCTTGTTCCCAAAGATGAGCCTCTAGATGTGGATCAGCCACGGGAGGAGATTCATGGAGTGGAGGAGTCCACTCAAAACTGCGAGGCTTCGCTCCTCATTGCCGGCAGAGCCGAAGGCGGTGCGGTGCCCCTCGTACGAGGGATCCCTACATCACAGCGCAGACAGAGACAGTCACCTGACCGATTTACTGGATACATGGCTCTTATGAGCAAGTGTATCGTGACAAAGCCATCTTCTTTTGAAGAAGCAGCGCAGGAGCCCACACGGGTATATGCCATGGTGAAGGAGTATGACTCCATTGTCAAAAAGAATGCTTGGGAGATTGTTCCAAGGCCGGTGGGTAAATCAGTGGTAGATTCGAAATGGATCTACAAGATAAAGCAAGCTGCTGATGTGAGCGTTGAGAAGTATAAGGCAAGATTTTTTGCTTGGGGCTTCTCACAGATCAAGGGGATTGATTATGAAGAAACCTTTACACCTGTCGCACGGTATTCTTCCATAAGGACCATCCTTGCTCTCTCAGTGTAGATGGGTTGGCACATTCATCAGATGGATGTGAAGACTGCATTCCTTAATGGGATCATTGAGGAAGAGGTGTACATTGAGCAGCCTGAAGGATTTTAGTTCTTCAACAGCGAGTCGCATGTGTGCAGACTCAAAAGAGCGTTGTATGGGCTAAAGCAAGCACCACGTGCTTGGTAGTACACAGAGAATAGGCAACTATTCACTGGGCTTGCCCAGCCCTGCCAAGTGATGAGGTGGGTCCTTCACGTGGTGTAGAGCAGTCGGTGATGGGGTGCACTCTTGCTGGGCACACTCTGAATCTTCAAGGTCTTTGATTTCGAAACACAGTGGGATGGGAGGAGAAAAATGGAGAAGTTAGGATTAGTCTAAACAAGCAAAAAAAAAAAAAAAAGAAGGTAGGCGGATGCAAACCTATACCAAATTGTGGTAGAGGGTAATATTTTAATCATTGTTCTTTATGTTGATGATTTATTACAATAGCAGGTGAATGTGACGTTGATACCTCATGCGAAATGAGATCTTGTAAAGAAAGGGAAGTTTGAGATGAAGGATTTGGGCCTCCTTGCGTATTTCCTTGGATTGGAAATATGGCAGCAAGAAGGTGAACTGTTTGTGTCTCAAGGAAAGTATGCTCGGGAGATACTTGGTAAGTTTCACATGGAGGATTGCAAGCCCATGGATACTCCTCTTCTAGGAAATTGGAGGAAAGAGGATGCTACATCGACAGAGGTAGTGGATGCCACTGTTTATCGACAGTTGGTGGGTTCACTCATGTATTTAATTAATACAAGACCAGACATATGCTATGCGGTGAACCAGCTTTCACAAGCCATGGTTAAGCCTACCAAACTCTTTTGGAAGGCAGGCAAGCATGTCCTGAGGTATCTCAGGGGCACATTTGGGTATGGCTTATGGTACAGACAGACGGATGAGGTGAAGTTGCATGGCTTCACGGATGCAAATTGGGCAGGCAGCCCAACGGACAAAAAGAGCACATCAGGAGGGGTTTTCATTATCGGATCTACAACAATTTCTTGGTACAACAGGAAACAAATATCCATGGCACTCAATTCAGCAGAAGAAGAATACATGGAAGCAAGTCAAGCTACATATGAGGCTATTTGGATGAGGAAGATCCTGGTCGGTTTGTTCAGTTCACATTTAGATCCTATAGTGATACATTGTGATAATCAGAGTTGCATTAAACTCTCGATTAATCCTATGTTTCATGATAGATCTAAACATATTGATATCCGGTATCATCATATCAGAGATTGTGTGCAGCGGAAGATCATGTTGCTTAAGTACATTCCTACGGAAGATCAGGATGCAGACATTCTGATGAAGGCGCTCGGCAGGAGAAAATTCATATACCATAGAGGCAGGATCAGGGTGAAGGATAATACCTATCTTGTTGAGAGGGAGTGTTGAGATTCAACAAGATGATGAGCTTAGTGAAAAGTAAGCACCTTCACTAAGTGGGGCCCGCAGGCTATTTTTAGGTGTATGTCTATTTTTAGACATGGTGAGCATATTCTATAAGTTGCGGGATGCTATTTGTAGATGGTTGGTCAAATGTGAAAAATAGATGAAATTATATTTTTAGAATATTGGGCGAAGTCTATTTATAGATCATCGATCTAAAAATAGATGCATGTCAATTATTATTAGCTCTTAATAATTCGACGATAAACATCAACTTATTCTCTTGGAGCACTTTATTTTAGTGAACGGATTTGGAAAATCGGTGGTGAAGGAATTACGCAATTCCACAGGGTTTATTGGTGGCTCATGCATGGAGGACTCGGTTAGAGCACAGGAAGTCAAAGTTATGACGAGTTGGAAGAGTAGTTTATGGAAGTTATTTAGTTTAACTCGGTTAAGTGAGTTAAACTGAGTTAATACTTGTATCTAGTCTAACTGAAAGATACACTAGTGAGAGTTAAGTGAATTAATTAGTTAATTAATTCACAACTAATAACTCACTAACAACTGAAAAAATACAACAGTTAACTATAGTGCATGTCAGTTCCAGTGGAGACCCAGTGGAGAGATAGGTGAAAGGGTGAGATGGACTATTTGTTGTGACTATAGTGATGCATTCAATGCATCTAACGCACATTGGAGTTTCCAATGAGGATTGCGCAGTCAAGGCCAGGCAAATTCGAATTCATTCAGGGGTCTTCTTCAATAGGGATTGCGTAGTGGAGGCAGGCTGTAAGAAGGCAAGAAATTAGTGCATGGAGATGCAAATTTCTGCATGACAGTGTGTAATGAATCTACATTGTATTGAGAGCTTGATTTACTAAGCTTTGTATGATATTATTACATGATTCCATTGATATACATAATATATGATAGTTGGGGTTTTTAGCTTTAATCTTTCTCGTTAAACAACTGCGTTATGTGCGATTGAATTTAATCACATGTGTTTGCAATTGAGTTTTAAATTTCCACAAGTTTAACAGTGGAAGGATTTTGTATTTTGCAAGAAGATAAATATTATGAGATCTGGAGGATCCGGTAATACATTAGTATTAATAAATTTCCACATTTTTAGCCTATCCTAAGTTTCATGATCACCTTCATATATGCCATTTCAGTCAAATCAGTCTCATATTATGTTAGTTTTCATTCCCCATGCATTCAAAATCAAAAGGGCGCATTTGTCAGTTTTTCAAATTTTCGTAGCATTTTACATAGGAAAACAATATATTTCGCTACGAAATTGCCTAATAGTTTTGTAGTGAATCTGTCAGAGGCTTAACTAATTTCGCTACGAAAATCTGTTTTTTAACCTGTCTTGTCAGAGTTGTATGAGGTGTCATTTTATGATTAGAGGAGTTAAGGTGGAGGTCATTCAAGGTTGTTACGGTAAATTCAAATGTACATACCCGTGTTTGACGTCATCATTACCTTTTTTGGCTTGTATGTGTCATGATTGAAGCTTGAGCTATCAGTTAAACCATTAAATCTTACCTCAATTAGCCTTTTGTCATATTGTGATTTATCCTTGCATGTGAGTCAATTTCTAGAGAGCTGGTTCATCGAGCCAAGAAAGTGGCTGATAAGTTCGAATTCTGTAGGTGCCATCAGCAAGCAAGGCAATGAAGACTATAAAGCATCCATGGCTACAAGAAGGAAAACATATAAGAGTGGCCATTGTCACAGGTATGAGCCCATGGATATGAATTTACTCAATGAAGACCCTACTTCCATGGAGGTTTTTAGAAGAACTGGCTGCTTGCAATTCTGTCAGAGGTTGTAGGGCTTTCATTTACAAGTTTCAAAGGATTTTTCCACCAGCTTCACAGGAAAAAATACAAAGGATGGAAGTTTGAACCTTACAGCGACACCAGAGAGCATCTCATCTGCTACAAGAATCCCTAGAGGAGGTGAAAAATGGTTTAAAGGTATCAAATTCACAATGCAAGATTACAAAGAGTTCATCAAGCAAGATCACAACAAAATTGATTTGACAAATGCTATCCCTAGGAGCTTCATGAAGGAGAATTATGCAAAACTGTTGATGGTCATCCAAAAGTATTTTACCTTTGAAGGAATATTTCACATGGTATACTCCTATCATCTCAGACTTCTTCTGCATTTTGAAGGTAAGAGGTCACTGGAATTGCCCTTTTATTTATACAGAAGTTTATGGAAAATGTAAAATAAGGTTCAAATCAAGACAGAAGGAAGTGAGACATCTCTTTTTCATCATGGTATAATAAATTTGTTAGTGTTATAAGAGTTGAGAAGTTAGATAGAGATTGGACTTCCTTCTTGTTCATGAGTGGTTATGAAATTGATGTGGTTACTACAAAGAAATACTCCAAACCTAGAACTACTTCATCACTAGCTATGGCAGAGGAAGTTGAAGAAGAAAATATAACATCTCCTCTAGAACCAGTGAACATGGAAGCAAAACCTTTGCAGGAGACTCACACACCTCAAATAGCACTTGCAAAGTAGAAGCAGATAGTAAGCAAACAAGGCAGCAAAAGAGTCATTAGAAGCCAGACATTGGCTAAAGGAAATTTGGAGGATATCCCACGTGAAATTGAAATTGAAGAGTCACCCATTATGCAAGCTGAAGACAATTGGAGATGGAGGAAGAAAGCTGAAGAAAGGTAAGACTGCTAAAAAACTAGATTTTGCGGGTGATGATGCTAGTTTCATTTTTCAACCTAGGAAGCCAATGACTAGACATGCAAGGAAGGTCATGGAAAGAAAAGAGACTAAGAAAATCAATGAAGTTTCCCATCCAACAACCATCATATATTTGTCTTCACCAGCAAAGGAGGAACTAGTTATCAAGCAAAGAAAGGGCAAAGAGAAAATGATTGAAAAATCAGAAATAGAAACCCTCAAAGAGAAGTTGAAGGGAGAAGGTAAAGAGATATCATTTTTAAAGCTGGAGGAAAAGAATCACAAAGCTGAGAAGGTTAAATTTTAACAAATGAGGAAAATATGGGAAAAACAAATCACAAGTGTTTCAAAAAACTTGGACAATACATAAAATTTGATAAAATGGACTCAGCCACTAAGAGGAGAGGTTAAACACATCAAAAGGATAAACTTGCACTTACAATCCAAAAACAGAGAATTAAAAGATCAAGTGGAACATCTTTAGGAGTAGCTGGATTTGATTCAAGTGGAGTTAGAAAAGAAAGGGCTAAAGATGAATGTGGTAGAAGAACCCATCAGCCAATTGATTGTAAATGAAGATGAAACACCACAGGAGTAAAAAATTGAGTTGGAATGTGTTTGATGAGGTTCATGACTTATAAAGAACCTAAATTTTACCCCTGGAGATCAATTTTTGAAGATAATCTTGAATTCAACAAATTTTGGGTTTTTGGACAGTTTCGTAGCGTACCTCAGGCTTGAGGCCAGAAAAACACTACGAAAATTCCTGTAGGTGCATTTTTGCCTTTAAATTTAGTCTTGTCAAATATTATGGAGGGAAATTGATTGTTTGCAAGGTGTCATGGCATAGTAAAGGTATTAGAACAACAAAGGTGTCAAAAATATAGATGGAAAAGCAAGTTTTCACTACTAAAACTCACTACGAAACTGCCTAAAATGCCCTATTTCGTAGAGAGGAGATTTTTGAAGATTTTTGAGCATCCCAATAGAACATTAGCCAGCTATAGACCTCCAACATGTCAATGGACCATACTAGCAAAGATTCATGGCTCAAAAGGGGTGCCACACAGCCAGCTCATGAGCCAAAACAATGTTTAAAGTGAAGGTCATCCATCCCTAAAAGGTAGGATTATGTTCCACATATCTAGAGTGTTTTGAAGATGTAAAGTGGTGGTGAATTATGGTGAATTATCCCTTGAACATGTGACATCAATTATGTAACTTTTTCACTATTAGGAGAACCAAATGTAATAAATAGGAGATAGAGTCATATTAGGTGTTTGTCTTCTTTAAGGATAGTTGTCCTTTTTCTGTTTCAAGTTAGTGGTTTTAGTTATGATAGGTTTCAGAGTAGAATTCGAAGATCTAGCCAGTTGGGTAGATAATCTACATTGTAAAGAATGTATATTTATAGAATAAACATCGAAGAGTAAAGGGTTGGAGAATATTGCACCAAATTTATGCTTGTATGTTTTATCCATTATCAGTAATATACAGTGACATTCTACTTCCAAACCTGATATTCTCATGAGGTTTTTGATGTGTTATTTCTCTCTATCTTTATGTCTAATCACTTGTAGCAGATTTTATCTCTAATTACTCAGAATTCATAATATTAATCTCTGACTTCCTTTAGGGGTGAAATTACCGTGTTTTCCTTATGTTATGTGTATGAATTATCTTTGTTAAAAACCTCTATTTGCCTCAGCTTTCATGTGAAGAACCACTATCACTAAGAGCACTTTTGATTGACTCCATAACCCAATGGTATCAAGCCTTCATTTTTCAACCTGCAATCATACAAAACTAAGTCACAATTCATAGAGTTAGCCATCTAGTATTATCTTTATTCAAAATCATAAACCCCCCTTTGAGAGAGCCCTCTCAAACTGAAGAGGCTAATCTTCAGTTAGAAGTGGTTGAAAGAGTTAAATTGAGTTGATTGATGAGCAGCCAATCAAGATCAATTTGATGATAAAAATTTGGTGCATCTGCCAGGTGTCTGAAGACATATTTCCCGAATTTTTTGTGGAAACAATGAAGCTGAACTCTTAGAGGTCGCAGGAGCTTAGAATTTGTTCGAGGTTGCAACTACCTTATTGACTCCATTACAAATTTTCATGTTTAAAGGTGGCTTCAAGAAGGAGATATACAAGGAGAAATCCAGATTCTAACCCACCTACAATTGTGGATAATCCAAACACAATTTCCAGAGGCATTCAAGACAGCTCTTCAAAATCAGGCATTCCATCACACTCAAGAGCTTTGTCCTCTGAAATTGTAGGAAGTCCTGAAGATAAGAAATTTGATGATAAGATTCAAGAAGTTTTGTTTAGGTCTTAAAGTGAAAATGAATTGACTAAGATTGTTATAGACCTACAAATACGAGGTATTGATACCTCAACTCTAGTGACCAAAAAGGAAAGAGAAGAATTATGGGAGGTAGTTATATCATAATTACTATTAGAAAGGGAGTATTTTGATAAGTTAAAGGAATTAGACCCATTTTGAATTCTTTCTTAGAAGAAAATATGTTATTCCTTTACCTGACTGGAGCTTATTTGTATCTGGACTACAAAGACCAACTACACCACCTCCTAACATCTCATCTTCTACTATTGTTGTTCCTAGAAATACTACAGTCCCTGTTATCATGGCTGGAAATGTTCCACCTCTCGCTGCACCTGCTAGATATGCTCCACTTGTTCTCCTAGCTGTTCTTAATTCCCTCCCAAGTAAATAATCTGCTAGAATTAAAACCTGGGAGAGTGATGAAGAGATTACAGCTGAGGAACATGTAGACCAATTCAATTATTTCATAGACAGAGAGGAGGTAGACCATCAAGATGTCAAAATGAGACTATTTGCTCAAAGTTTCACTGGTGAGGTCAGAAAATGGTTTAAAGCCCTAGCTCCAGGAAGCTTGCATAATTGGAATCAGTTTGAGGATAGTTTCTTGAGAAAATGGGGAAATAAAACAAACCTTGTGCAGGCCCTTACTGAGTACAATAGTATAAAAAGAGCCATAGATGAAATTGTTCAAAATTTCTCCAAGAGATTTAACAAGTTTTATGATTCTATACCTACTCATCTTAAACCTCCACCAGGAGCTGCTCAATTGTGCTATGCTGAGGCATTTGATTATGACTTCTCTATCCTGATTAGTGAAAGAGAATCTCCTTCATTAGAAGAAATGCAGAACAATGTTGTGAAAGTAGAAGTAAATATGATAGCAGCTAAGAAGTCTAAGATAGGTAAAAAATAAAATAAAAGAAGAAGAAAATCCTTCCACCTCAGATGATTAGTTTGATTCTATGATGAAAACTATGGAAAAACTCATGGATAGGCTTTCCCTTGGAAATGATTCTGTGCCTCCTGCACAACATGAGCCACAATTTAGAAATCCATAGTTTAGAAGGCCTCAGAATCAGCAAAGACAAAGAGAAAACAGAAATCAGCCTGACCCTCAAGTAAGGCCTCCTTTTCAGCAAAATTTGATTGATGAAGAAGAAACTCAGCCTGAGATTCAAGAAGACTCTATCCACTTCCTAGATGAAAACATGTCTGGAATGTTTTTGACCAAAGAAGAGCATGATGAGTCTGATCATGATGTAAATAAGGGTGAGGGATACTCTAAATATCTTAAGGGTTATCAACATGCAATTTTTGAGATGCAAAAGCAATACAATCTCAGAAACAGAAATGTTCCCATCACTGCAAATAAAACACAACCAAATAAGGATGCTCCTAAAGAAGTTGAGTCTAAAAAGGACCCGCCACTTCCTCCCCCTGTCAAAGAGAGTGAAAATATTACTTCTGTTTTCAGTTTGGAGAATGAGATTTATAAAATAAAGATCCCAGTCCCTTTTGGAGAAATTCTTAAGGTGAATGAGTATAGAAGAAAAATTGTAAAAATGTTGAATTCCAAACCAGGAGCTTCAGATATCCTTAATTTACAAGAAGACCATCCTACCATCTACTTGGGACCACGATTGGAAGATGAGAATAATGAAGAAGTACATCCTTTCTATGTCAGCCTTAGTATCCATGACGTGACCTTACACAATGCCATGTTGGATTGAGGAGCTTCTCATAACCTCATGCCTAAGGTGATTATGGAGAGGATGGGTTTGGAGATTTCTAGGCCATACAAGGATTTGTTTTATTTTGATTCTAAAAGAGTTCAATGCATAGGATTGATAAAGGATGTTGTTGTTGGCCTAACACAAGTGCCTACCAAGACAGTGGTAATGGACATTGTGGTGGTAGATAATCCACCCAAGTTTGGCATTCTCTTATCCAGATCTTGGGCAGAAAAAATTAAAGGCACTATGCAGATGGACTTGACATATGCCACCATTCATGTTTTTGGTGAGCAAAGAAGACTGTACAGGGAGACTAGGATGGCTTATATGGTAAGCAGCAAGGATAAACCTCAAAATTTTCCCATTTGCGCTGTTGAAACTGTATTAGGATCAACAATTCTTTTCAATGAGCTAACTGATGAAGCGGAAAGTGAAGGGAAAGCAGAAATTCAAGAAGTTAAAAATTAGCAAGTTAAAAATCAGGAAATATTAGAAGAAAAAGCAGAGGGTTGGTGGCTTTTACACTTTGATGGATCTGCTGGAAGAGAGGGGGTTGGAGCAAGCATATGGATCACTACTCCTAATGATGAAAGTAAGTTCTATTCTTTATGTTGGAAAAAGAGGTGGTTTTAGGATGACCACAAACACTGGAACGCAATACTTGTTGCAGTTCCCGGAACTCTTCCAAAACTGGCAAGAAGCTAAAAGCTTCTGCTAGAGGAATTGTCCCTCATAAAAAGGGAGACCTTCGACCTAAAAGAAGGGAGGTCTACGACCTGTGATGGTTTTAGGGTTACCAACAACTCTGGAATGCTTGTAGCATTTTCTGGAACTCAACCAATGCTGGCAAGAAGCTGAAGGCTTCTGCTAGAGGAAGAGTTCCTCGCTTGTGGTGGTTTTAGGTTGTCCACCAACCAAACATGATGGTTTTAGGTTATCCAGCAACCGAAGGCATGCTCATGGGCATCCGTGTCTCTGGCTACATCTCTGAATCCGGAATGACGAATTGTGGCTCAGGCTCGCTTGAACTCTGGCTGCAACTCCGAACATGGAATGAGAGATTGTGGCTCAGGCTCGCTTGATCTGACGTCGAAGCTTGTACATGACCACCATTTTCCTCCCTGTCAGGGACAAGGTGAGATGATGGCAAAAACTCAACTGCAAGTTTGCTCAATATGCGTGAACAAGTTCTAACATGTGTCGTAAACATCTTCTTGGCTGCTGATGCCCATTGCCAAGAAGCGATCCATCCAAGGTGAATCTTTGTTCTTGCAGGAGGCTTGTGTCTGAAGCATCTGTCTGAAGAATGGGTGTGCCGACCACAGTGCTTGCATGGATGAAGATCAAAACAGTGATCTTTCATATGGCCAACTCGATCACAGTGTTGGCATTTCTCAATCTGATGTTGTTGTGGAACAGGATCTGGAACAACTGCAGGTGAACTGTCATACAGGAATCCGGCACTCTGAAATCTGATGGGCTTTGTGTAGTCTGGAATATGAAAAGTCACATCCTTGTCATATCCAAGACCAGTTCGGTGCTTGTTGTGGACAAGCTCTTCCCAAGGTCTGATGATGGGCTTAGGAAGTGCAGGTTGAGCTGCTGCATCTGCATGTAAATCTGCTCTAGTATAAGGAACTGAATGGGAATCAATTGGAACTTTGTCTTCTTTCTTCTGATGAGAGTCCTTCACAATCTTCTGAACAGAAACAGGTTCAGAATGGTGACTCTTTTGCTGAAGTTCTTCTTGTTGGAGCTGAGATTCCAACTGCAAAAACTCAATCTTCTCTTGTGCATCTAGCAAACAACTCTGAATGTTACATAGAGCATCCTTGCTCATTTTTATCATATCATGAACATTTGAATGAATGAGGTCATTCAACAACACTAATGCCTCATTGATTTTGGTCATTTTCAACAAATTAGGCTCAAAACAAATGAAAAGGTGTCGGCTTCAACCGAAAATGCACCCGTTTACAATGATTCAACAAATACAAATGACTCCAAGGAATTCTCAAAGTACAAGGTGTGCTCCTCAAGTGATGGAGGGCAATCAACAATCCAACAACTCAAATTTTCTGATTCCAACTATGAATGAAGCAATGTCTACTCAATACAATATGAGTTCAATACAAAATCTCTGCAAAAATGTGTGCAGCTGAAAACACTATGAAAGAAGCCTTTAAGGCAGCTGAAAATTTTCTTCAAAGCGCTGTTCAAATGATGGAAAACTTGTCTTCAAATGTGAAATTCTTCAAAAAATTACTCTTCGAATCAATGCCACAAATCATAAAATATCAAATCTGCGATATAGTCCATGTCATTTCTTCAATTCTGCTCACATATCATTCCTCTTTTTCTGCTTTTCAAATCTTCTCTCTTTCCTCTCTCTCTCTGCTGGTTTTTTTTTTTTTTTAATTAATTAAAAATTAATTAAAAAATAAATCAATGGGAATTAAATAATGGAGAGGGGATTAAAAGGGAGGGAATTTAATAAAGGAGGGGAAATATTAAAATGGGAGAGGAGGGGATATATTAAAATGAAATTAAATATGAAAATTAAAAAGGGAGGGGAATGTATTAAATGTGGGAGGGGGGAATATATTTAAAAAAATTAAAAATATAATGGGAATGGGATTAAAATATAATGGGAATGGGATTAAAATATAATGAGTGGGGATTAATTTTAGTGGAAGGGTATTAAATTAATTTTAAAGTGGGGGGGTCGTTTTATATGGGAGGGGAGGATTAATTTAAAACATGAAGTGGGGGAAGATTTTAAAAAAGGTCGAATTTTAAAAAATGAAGCATAGTAAAAGGGGTAAGGGCGTATGCAGAGAGGGGATTTAATGTAACATATATAACATGGAATGCCGTGGAGAGTAAGAGGGATGCCGTGGAGACTATAGAGAATTTATTTAAAAAAATGGAGGGTGGGTTTTATTATATGGGAGGGCCGGCTTTTAAATAATGGAGATATATATTTGTGAAAGTGTGTTAAGGGGGACGTAATGCGTAGGTGAGAGGAGTGTGCAGTGAAAGCGCTGTAAGGAAGCGTATTGCAGGTGTAAGGGGAAGGCCAAAAGGCCGAGTCAAATGGGAAAGGGAGCTGAGAAGGTCGTAGGGATGGGGGAGAGAACGATGGCAAGGGGTAGGAGCTGTTGCGTAGGTGTATGGGTTCGAGAATTAGATGCAGAGAGGGGCGTGTAAGGGCGTAGGTGCAGAAACGTTACAACAGGGTAAGACTGTGTTGGTGAGTGCGCAGTATTGCTGTAAGGAAGGTAGGATAATGGAATAGCGCAGTGCGTAGTTGCAGATTGGGGAGGCGCAGCGTGGAGAGATAAGGGGAGGGGTAGGCGTAGGGTGTATATTAAATTCTGTTGTTCATTAATAGGGGAGGGATGTATGCAGGTCGAGGGGAATCGAGGTGTGGAGCGGGGTTTGAATGAGAGTTGCAGGATTTTTTTTTATTTTTTATTTTTATTTTTTATTAAAACAGCAGAGCAGAGATAAGGAATCCACAGCAGTAGAATTTTTCCAATAAATCCATCAGCAGAAAATGTAGAGATTGTCAATAGAACTCAGAAATTTTCCAATAGCTCAGCAGCAAAGTATTGGACAAAATGCAGAGATTTTTCTCAGGAAATGTGGCAGAATTTTGCCAGTAAAAACTCAGAAATATTTACTTCAAAAACCCAGAACTTTTCTTCAAAAATTGCAGAGGGCCATATAGCAGCAGAAAAACTCAAAATTCTCAGAAATCTTCCAATGAAAACTCAGAAATATTTCCAGTAAAAACTCAGAAACTTGTTCAGAAACCCAAGTTAAAGCACTATTCCAGCAGCTCTTCAAAATGCAGATTTTAATAAGCAGAAATTGCAAGAAAAATGAGAATGAAAACCTTCAGATGGGCAGTGCTGCCTTTCTTCAAAACGACTGCTGCTCTTCTTCAAAACAAATTCTGAATGCTGCTCTTTCTTCTGAATGCTGCTTCTTCTCCTGAAACCACTTTCTGAATGTGGCAAAAAGACTGCTACAAACACTTGAGTGCTGCAAAAAAACCAACAAGTTTTGCAGATATGCATAGGCCATAAACACAAATGGCTCACTCAATTGAAGCAGGGCCAGCAATCGCCCGCTCCGATACACACCATGTTGAAGCACACACATGGTGTATGGGGAAGATAGCACACACACCACATAAGAGAATCAACACACAATGAAAGATAAGCGTGAGACTTTATTATCCATTATACAAAGATGTACATTTATAAGACAATGGTGTGACTCTGGTTTCACATTCCAAGGTCACTTGGACTCATTGTAATTTTCATATTCCACACCTACCCATGTAGGATTAGGTGTTCCAACACTTTCAAAATGAACTTTGACTATACAAATAATATGGCTGAATATGAATCTCTGTTTTTGGGTTTGGAAATTTTGAAAAGATTGGGTGCCCAAAAAATTTCAGTTTGTGGAGATTCTGAATTGGTAATTAAACAAGTTGAAGAACATATCAAACTAATGATGTGAGGATGATAGCTTACAGAAATCTGATCATGGAAATGTTGGAAAAATTTCAAGAATATTCATTTAATGTGAAAACTAGGGATCAAAACTCAGTAGTTGATTCCCTAGATGTTTCTGCAAGTTTGTTTGTCATTCCTGCACATTCCACTGAGAAGTATGAGATTGAAGTGCATCATAGGCCTACCATCCCAGATAATATCATCCATTGGCAAGTGTTTGAAGATGACCAGTAAGTCAAAAATTTCATAGAGTTGAAGGAGGAGTTTGAAAGCACACAAGTAGACCAGCAAAACATGCTTGCTGAAACTAAGGGTAATTCTGAAGTTTTGCAGCTGAAGAATAATTGTATACCCAAGGGTCTTATTCCACTTGAAAATATTTTTGATTAAAATGATGTGTTCAAATCTCCTAGAATTCAGGCTGATGATGAAGAGGTAGAGACTTGTAATCTTGGTATAGTAGAAGTGCCTAAAATGATAAAGCTTTCCAAGTTTATTTCTGTGGAAATGAAACAGAAATATATTGAGATGATGAAAAAGTTCATTAATTTTTTTGCATGGAGTTATGCTAATTTGAAGAGATATGATCCTACTATTATTCAACATACTATTCCTATTAAAGAAAACGAGAAACCTTTCAAACAGAAATTGAGAAGGATTAATCCATTGCTCATGCCTCTTATTGAGAAGGAAATTAAGAAGATTTTTTATGCAAAAATTATTGTTCCCACCAGATTCTCAAAATGGCTTGCTAACTTGGTATCAGTCAGAAAAAAGAGTGGAGGGATCAAAATCTGCATTGATTTCAGAAACTTGAACAAGGCTTCTTTGAAAGACAACTACCCTCTCTCTAAGATGGATCAAATTCTGCAGAATATTGTTGGTTATCAAACGATGTCTATGCTGGATGGTTTTTTAGGATACAATCAGATATTAGTACACCCAGAAGACCAGGAGAAAACTACTTTTACCACACCATGGGGGACATTCATGTATGCTAATATGCCCTTTGTCTGATGAATGCAGGAGTGACCTTTCAAAGAGAAATGGACATTGCCTTTGCTGAGGAGAAATATAAGTTAGTGGCGGTCTATCTGGATGACATAATTTTATTTTCAAGAAGAGAGGAAGACCATTTGAAGCATCTAGAGAAAGTTCTGCTGAAGTGTAGAAGATTTGTCATTTCTCTTAATCCCACTAAAAGTATTTTTTCTCTAACCTCTGGAAATTTGCTTGGGAATATTATATCAAAAGATGGGATAAAGATTGATCCAAATAGAGTCAATGCCATTCAGAAGATAGATCTGCCAAGGAACGAGAAGGAAATTCAATCCTTTCTTGGGAGAGTAAACTTTGTTAGAAGGTTCATCCCGAACTTTGTTGAGATTATCAAAGACATTACCAAGATGTTGAAAAAAGGAGCTGATATTAAATGGACAGTTGAAGCCAAGCAGTCATTTGAAGAAATAAAGAAAGCACACACTTAGGCCCCAGTATTGATTAGTCCAAAATTTTCAAAAGAATTTCTGGTTTTTACATTTGTGTCTAAAAATACTATAGCTGGAGTTTTACTGCAGAAAGGACAACAAGGTACAAAGCAACCCATTTAATTCTTTCATAGAACCCTTGCTAATTTAGAGCTGAAATACAATATTTTAGAAAAAAAAGCATATGCTTTAATTAAAGCAATTAAGGATTTCAAAATCTATATTCTGCATTCTCATGTCATAGCATTTGTGCCTAACATAGTGGTTAAGGACATCTTGACACAAGCTGATCCTGATGGCAAGAGAGGGAAGTGGATAGCTAATTTGTTGGCGTATGATATAGAAATCAGACCTACAAAATTGTTGAAAGGACAGGGGCTAGCAAAGCTAATGGCACAGTCACATTTTTACTGTCTTGACATGAATTTTATTTAAGAAATTTTAGAGTTATCAGATGAAGATGAAGAGATGATTCCTATTGAAGAAAAGTAAATTTTATCTGACTGGTACAAAGACATTATGTTTGTCTTGAATCATTTCAGAGCTCCTGCAGAATTAACTAAATAAAAAGAAAGTTTTTTGAAGCTGAAATATTTGAGATACTGCATTATAGATAAGAATCTATACTGGAAATATACTTGTGGCATTCTTTTGAATTGTTTGCTGCAAGAGGAAGCTGAAAAGGTGATTGAAGAATTTCATAAGGGAGATTGTGGAGGACATCACTATTGGAAGGCCACAAAAAACAAAATTCTCAGAGAAGGGTACTACTGGCCCACCATGTTCAAGGATGTCTACAAGAATATAGCTGCCTTCCATGAATGTCAGATTTTTGATGGTAAGAAAAAGTTGATTCCTCTACCTTTGATGCCATTTTATGTTGAGGCGCCTTTCCAACAGTGGGGGCTAGATTTTATTGGTGAAATACAACCATCATATTCAAGGAAACATTGTTGGATCTTGACAGCAACAGATTATTTCACCAAGTGGATTGAATCAATCCCAAGGAGGCAAGCAAATGATTCTGTCATCATCCAGTTCTTAGAGAATAACATATTGTCTAGGTTTGGCTGTCCTATGAAGATTATTACTGATAATGCACAAGCTTTTAAATCCAAAAGGTTGATTAGATTTTTTCATCAGTATCACAAAACACTTGGACACTCTATTGCTTATTACCCACATGGTAATGGTCTTGCTGAAACTTCTAATAAAAGCATTGTGAGAATTATCAAGAAGGTATGCAAGAAAACAAAATATCATGGCATCTGAAGTTGAAGTATGCTCTGTGGGCTGATAAAGTATGTACAAAAAGATCAATTGGTACTTCACCTTATGAATTAGTGTATGGAAAATTATCACCCAAAAAAATGAAGCATCATTTTGACAAGGTTAAATAGGTTCATGTGTCAAAAATAGGGTTGTAAGATTCATTTTTAAGTTTTCTCAAGGGAAATATTAAATTTTTATTGTTTAAGTTTACCCTAAGGTCCAAACCCACTCATTTTTAAACTCCATCATGTCACATCATTCATCATTTTCTGAATGATTTCAATTTCCAAGGTTTTTGTACCGAAAGTGCCAATTTAGCCAAGAAACTACAGTTTCGTAGCGAAATACATTGTGGAAATTCACTTTTCGCTACGAAACTGCTGATAGCTTCGTAGCGAAAACAACCAAATTAACACTTAAAACGCTACGAAAGCGCGGTTTTCTGTCTATCTTGTCAGTCTAGCTATTAGGTGTCAGAAAAGGTTAGATTCCATTCGAGTCATGGAGGGATAAATCCAAGGCACATGCTCAGGTCTGCAGTCATCATGATCAATTTAGGTATGTATGAGTCATCATAAGGTCATGAAGAGACATCAAAACTTGAAATCCTTTCCTAATTCAATCATTTCTTATTTCTCATTCCTTCTTGCTGTTGATATTGCAACAAGATGATGAGCTTAGTGAAAAGAGTCGCCTTCACTAAGTGGGCCCGCAGGCTATTTTTGGCACAAGTTTATTTTTAGACTATGTCTATTTTTAGACATGTCGATCATATTCTATGAGTTGCAGGATGCTATTTGTGGATGGTTGGTCAAGTTGGAAAAATAGATGGACTTCTATTTTTAGACATATTGGGCAGAATCTATTTTTAGATTGCCAGTCTAAAAATAGATATGTCTAATATTATTAGCTCTTAATAATATTTGGACTCTAAACATTATCTTTTTCTCTTGGAGCACTTCAGTTAAGTGCACAGATGTGGCACAGGAGCTGACAGAAGGAATTACGCTATTCCTGAGGGTTAAGTGGAGCTATTGCATGGAGACTTCAGCTAGAACTCATGTGACAGAGTTTGGTGGAGTTATTGAGGTAGTTGGTGGAGTTGTGTTCAGTTTAACTCAGTTAGACACAGTTGAGCTAGTTGTATCTAGTCTAACTGATTGATACACTAGTGAGAGTGGTGTGAATTAATTAATAATTAATTCACTAAATATTAAATCATTAATCAACTGAAGAATACATCAGTTAACTACAGTGCATGGACAGTTTTAGTGGAGACCAGTGGAGAGGTAAGTGAAAGAGCAAGTGTGGCTATCAATTGTGACTATAGTGTTGCATGAGTTTGCACCACACATTGATGGAGATTCCAATGAGGATTGCGTGAGCAAGGCTGGACCAATTCGAGTTCATTCAGAGCCATTCTTCAGCAGGGATTGCGCAGTAGAGGCAGGCTAGCAGGTGGTAAAGATCGGTGCATGGATTTGCAAGATCTAGCCTGATTAGTGTGTAGCAATTGTATTGTACTGAGAGCTTGTGAGAAGCTTTGTATGAGGATTGTTACATGATATCTATGACATATATTATATATAGATATTTGGGGTTTTTAGCTTCAGGATTTCCCGTAAACCACTGTGTTAATGTGTGTGAATTTTTATGGTTTTAATGTGTGCATGCAATTGATCTAATTTCCGCATGTGATGATCATTGGTGGAATAGATTATGTATTATCCATGAAGTCAAATAGTGTATGATCAAGAGAATCTTAGACATATAACATATCAGTTATATAATTTCTACATGGTATCAGAGCATTGATCATTTGAAGCAATTGCAAATCATTGAAGCAGTTGAGTTTTGTGCTGGTGGAATTCGAATTTGCAATAGTGTTTTCTTGGTGTTGAAGTTGAGATGTCTTTCAAAGGATTGCGATTGGAGTATGCCCTTGAGGGTAGCTCGAATTATATTGCATGGAAGGATAGGATGGAGGCAGTGCTGGATGATAATGTGTTGAAGGAGTTCATAGATGCAAAAATTCCAAAACCTGCTTCTAGTGATGTTGCCGCACTTGATGCATGGCAAAAGAAGACAGAAAAATGTTGAAGGATTCTGTTGGAAGGTGTGAAGGATCACATAGTGTCCAACCTTCATGGTAAAGCTTCTCCATTCTTTATGTGGAAAGCTTTGACAAACTTGTTCCAAAGCAAGAGCGACCAGAGGAAGTTGGCGCTCAAAGACAAACTCAAGAAAATAAAAATGGAGAAGGGGGAAAGTATACCCAAGTACCTCACAAAGTTTGTCCAGTGCAGGGATGAGTTGGGAAGTGTGGGGGTTACTGTAGATGAATAGGACTTGGTGAGCTTGGCTCTCCTTGGGATTTCGAAGATTTGGCATTTTTATGAGGACTCTGTCAATGGTCGAGAGAAACTGCCAGGATGGGAGCGACTTTGGTCGGATCTTGTGTAGGAGGAGATAAGGCTGAGTACCAGGGATGGATCTTCATCTAAGAATGAAGATGAAGAAAATTGCGCTTTGGCTACCAAAGCAAGGAAGGGGAAGGGAAAGAAAAATCTTTCTCAATCCGGTGCGAAAGGCAAGAAGCGGGACATGTCCAAGGTGAAGTGCTTTCATTGTCACCAACATGGACATTACGCCACTAATTTTCCATAGAAGAAGAAAAATAAGCAGGCTGTTGGATCTGCAGCTGGAGAGGCCTTAGCCTCGTAGTGTGAGCTGGATTTTTTGCTGATCGCATGCTTTGTTTCAAGTGTGATGGGATCAGTGTGGTTTCTTGATAGTGGTGCGTCTTTCCATATGACCGGAGACAAATATTTGTTTACTGATCTGGATGAGAAGGATCTTGGAGTGCACATCGAGATGGGCGATGATGGTAGATATGGTGCGACTGGTATCGGGACCATTTCCTTTGAGAGGGAGTTTAGCAAACCTTTAATCTTGAAGGATTTCATGCATGTTCTAGGATTGAAGAAGAATCTGATCTATGTGGTGATGTTGGAAGATAAGGGATATGATGTTGTCTTTAGCGAGGGAAAGGCTTTCATGCGTAGTAAGGAAACTGGTGAAACTCGAAGGATAGGGGTTCGAGTTAAGAACCTTTATCAATTTCAAGTAGATGGCTGCGCAGAAATGGTAGGAAAAGCAGAAGAAGTGGTGAGCTGGGATGAGGGCGAATTGTGGCACAGGAGATTGGGCCATCTTCACCATGGTGCTTTGAAAATTTTGCAGCAGATTTCTACCAGGCTTCCCAAAGGTACACTTGCGCAGTCAGATTAGTGCAAGGGATGTACTTTGGGAAAAATTGTGAAAGCTACCTTTCATGAGAAGGATAGTCACGCCACGATGATCCTTGATAGAATTCACATAGAAGTGTGTGGACCTTTCTCAGTAGCTTCGACAGAAAAGCACAGGTATTATGTGATATTTTTTGATGAATTTTCTCGTAAGTATTGGATCTTCTTCATGCAGAAGAAGAGCGAGACATTCTCAAAGTTCTGTGAGTTCAAGGCACTGGTTGAGAAAGATTCAGGGAAGCAGGTGAAGGCTCTTAGGAGCGATAATGGTGGTGAATTCATCTCTGGAAAATTAAAATACTTTTGCAGCGCAGAAGGAATTCGAAGAGAGCTCATAGTGCCTCATAACCCACAGCAGAATGGGGTCGCGGAGCGAAAGAACAGAACGATCGTGGGTGCTGCATGGGTGATGTTGCATGATCAGGGCCTTCCCATTCACTTGTGGGCTAAGGCATGCAACACTGCAGTTTATGTGCAAAACCATTGTCCTCATAGAGTACTTGGCATGAGTACACCTGAAGAAGCGTTTTCTAGTAAGAAGCCTGATATTTCTCATTTGAAGATTTTTGGCTCACCTATTTACATTCATGTGATGAAGGATGCTAGGAAGAAGCTGGAGCTAACTGCAGAGGTTGGGATATTTGTGGGGTACACAGAAACATCCCAAAACTATCGTGTGTATTTGCTAGACAGTCGGAACACTGTTGTGCGATGGGATATCAAATTTCATGAGGAGAAAGCCATGAAGTGTTCGCTTGAGAGGGAGCTACACTTGCATGTAGATGAGGAGCTATTAGTTCCTAAGGATGAGCCTCAGGATGTGGATCAGCCACAAGAGGAGGTTCATGGAGTGGAAGAAACCACTCATGCAGCACCAAACATCAAAGGGTGGAAGCGCACTACAGAAGCTGAGCGACTGAATCTTGATGCAGAGAAGATTGTAGGAGCACCTACATCACAGCGCAGACAGAGACAGTCACCTGATTGATATACTGGATACATGGCTTTGATGAGCAAGTGTATCATGACAAAACCATCCTCTTTCGAGGAAGCTGTGGAGGACCCTACATGGGTAGATTCCATGGTGGAAGAGTATGATTCGATTGTCAGAAACAGTGCATGGGAGATTGTCCCAAGGACGGAAGGGAAATCAGTGGTAGGTTCAAGATGGATCTACAAAGTGAAGCAAGCTGCTGACGAGAGCGTCGAGAAGTAAAAAGCAAGATTTTTTTCTCGGGGCTTCTCACAGATCGAGGGGATCGACTATGAAGAAACCTTTTCACCTCTCGCAAGGTATTCTTCCATACGGAGCATCCTTGCTCTCTCAGCACAGATGGGTTGGCACATTCATCAGATGGATGTGAAGACTGCGTTCCTCAACAGAGTCATTGAGGAGGAGGTGTACATAGAGCAACCTAAAGGTTTTGAAATCTTCAGCAGTGAGTCGCATGTGTGCAGGCTCAAAAGAGCGTTGTATGGGCTGAAACAAGCACCTCGTGCTTGGTACACACAGATAGACAGTTATTTCACCGGTCTTGGATTCACCAAGAGTGAGGCGGATCCGAACCTATACTAGATTGTGGTGGAGGGTAAGTTGCTGATCATTTTACTTTATGTAGATGATTTGATATTGACAGGTGATGAACAGTTGATACTCTCATGCAAGGTTGATCTTGTAAAAGATTTTGAGATGAAGGACTTGGGCCTCCTTCATTATTTCCTGGGATTGGAAATTTGGCAGTGCAGTGATGGATTGTTTGTGTCTCAAGGCGAGTATGCCCGGGAGATACTGGAGAAGTTCAACATGCAAGGCTGCAAGCCTATCGACACTCCTCTTCTTGGTGGTTGGAGGAAAGAGGATGCTACATCAGCAGAGGTAGTGGATGCCACTGTTTATCGACAGTTGGTTGGTTCGCTCATGTATCTAGTCAATACACGACCAGACATATGCTATGATGTTAACCAACTTTCACAAGCTATGGTTAAGCCTACCAATATCTTTTGGAAGGCGGGGAAGCATGTATTGAGATATCTCAGAGGCACATCGGGATATGGGTTATGGTACAGACAATCGGATGAGGTGAAGCTACATGGCTTCACGGATGCAGATTGGGCAGGGAGCCCAACAGACAGAAAGAGAACATCTGGAGGGATTTTTAGTATCGGATCTACATCAGTTTCTTGGTGCAACAGGAAACAAAGATCCGTGGCACTCAGTTCAGCAGAGGCCGAGTATATGGCAACAATTTTTACTGCATACGAGGCTATATGGATGAGGAAGATCTTTGTCGGGTTGTTCGGTTCACACTTAGATCCTACAGTGATATATTGTGATAATCAGAGTTGCATTAAACTCTCAATTAATCTAGTATTTCATGATATATCTAAACACATTGACATCCGGTATCATCATATCAGAGATTGTGTGCAGCAGAAGATCAAGTTACTTTCTTACATTCCTACGGAGGATCAGGATGCTGATATCTTGACGAAGGCACTCACCAGGAGAAAATTCGAATACCATAGAGGCAGGATCGGGGTGGCAGATAATCCCTATCTTGTTGAGAGGGAGTGTTGAGATTGCAACAAGATTATTAGCTTAGTGAAAAGATTCGCCTTCACTAAGTGGGCCCGCAGGCTATTTTTGGCGCAAGTCTATTTTTAGGCTATGTCTATTTTTAGACATGTCGATCATATTCTATGAGTTGCAGGATGTTATTTGTGGATGGTTGGTCAAGTTGGAAAAATAGATGGACTTATATTTTTAGACATATTGGGCGGAATCTATTTTTAGATTACCGCTAAAAATAGATATGTCAATATTATTAGCCTCATAGCTATTTGACTTCAGCCATTATCTTATTCTCTTGATCACTTCCCACAAGGCACGCAGGCATAAGAGTCACAAGGAATTACGCATTCCCTTCTCGGACCTATTGCACTGAGACGACACATTCGAACCTGAGTGACAGAAGCTTGGTGGAGTTTGTACTCACCTAACCTTTAGACAATTTGAGCTAGTTGTATCTAGTCTAACTGATTGATAAACTAGTGAGAGTGGTGTGAATTAATTATTAATTAATTCACTAATTATAAACTCATTAATCAACTAAAGAATACATCAGTTAACTTCAGTGCATGGACAATTTCAGTGGAGACCAGTGAAGAGGTAGGTGAAAGAGCAGTGTGACTATCAGTGGTGACTATACTGGTGCATGAGTTTGCACCATACATTGATGGAGATGCCAATGAGGATTGCGTGAGCAAGGCTAGACCAATTCGAGTTCATTCAGAGCCATTCTTCAGCAGGGATTGCGCAGTAGAGGCAGGCTAGCAGGTGGTAAAGATCGGTGCCTGGATTTGCAATATCTAGCCTGATTAGTGTGTAGCGATTGTATTGTACTGAGAGCTTGTGAGAAGCTTTGTATGAGGATTGTTACATGATCTCTATGACATTTATTATATACAGATATTTGGGGTTTTTAGCTTCAGGATTTCCCGTAAATCACTGTGTTAATGTGTGTGATTTTTTATGGTTTTAATGTGTGCATGCAATTGATTTAATTTCCACATGTGATGATCAATGTTGGAATAGATTTTGTATTGTGCATGTAGTCAAATAGTGTATGATCAGGAGAATCTTAGACATATAACATATCAGTTATATAATTTCTACACTTGCATGATATTGAGCTCTGGAGAGCTAGTACATTAAGCCAAAGCTGTGGCTGGTGTTTTAAAAGGTTTACATTGAGCATCATGAAGCGAGGCTGCAATTCATCAAGTGAGGTTGTGAAGACATTGAAGAAACCATGGTAGAGAAAAGAAGGACCAAAAAGGGTGGCCAATGCCTAAGATATGAACCTGCAGACATGAATTTGATCAATGAATACCCAACAGTAGTGGAAGCTTTCAGAAGGGCAGGTTGCCTATAGTTTTGTGAGAAATTACAAGGCTGTCATACACAGGTGTCCAAGGAGTTTGCTTTGAATTTCAGTGGAACAACCACTAAAGTGGGAATGCTCAATTTTTCCATCACACTAGAGGTTATTGCAGTTGCTACAAAGATTCCAGTGGAACAACCACTAAAGTGGGAATGCTCAATTTTTCCATCACACTAGAGGTTATTGCAGTTGCTACAAAGATTTCAGTGGAACAACCACTAAAGTGGGAATGCTCAATTTTTCCATCACACTAGAGGTTATTGCAGTTGCTACAATTGATAGGTCTCAAAGGCAAATAGATCAGAAATTTGAGAGGTGAGATTAGAGTGCAGAATAGAGAAGAAGGTTGTAAGCCTCCGAGCTTTTGTAAAAAAGGGCCACTGATTGGAAATTGGGCCATGGATGAAGAGGATTTTTGTAATTACATTTGAGATTATTAATGAAGAATTTGTTTTGAAATTTCTGTGTGAGATATTTATATGTTTTTGATTGACATTGGTAGAATGATGCTTGAGTTCTTAGTTCATTTATATGATAATTTGTGGTAGACAAAATTCTGTATATAAAGGAAAAATTGATATGGTTTAAGTAATGCCGACTTTCTCAAGATTTGCAAATAGTGCTCAGTTGAAATGAAATACATACAGCAATTGTCACAAGTTTAAATGGCAATTCAAAGCCATCAATCATGAATGGAAGGTCGATGATTCAATTGTAGAAATGATGAGAATGTTTCAAGTCAATTTACAGTGTTGAACATGATGGAATGCAGCAATGGCGCAGAGTCCAAGTAAATGTTTGAATAGAGGTTAAATTTATGTTGCTGAAATAATGAATTTGAATGTAGTTAAGAACTGATATCGATTCATGTTTAAGTCGAATGGAATTTACAATTGTTGAAAAAGACGCCAGAGGGATTGATCAGCGTAGAGGAGGGCTGAATCATAAGTGGTATTTTATATCGGCTTTTTGGAAGTCGATTTCCAGCATGGTGTAATTATATGAAAGGCACAGATTTTTTTTAAGAAATTCCAGTCTATTGTGAATTGATTTTTAAAAGCCCAAGTAAGCAGGAATGCAGCATTGAAAATCGGATGGTATACAATCGAATGGAATTCGATTGGGCAGGTTATGAATTTGTATGGTCTGTTCAATGAAATCTGAATGAAACTGTGCAGGTGTTCACACAGCTTTCTGGGGGGTGATGATTCTGATTTCAGTGCAAATGAAATCGATTTCAATCCTTAGCAGAGAGAGAGGGTACTAAGAGAAGCGATGAAAAATTTATGATATGCAGAAATTGAATAGTGAAGCCGATTTGGTCAAACGCAGAGCAAGAGCGTTGAAAGCCAGAGTTGATCCGGTGATAGAAATCGATGATATTGAACAGAATAGAGTGAATCCGAAAGTAGTGTTTGTTTAAAACCCAAATTTTTTATCCAATCGAAGGCGTTGAGTAGGAAGGTCTCAACCCACTGAGTGATGGATCCTGCGTTATTAGAGGTAAGTTAATTTTCCTGGGCCATATTGTTGTTATATTGGACGTTGAATTCTAGTTGTATATAAATTGGGAGCGATGGCGATCTCACTGGCATTAAAACAAGCAGGTTCGAATCTCATTTATATTGGGATGCATGAAATCGATGTGCAATAGTATGAAATTCCAGATTGAGGTTTCAAGCATGGGCACATTCTTTTTATTAAGCTTTGATTTTAAAATCCAGCCACATGTGAATGTTAGAATTGGTTATGGGTTGAGGGTGTTTGATAAACTTCTGCATGAAGTTTTAAATTGAGATTGTATTGAAGTTTAAGAAGGCATGAAGGTTTTTGAATTGAATAATGTTCATTAATCCAAATTCTGTGTTGAAATGGTTCAAGCATCGTGGCTAAATTAAAATTTGAGGATTTAAATAAACCATTGGGATTTTAGTCTTTTCCTAAGGCTTGTGGAGAAGATTTTCATTTGTCAATTAATTGGGTTGTGTATGATCCCATAACCATAAGTGCAGATTTGGAAGAGAGTTTCTCTATTTATGAAATGGTTTTATAAAACAAGTAAATTGATTATTGGAGGAGCTTCTGCAATTGATAATAAGGGTGAAATTGCCCGACTTGGAGGTTTTATTTGGGAAAATGATTTGAGATGAATTTTGTATATGCGTAGTGAAAGAGAGATTATGGGTTTTGCAGGGTAACCTGCATCATTTTTGGTATCAGAGCTGGAATAGCTCTGTGTGAGGGTTTAAGTTTTTAATTGAATTAAATTAATTGCATGTGATGAACGAATAACAGATTTTGAAACTGGTGAAGATTATAGCACAGAGAGGCAAGTGCAGTTGAGGAAGGAAGCAAGATCAACAGGATCTTGAAGGTGAGTTTGCAGTTGATATTTAAACTCTGGTTTGAAGACTGTTTGCATAATTTAGTTGCAGGCATAGTGAAGAAATCTCAGCGGAAAGAAACAGATCATAGCTTGAGAGCAGTGATGGAATCCAACAAAGGATTCTAGGTGAATGTGGCAAAACATAAAGATTCAACAGAGGTTGAATGAAAAGGACAAGTGTGTTCTTGAAAGTTGCAGATGAGAGAAGCCTGAAGGAGCAGTGGAGAAATTATTGAAGGGTTCCAGCAGAGGACTGGTGATTACCAAAAGACCAGATCCGGAGGAAGGGATTGGTGAGGTAAGTGGCAGCAGGAGAATTTACTATTGTAGAGGCTTGATGCAACTCGTGGGTGAGAAACTCATGGCGAATGAGATGAATACTGAAAGTCATAAAAGAGAGAGTAGAGGTTCAGAGAGAGGCCATAACAGAATGAGGGAGAAAGATGCCAAGGCAAATGACATATTGAAGCAGTGGACTGATGAAGAGTATGAGAAAGAGAAAGTTGAGATCGCGGTTCATCTCGAGTTATTGATGGAGTTGTTACAGGAAAGTGTGAAAGACCAGATACATGGTTGGACCATGAGAAAGACAGTGAAGTGGAAGAGGCTACAACAGAAAAGAGATCGACAGATAAACATGCAGTTAGCAGAAGAGCTGAGGAAGCTCGAGCAGATGATGAGTTACTGGGCAGATCCAGATCAGCTGGATAATGTGAACTCTTGTATTTTTGTAGCTGACAATTGCGATGTGATTACAGGTGTTGAGGAGGATGCGCAATCTTGTGAAGTTGTCACAAGCATGGAAAAGAATCCTTCGGGAGATAAGTACTTTGAAGAAGAAAGTAGTGATGCTTTTGCTGTTACAGTACAAGAGGAAGTTCATTTGAATGAAGAAGAGGATCAGCTGGAAGAGCTGGTATATGAACCGACAGTTAAGACTGTTGAAACTTGTAGTTTTCAAACTGACAAGTTGTGTATGAATGTAGGGACTGTAAGTGATGATGATATGCTTCAGCAATGCCACAGAGAAATTGCATTGTTGGAATATTTGTTGAAGAATTCGGAGTATGTAAAGGAGATTGCAACAGAAGGCAGAGTTAAGTACAGTGAACAAGAGCAGAAAGACATCATGGAAACAGATGGTGTGAAGGAAGGATTGGTTGACAGTCTTGAGAATTCTTTGGGCAGAGAGAATCAACATACTGATGTGATGGTTGAGATGGAAAATTTAGGACAACATACTGAAGTGCTGGCAAGGGAGGACAAGGCACTGAGGCCTTATGATTTTTGTTTTAACAAGTGTTTTGTGAATGCAGGTATGGTTACAGGTACTGAAGAACATTTGACTCAGTTGAGCAGTCAAATGAAGGAGAAAGATGAGAATTCTGTGGAAACATATAATACATGGGATGAGGATATTATGTTGCTGGAAATGATGTTGAATGATCAAAATTCAGTGTAGAAAGAATCTCAATTTCAGAATTGGGAATTGTAGATGCAGAGAGATGAAGACAGCAGAAAGGAGTGTACAATGTACCAGTCCAGTAAGTTGCTGATAGGAGGATGCAGAGTAGAAGTTTTCCGTTGTAAAAGACAAGAGGGCATGGATGATTGGGTGGCAGTACAGACAGAGCAAGAAAGAATTCAGCAAGTGACAGTACGAATAGAGAGAGTAAGAACTGAGCAAGCCATCTTAGCTCAGCAGATAACAAGAAATCAGTAGCCTGGAGATTTATTGGACCGAGAAATTGAATTAATCAGAAGAATCATGATGAAAGTATCTCAGAGGAAGATATCAGCAGGAAAGAGGAAGAGAAGCAGCAGCAGCAGCAAAATGAAGACAGAGACAGATTGTGAAAGTGTAGTGAGTGGAGCAAGACAGCACAAGATATGGAGACCTGGAGAAAAGCAGCATACGACAGCAGATATAAATGATGACTTGCAGAACAAAGTGTGGGATCCAAGTGGAAAAAGACTTAAATGCATGATCTGGAGATCATGATCATTTTCTACCTTGGGAGTCTGATGCAGGAGCATTAGCTCGGAAAAATACCTTGTATTTTTATTGAACCTAGGGGTCTCATGTTTTTGAGAATTTATTAAATTCATGTAAATATTAATATTAGTTTTGAGTGATTAATTATATTTTTAATTAATTATTTGTGAGAATTTGTAAATGTTTCCAAACAACTGGAAAACATGAGAGAAATTAGATGAGAGATATCTAGGAGATAGTTAGGAAGCCTAAGATAGATTTAGTTGCAAGGTTTTAGGGATAAAAATCTATCTTTTAGGGGTGTTGAGAGATTTGGGGATTTGTTGAGATATTAAAGGGATTGAACTCAAATTAGTGCATTTTTAATTTGTATAAATTGATAGGTCTCAAAGGCAAATAGATCATAAATTTGAGAGGTGAGATTAGAGTGCAGAATAGAGAAGAAGGTTGTAAGCCTCCGGGATTTTGTAAAAAAGGGCCACTGATTGGAAATTTGGCCATGGATGAAGAGGATTTTTGTAATTACATTTGAGATTATTAATGAAGAATTTGTTTTGAAATTTCTGTGTGAGATATTTATATGTTTTTGATTGACATTGGTAGAATGATGCTTGAGTTCTTAGTTCATTTATATGATAACTTGTGGTAGACAAAATTCTGTATATAAAGGAAAAATTGATATGGTTTAAGTAATGCCGACTTTCTCAAGATTTGCATATAGTGCTCAGTTGAAATGAAATACATACAGCAATTGTCACAAGTTTAAATGGAAATTCAAAGCCATCAATCATGAATGGAAGGTCGATGATTCAATTGTAGAAATGCTGAGAATGTTTCAAGTCGATTTACAGCGTTGAACACGATGGAATGAAGCAATGGCGCAGAGTCCAAGTAAATGTTTGAATAGAGGTTAAATTTCTATTGTTGAAATAATGAATTTGAATGTAGTTAGGAACTGATATCGATTCATGTTTAAGTCGAATGGAATTTACAATTGTTGAAAAAGACGCCGGAGGGATTGATCAGCGTAGAGGAGGGCTGAATCATAAGTGGTATTTTATATCGGATTTTTGGAAGTCGATTTCCAGCATGGTGTAATTATATGAAAGGCACAGAATGTTTTTAAGAAATTCCAGTCTATTGTGAATAGATTTTTAAAAGCCCAAGTAAGCAGGAATGCAGCGTTGAAAATCGGATGGTATACAATCTAATGGAATTTGATTGGGAAGGTTCTGAATTTGTATGGTCTGTTTAATGAAATCTGAATGAAACTGTGCAGGTGTTCACACAGCTTTCTGGGGGTCGATGATTCTGATTTCAGTGCAAATGAAATCGATTTCAATCCTAGTGTAGAGAGAGAGGGTACTAAGAGAAGCGATGACAAATTTATGATATGCAGAAATTGAATAGTGAAGCTGATTTGGTCAAACGCAGAGCAAGAGCGTTGAAAGGTAGAGTTGATCCAATGGTAGGAATCAATGATATTGAACAGAACAGAGTGAATTCGAAAGCAGTGTTTGTTTAAAACCCAAATTGTTTATCCAATCGAAGGCGTTGAGTAGGAAGGTCTCAACCCACTGAGTGATGGATCCTGCGTTATTAGAGGTAAGTTAATTTTCCTGGGCCATATTGTTGTTATATTGGGCGTTGAATTCTGGTTGTATATAAATTGGGATCACTGGCGATCTCACTGGAATTAAAACAAGCAGGTTCGAATCTCATTTATATTGGGATACATGAAATTGATGTACAGTAGTATGAAATGCAAGATTGAGGTTTCAAGCATGGGCACATTCTTTTTATTGAGCTTTGATTTTAAAATCCAACCACATGTGAATGTTAAAATTGGTTATGGGTTGAGGGTGTTTGATAAACTTCTGCATGAAGTTTTAAATTGAGATTGTATTGAAGTTTAAGAAGGCATGAAGATTGTTGAATTGAATAATGTTCATTAATCCAAATTCTATGTTGAAATGGTTCAAGCATCGTGGCTAAATTAAAATTTGAGGATTTAAATAAACCATTGGGATTTTAGTCTTTTCCTAGGGCTTGTGGAGAAGATTTTCATTTGTCAATTAATTGGGTTGTGTATGATCCCATAACCATAAGTGCAGATTTGGAAGAGAGTTTCTCTATTTATGAAATGCTTTTATAAAACAAGTAAATTGATTATTGGTGGAGCTTCCGCAATTGATAATAAGGGTGAAATTGCCCGACTTGGAGGTTTTATTTGGGAAAATGATTTGAGATGCATTTTGTATATGCATAGTGAAAGAGAGATTTTGGGTTTTGCAGGGTAACCTGCATCATAAATGAAGATGAAACACCACAGGAGTAAAAAATTGAGTTGGAATGTGTTTGATGAGGCTCATGACTTACAAAGAACCTAAATTTTACCCATGGAGATCAATTTTTGAAGATAATCTTGAATTCAACAAATTTTGGTTTTTTGGACAATTTCATAGCGTACCTCAGGCTTGAGGCCAGAAAAACGCTACGAAAATTCCTGTAGGTGTATTTTTTCCTTTAAATTTAGTTTTATCAAATATTATGGAGGGATATTGATTGTTTGCAAGGTTTCATGGCATAGTAAAGGTATTGGAACAACAAAGGTTTCAAAAAGATAGATGGAAAAGCAAGTTTTCATACACTATTAAAACTCGCTACGAAACTACCTAAAATGCTCTGTTTCATAGCAAGGAGATTTTTGAAGATTTTTTAGCATCCCAACAAAACATTAGCCAGCTGGAGACCTCTAGCATGTTAGTGGACCATACCAGCAGAGATTCATGGCTCAAAAGGAGTGCCACACAGCCAGCTCATCAATCAAAACAATGTTTAAAGTGAAGGTCATACATCCCTAAAAAATAGGATTATGTTGCACATATGTAGGGGTGTTTTGAAGATGTAAAGCGGATGTGAATTATGGTGAATTATCTCTCAAACATGTGACATCAATTATGTAGCTGTTTCTGTGTTAGGAGAACCGAATGTAATAAATAGGAGATAGAGTCCTATTAGGAGTTTGTTTTCTTTAAGGATATCTGTCCTTTTTCTGTTTCAAGTTAGTGGTTTCAATTATGATAGGTGTCAGAGTAGGATTCGAAGATATAGCCAGCTGGGAAAGTCATATACATTTTAAAGAATGTCTATTTATAGACTAAACATCAAAGAGCAATGAGTTGGAGAATATTGCACCAAATTGCCGCTTATATGTTTTATCCATTATCAGTAATATACAGTGACATTCTACTTCCAGACCCAATATTCTCATGAGTTTTTTGATGTGTTATTTCTCTCTATCTTTATGTGTAATCACTTACAACGGATTTTATCTCTAATTAATCAGAATTCATAATAGTATGCTCTGACTTCCTTTAGGGGTGAAATTACTGTGTTTTCCTTATGTTATGTGTATGAATTATCTTTGTTAAAAACCTCTATTTGCCTCATCTTCCATGTGAAGAACCACTGTCACTAAGAGCACTGATGATTGACTCCATAGCCCAATGGTAGCAAGCCTTCATTTTTCAACCTGCAATCATACAAAACCAAGTCACAATTCATAGAGTTAGCCATCTAGTATTATCTTTATTCAAAATCATAAACCCCCCTTTGAGAGATCCCTCTCAAACTGAAGAGGCTAATCTTCAGTTAGAAGTGGTTTGAAAGAGTTAGATTGAGTTGATTGATGAGCAGCCAATCAAGATCAATTTGGTGATAACATTTTGGTGCGTCTGCTGGGAGTCTGAAGACATATTTCCCGAAGTTTTTGTGCAAACAGTGAAGCTGAACTCTTGGAGGTCATAGGAGCTTAGAATTTGTTTGAGGCTGCAACTACCTTGGTGACTCCATTACAAATTTCATGTTTAAAGGTGGCTTCTAGAATGAGATATACAAGGAGAAATCCAGATCCTAACCCACCTACAAATTGTGGATAATCCAAACACAATTTCCAGAGGCATTCAAGGTAGCTCTTCAAAATCAAGTATTCCATCATACTCGAGAGCTTTGTCCTCTGAAATTGTAGGAAGTCCTGAAGATAAGAAATTTAATGATAAGATTTAGGAATTTTTGTTTAGGTCTTAAAGTGAAAATGAATTGACTAAGATTTTTATAGACCTATAAAGATGAGGTATTGATACCTCAACTCTAGTGACCAAAAAAGAAAGAGAATAATTCTAGGAGGTAGTTACATCAAAATTACTGTTAGAGAGGGAATATTTTGACAAGTTAAAGGAATTAGACCCATTTGAATTCTTGCTTAGAATAAAATCTGGTATTCCTTTACTTGACTGGAGCTCATTTGTATCTGGACTACAAATACCAACTACACCACCTCCTAATAGCTCATCTTCTACTACTGTTATTCCTAGAAATACTACGGTCCCTGTTATCATGGCTGGAAATGTTCCACCTCCGCCTCCCACTGCACTTGCTAGATATGCTCCACTTGTTCTCCCAGCTGTTCTTAATGCCCTCCCAAGTAAACAATCTGCTAGAATTAAAACCTGGGGGAGTGATAAAGAAATTACAGGTGAGGAAAATGTAGACCAATGCAATGATTTCATAGACAGAGAGGAGGTATACCATGAAGATGTCAAAATGAGACTATTTGCTCAAAGTTTCACTGGTGAGGTCAGAAAATGGTTTAAATCCCTAGCTCCAGGAAGCTTGCATAATTGGAATTAGTTTGAGGATAGTTTCTTGAGAAAATGGGGAAATAGAACAAACCCTATGCAGGCCCTTACTGAGTACAATAGTATAAAAAGAGTTGTAGATGAAACTGTTCAAAATTTTTCCAAGAGATTTAACAAAGTTTATGGTTCTATACCTTCTCATCTTAAACATCCACCAAGAGCTGCTCAATTGTGCTATGCTGAGGCATTTGATTATGACTTCTCTATCTTGCTTAGAGAAAGAGAATCTCCTTCATTAGCAGAAATGCAGAATAATGTTGTGAAAGTAGAAGTAAATATGATAGCAGCTAAGAAGTCTACGATGGTTAAAGAAAAACTAAAAGAAGAATAAAATCCTTCCACCTCAGATGATAAGTTTGATTCTATGATGAAAACTATGGAAAAACACATGGATAGGCTTTCCCTTGGAAATGCTTCTGTACCTCCTGCACAACATGAGCCACAATTTAGAAATCCACAGTTTAGAAGGCCTCAGAATCAGCAAAGACAAAGAGAAAATAGAAATCATCCTGACCCTCAAGTAAGGACTCCGTTTTCAACAGAATTTGATTGATGAAGAAGAAACTCAGCCTGAGATTCAAGAAGACTCTATCCACTGCCTAGATGAAAACATGTCTGGAATGTTTTTGACCAAAGAAGAGCATGATGAGTCTGATCATGATGTAAATAAGGGCGAGGGACAATCTAACTATCTTAAGGGTTATCAACATGAAATTTTGAGATGGCACAATACAATCTCGAAACGGAAATGTCCCCGATCACCGCAAATAAAACTCAACTAAAGAAGGATGCTCCTAAAGCAATGCGAGTCTAAAAGGACCCTACCACTTCCTCCTTGTCAAATAGAGTGAAAATGTACTTCGTTTATACGGGCTTGGAGAATGAGATTTATAAAATCAAGATCCCTACTCTTTTGGAGAAATTCTCGAAGGTGAATGAGTATAGAAGAAAATTTTTAAAAATGTTGAATTCTCAACCGTAGAGCTTCAGTATATCCTCAATGTACAAGAAGACCATCCTACCATCTACCTAGGACCATATTGGAAGATGAGAAGAATGAAGAAGTACTTCCTTTCTATGTCACCTTAGTATCCATGACATGACCTTACACAATGCCACGTTGGATTCAAGAGCTTCTCATACCTCATGCCTAAGGTGATTGTAGAGAGGATGGGTTTGGAGATTACTAGGACATACAAGGATTTGTTTTCTTTTTGATTCTAAAAGAGTTCAATGCATAGGCTTGATAAAGGATGTTGTCGTTGGCCTAACACAATTGCAAACAAGACAAAGCAGTAATGGACATTTTGGGGCAGATATTCCACCCAAGTTTGGTACTGCTCTTATCCAGATTCAAGCAAGCAAAAAATCAAAGGCACTATGTAGATGGATTTGACATAGTGCCACCATTCCTATTTTTGGTGAGAAAAGAACACTCGTACAAAAGAAGACTAGGATGGCTTATATGGTAAGCAACAAGGATAAAACCTCATAATTTCCCCATTTATGTTGTTGCAAAACCGAATTAGGACTCAAGAATTATTTTCAATGAACTAACTAATGAAGCAGAAAGTGAAGGGAAAGAAGAAATTCAAGAAGTTGAAAAATCAAAAAATCTTAGAAGAAAAAGCAGGGATACGTGGCTTTTTCTTCTATGGGATCTTTCCGGGAAGAGATGGGTGCCGAGCAGCATATGGATCACTACTCCCGATGATGAAAGTAAGTTCTATTCTTTCAAACTAAACTTTTCCCATAAAAAAATAATATGGTTGAATATGAATCTCTATTTTTGGGTTTGGAAATTTTGAAAAGATTGGGTGCCCAAAAAATTTTAGTTTGTGAGAGATTCCTAGAATCCGTAATTAAACAATTTGAAGGAACATATCAAACTATAGGATGTGAGAATGATATATTATATAAATATGATCATGGAAATGTTGGAAAAAAATTAAAAGAATATTCATTTATTGTGAAAACTAGGGATCAAAACTCGCGAGGCCGATTCCATAGCTATTTCTCGCAAGTTTGTTTGTCATTCTCGCACATTTCACCGAGAAGTATGAGATTGAAGTGCATCATAGGCCTGCCATCCCGCATGACATCATCCATTGGCAAGTGTTCGAAGATGACCATCAAGTCAAAAATTTCATAGAGTTGAAGGAGGGGTTTGAAAGCATATAAGTAGACCAAAGAAACATGCTTGTCAAACTGAGGGTAATTATGAGGTTTTGCAAACGAAGAATAATTGTATACCCAAGGGTCTTATTCCACTTGAAAATATTTTTGATCAAATTGATGTGTTGAAATCTCCTATAATGTGCAAAACGATGATGAAGAGATAGAGACTTGTAATCTTGGCAATGAGTAGTGCCTAAAATGATAAAGCTTTCAAGTTTCTTTCGTGAAAAATGAAACGTAAATATATTGAGATGATGAAAAAGTTCATTGATATTTTTGCATAATATTATTCAAAGATACTATTCCTATTAAAGAAAATGAGAAACCTTTCTCAAACAAATTGAGAAGGATTAATCCATTGCTCATGCCTCTCGATTGAGAAGGAAATTAAGAAGCTTTTTGAAGCAAAAATTATTGTTCCTATCGTATTCTAAAAAATGGCTTTCAACTTGGTATCGCAAGAAAAAAGAGTGGAGAGATTAGAATCTACATCGATTTCTTAAACTTGAACAAGGCTTTTTTCGAAAGACAACTACCCTCTCCCTAAGATGGATCAAATTCCCATGGAATATTGTTGGCTCTCAAAGGATGTCTATGTTGGATGGTTTTTCAGATACAATCGTATATTAGTGACACCCGAAGACTCGAAGAAAAACTTTCTTTCACCCACATCGTGGGGGACATTCATGCATGCCAAGATGCCCTTTTTGTCTCGATGAATGTAGGAGTGACCTTTCAAAGAGAAATGTACATTGCCTTTGTTGAGGAGAAACATAAGTTAGTGGTGGTCTATCCGGGATGACATAATCGTATTTTCAAGAAGAGAGGAAGACCATTTGAAACATCCGGAGAAAGTTCTGTCGAAGTGTAGAAGATTTGGTATTTTCTTTAATCCCACTAAAGGTGTTTTTTCTCTAACCTCTATAAATTTGGTTGGGAATATTATATAAAAAGATGATAAATATTGATCCAAACAGAGTCAATGCCATTCGTGAAGATAGATCTCGCTAAGGAACAAGAAGGAAATTCATAAATTTTTCTTGGGAGAGTAAACTTTGTTAGAAGATTCATCCCGAAATTTGCTGAGATTGTCAAAGACATTACCAAGATGTTGAAAAAAAGGAGCCGATATTAAATGGAAAGTTGCAAAGTCCAGCATCATTTGAAGAAATAAAGAAAGCACTCACTGTGCCCCGTAATTGATCAAAAGTTTTCAAAATACTCGTTTTTACATTTGCATCTAAAAATACTATAGGTGGATTTTTACCCGTAGAAAGGAAAACAAGGTACGCAGCAACTCATTTCTATTCTTTAGTAGAACCCTCGCTAATTCAGAGCTCGAAATAAAATATTTTTAGAAAAAAAAATCATATGATTTGATTAAAGCGATTAAGGATTTTAGAATCTATATTCTCGCATTCTCATGTCATAGCATTTGTGCCTAACATAGTGGTTAAGGGACATCTTGACACAAGCTGATCCTAATGGCAAGAGAGGGAAGTGGATAGCTACTTTTCGAAGTATGATATAAAAAATCAGACCCACAAAATTGGTGAAAGGACTGTGGGCTAGCAAAGCCGATGACACAATCACATTTTTCGACCTGCTTTTGACATGAATTTTATTGCGGAAATTTCGGAGTTATCGATGAAGATGAAGAGCTAATTCCTATTGAAGACAAGTAAATTTTATCTCGTTGGTAGAGAGACGTTGTCTTGTCTCTGCATCATTTCAAAGCTCCCGTAATTAACTAAATCAAAAGCAAGGTTTATGAAGCCGAAATCTTCGAGATACCGCATTATAGATAAGAATCTATACTCGGGAAAGATACTTGTGGAATTATTTTGAATTTTTTGCTAGAAGAGGAAGCTGTAAAATGGTGATTGAAGCACTTCATAAGTGAGATTATGGAGGACATCACTATTGAAGGCCATAGCAAACAAAATTTTCTCGTAGCAGTACTACTTGCCCACCATGTTCAAGGATGTCTACAAGAAGACAGATGCCCTCGCAATGAATGTCGATTTTTTATGGTAAGAAAAAGCCGATTCCTCTACCTTTTGATGCCAATTTATGTTGAGGCACCTTTTCATCACATGGGGGGCTAGATTTTACCTCATGAAATACACCCATCATCTTCGTGGCAACATCGCCGGATCCCGATGTGAATAAATTATTTCACCAAGCGGTTGAATCAATCCCTAACGAGGCAAAAAAATGATTATGTGATCATCCAGCTTCTTAGAGAATAACATATATGTCTAGGTTTGGTTGTCTTATGAATATTATTACTAACAATGCACAAGCTTTTTAAATCCAAAAGGTCGATTAGCTTTTTTTCATCGCATTACATAACACTTGGACACTTCATCGCTTATCACCCACAAGGTAATGGTCTTGCTTAATCTTCTAATAAAAAGCATTGTGAGAAATATCAAGAAGGGGCTACCTGCAGGAAAAACAAAAATATCATGGTATCTCAGGGAGCTAAAGTATGCTTTGTGGGCCGATAAAGTATGTACAAAAAGATAAATTGGTACTTCACCCTTATGAATTAGTGTATGGAGTCAAGTCATTTTTCCCACATCCTTGGGAATGCATGAATGAAATTGTCCGCAAGGACTAGAAGAGGAGCCTAATGCTATCCGTGAGGAGGATAAACCAAACCTTATAGCTCCACAGAAAAAAGGGAGGAGGTATACAATAGCCATCAATAAATAAAAACAAACTAAAGAAGACATTTGACACAGAAGGTCAAAGAAGAAAATTTCCGCATTCCAGTATGTGGCGTTGAAGTGGGAAGCAAGAATTGAAGAAAAAGGGGAAAACATGGAAAGTTTCCCTCGGGAACATCCCGGAAAGGACCATTCATAGTCAGTTGCATTCCATGGCAACAATACTTATCGATTTCAGGAGATGGATGGAAAACCTTGTGCTAGAGGGCTTGTCAATGGAAGGTTTCTAAAGCACTATTCTCTCTTAATTTTTACCGAATTTTAACTCCATTGTATATATTCCATTTTATTATGCTCTTCTTCTAATAAAGACAAAGTCAATCATCAAACTTGAGCCCAAGGTGAAGGCAATAAGAGTTTAAAGAAGGCTTTAGAAAATTTCGTAGTTTTATTTCAAAAAAAATATGGATGGGCACCGGAACTACAGCTCTTTGGTGTACCACAGTGCACACCATCCCAAGTGGAGCCACTTTATCACTCATAAAGTTGTAGAAAACATTTTCGATAGGGTCATATAGGTCACTCACCAAATGGATAAGGTTTCCATGCCATTTTAAAGTGGTATAGGATTTTATTTTTTTTTACATTTTTAGCTTATCCTAAGTTTCATGATCACCTTCATATATGCCATTTCAAGTCAAATCAGTCCCATATTATGTCAGTGCTCATTCACCATGCATTCAAACTCAAAAAGGGCGCATCTGTCAGCTTTTTCAAATTTTCGTAGCGTTTACACATGAAAACAACAAATTTACTACGAAACCCGCCCAAGAGTTTCGTAGTGAATCGTTAGATGTTTAACTAATTTTGCTACGAAAAATATGTTTCTTAACCTTTCTTATCGAGTTTTATGAGGTGTCATTTTATGATTAGAGGAGTTAAGGTGGAGGTCATTCAAGGTTGTTATGGGTAAATTCAAATGTACATACCGTGTTTGATTTCATCATTACCTTTTTTTGGCTTGTATGTGTCATGATTGGAAGCTTGAACGTCACTAAACCATTAAATCTTACCTCAATTAGCCTTTTGTCATATTGTGATTTATCCTTTCATGTGAGTCGACTTTCGGAGAGCTACTTCATCGAGCGGCAAGGTGGCTAGCAAGTTTGAATTTCATAGTGTCATTAGCAAGAGAGGTAGTGAAGACTATAAAGCATCCATAGTTGCAAGAAGGAAAACAAATAAGAGTGGCCATTGTCACAGTATGATCCCATGTATATGAATTTACTCAATGAAGACCCTACTTCCATGGAGGTTTTCGTAAGAACTAGTCACGTTGTAATTTTGTCGAGGTTGCAAGGCTTTTCATTTATAGGTTTCAAAAGGGGATTTTTTCCCACCAACTTCTATAGGAACAACTTCAAAGGTTGAAATTCTAACTCAAGTAGCGATACCTGAAACCCATCTCATGAGCTACGTGAATCCCCATAGGAGGTGAAAAATGGTTTAAAGGTATCAAATTCACAATGGCAGATTGCAAAGATTTCATCAAGAAAGAACACAATGAAATTGATTTGAAAAAATTCTATCCCTAGGAGCTTCATGAAGGAGAATTATGCAAAGCTATTGATGGTGCATTCAAAAGTAGTTTACTCCGTGAAGGAATATTTCACATGGTCTAATCCCTATCATCTCATACTTCTTCTCGCATTTTAGTAGGTAAGAGGTCGCCGGAATTGCCCTTTTATTTATACAGTGTCTCAGGGAAAATGTCAGACAAGGTTCAAATCAAGACAAAAGGAAGTGAGACATATTTTTTTCATCATTTTCTCTAAATAAAGATGTTAGTGTTAGAAGAGTTGAGAACGTTAGATAGAGATTGGACTTCCTTCGTTCATGAGTGGTTATGAAATTGATGTGGTTATTCCAAAGAAAGCCTCCAAAACCTATAACTACTTCATCACTAACTGGGCAGCAGGAAGTTGAAGAACAAAAATAGATCATCTCCTCTAGAACCAACGAACATGGAATCGAACCTTTTTCGTCAGAGACCGACACACCTCAAATAGAACTTGCAAAATAGAAGCAGAGCAATCAACAAACAAGGCAACAAGAGAGTCACGCTAGAAGCCAAACATTGACTAAAGGAAATTTGGAGGATATCCCTGATGAAATTGATATTGAAGAGTCACCCATCGTGAAGCCGAAGACAATTGAAGATGGAGGAAGAAATTCTAAAGAAAAGTAAGACCGCTAAAAAACTAGATTTTGCAGATGATGATGGGTTTCATTTTTTCAACCTAGGAAGCCAATGACCAAACATGCAAGCGAAGGTCATGGAAAGTAAAAGAGATCGAGAAAATCAATGAAGTTGCTCAGCCCAACAAGAATCATAGATTTGTCTTCACCAACAAAGGAGGAACTGATATCAAGAAAGGAAATGAAAAGAAAAATGATTGAAAAAATCGTAAATAGAAACCCTCAAATAGAGTACTGAAGGAAGCAGTAAATAGATATCAGCTTTAAAACTGGAGGCAAAGAAACATAGAGCCGAGAAGGTTCAATTTGAACAAATGATGAAAATATGGAAAAACAAGTCACAAGTGTTTCAAAAACCTTGGAAAATATAGAAAAAATGATAAAAATGGACTCAGCCCACTAAGAGGAGAGGTCAAACACATCAAAAGGATAAACTTGCACTTACAATCCAAAAACAGAGCATTAAAAGATCAAGTGGAATATCTTCAAGAGCAAACGATTTGTTTCAAGTGGAGTTATAAAAAGAAAGTGTAAGATGAAAGTGGTAGAAGAACCCATCACCAATTGTTTGTAAGTGAAGATGAAACACTGCAGAGTAAAAAATTGAGTTGAAATGTGTTTCAAATGAGGTTCATGACTTACAAAGAACCTAAATTTCTTTACCCCCGGAGATCAATTTTTGAAGATAATATTGGTTTCAACAAATTTCGGTTTTTTGATGAGCAGAGCGCACCAAGTTTCTGAGGCCGTAAAAACGCTACGTAAAATTTCCCGTAGGTGCATTTTTTGCCTTTAAATTCAGTTTTGTCAACATTATGGAGGGAGATTTATTATTTGCAAGGTTTCTATGTATAATAAAGGTATTGGAACAACAAATGTGTCAAAATATCGATGGAAAAGCAGTTTTCATATGCATGTTACTAAAACTACTACGAAATCGCCTAAAATGCCATGTTTCGTAGCGAGGAGCTTTTTTGAAGAGTTTTTGAGCATCCCAACGTAACATTAGCTCACCGGGAGGCTCCGTGCACTTCATGGACCATACCAGCAGAGATTCATGGCTCAAAAGGAGTGCCACACAACTAGCTCATCACCAAAAGTAGTGTAAGGAAGGTAATCCATCCGTAGAAAATTTGGATTATGTTCCACGTATTTAGGGTGTTTTTTGAAGATGTAAAGTGGTGGTGAATTATGGTGAATTATCCCTCAAACATGTGACATCAATTATGTAACTATTTCACCGTTAGGAGAACCTCAATGTAATAAATAGGAGATAGAGTCCTATTAGGAGTTTGTTTTCTTTAAGGATAGATGTCCTTTTTTCTCGCTTCAAGTTAGTGGTTTCAGCTATGATAGATGTCGTAGTAGAATTCGAAGATCTAGCCGCATGAGTTATCTACATTGTAAAGAATGTCTATTTATAGACTAAACATCTAAGAGAAAAGGGTTGGAGAATATTGCACCAAATTGGCCGCTTTTGTATGTTTTATCCATTATCAGAATATACGTATGACATTCTACTTTGCATCGAGATTCTCAGTGAGGTTTTTGATGTGTTATTTCTCTCTATCTTTATGTCTAATCACTTTGTAGTGGATTTGATCTCTAATAATTTACTCAAAATTCATAATGTTATGTTCTGACTTCCTTTAGGGGTGAAATTATTGTGTTTTCCTTATGTTATGTGTATGAATTATCGTTGTTAAGAACCTCTATTTGCTCTCATTTCCATGTGAAGAACCACCCGTCACTAAGAGCACCGATGATTGACTCCATAGCCAAAATGGTGGCAAGCCTTCATTTTTCAACCTACAATCATACAAAACCAAGTCACAATTCATAGAGTTAGCCATCTAGTATTATCTTTATTCAAAATCATAAACCCCTTGCGAGAGAGTCCCTCTCAAACTCGAAGAGGCTAATCTTCAGCTAGAAGTGGTTTGAAAGAGTTACATTGAGTTGATTGATGAGCATCCAATCAAGATCAATTTGGTGACAACACCCAGATTGAGTCGTTTTTTGTGATCATCGCTTGCCTTATGGACATGCTATGGAGCTTATTTTTTTCACCATTAGCTTTAAAGACTAGCCTTGAGGAGACAACGATGACCATTGTGCAAATATCAAAACTTCCTCCTAGGACAACATAACATCATTAAAATAAGGTGGATACCGAAGCGGTGAAGAAAGAATAAGTATTATTGGATCTCATTTTTTGAGCAACAATAGGTCCCGAACGGCACGATGTTGAAAAACCCAAAAAGATAACTTATGTACAATATATCCAGCTTCCCAAAAGAGATCGAGGCACTATTGGAACTTAGGAGTTGTCGTCGTTTGTTTGGGTTGTTTATGTGCCATGGCCGTCACATCCATTTGAGGAGGTTGTAGAGATATTCCACAAGGTAAAATTGAGTCTCCCTTAAAAAACTCCAACATTATTAAAGGTTCTGAGGAAAGGTTGTTCTAGTAGTTCACACCCAATATACACCCATTAAATTTTGTTTTCTCTACTTTTTCCCCGTTGGATCTACCATTGGATCGCATGTTCGATTCACCCGTAACAATGAGAGTCAACTAGTCAAGATTACCTATGGGATTGTTTTTGAGCTTATGCATGACCCTACAAAGTTTAACCTACATTCATATGAAGTTCCATATGAGTCTAAAAGTGAAAACATTTGTAATTTGTTTTCCAAATTGTTGATGATTCCAATAGTTATTGGATTGTAAAACCAATACTTGTTTCATCCCAAAAGGTGATGTAATTATAGTATAACAATTATTCAATTGCAACAAGTTGATACCGATGGTGGTATGCATAGTCATGATGAGGGACACTCAAATAGTTAATGGTATAAGTGTAGTTGTTGGATTTTTGGAAAGAGTTGCATGTGAAAAATTCCTTGAATGTAATTAACTTGGGGATTTATCTTCTAATCGTATAGCGCTTTATTTGTCTTTTGAATTTATATTCCGTAAAATAACGCTAAATTCACTATTGCATTCTTCACAATAAAAATGTTGCTGAAATATTAAATGCAGAACCGAGAAATAAATGCACACATACTAAAATTAACACCGTTGTTTTTTAGCACAATTGTCCTCGGAAAAACCCTCAAAGGGGAAAGCTAGTGTAGTATCGGGCGTTTTTATTATTATGCAGCAAAAATAGAGAAATACAATTGTCTTGCCGCTCCTACTTAGCTCCAATAATTTATCTCAATCGGAAATATGCTTGGAATTTTTTTTTCCCTCACAACAACTTGATCTCGCTCTCTAAGCTACTCGCACTCCTTCCCAACATTCGCACCTATACCAAAAAACGTGCACTACATCCTTAGAAAAAAATGTTCTTCCTTGAAACCCTTTGAGGCAAGTCATATTGCCTTCCTCTCCCTCTAGAAACAATTTTCTCTCGCCTCCCAGACTAGATTTGGGCAAGATAAACCGAATCGATCCTCCTTTTTGACAACCCTCGCACTAGGGAATCAGCTAACTCACTCTACAAGATACAACCCTTCGTTTGATAATTTGCCTCCTTTCATGACTACGGGATCACAATAAAACCTCTTGAGAATTTCTCCATCAAATTCTCATTGCTACAAACCCCGCTACTATCTCTTCCCTAGCTTGAACCGTGTCGTGGCCGAAACTCGCAAACTAGGGAATTTGAACTCGCTCTTTCTCACTTGATATGTCTTCTCCAATCCCTTCGAATCCTATTTTTATAGTCTCTCGTTGAGCATCAATAACCAAGATATAATCATATTTATGGCTTAGATAATTTTGACTCTTTTTAAATCACTTTTTCCAAAAAGTCTCTAGAGAAAAATCGATTTTATCAATTAATACCCATTAATTAATCAATTTTCCCTAAGTTAGACTTAGGAAAATTTAAATTATTGATCAATTAATTTAATTTATAGATTCTATTGAAACCTTTTTTTGGGCTTTGGGAGATCTTGTGTTCCTTAACATCTCTCCGACACCTTTGAAACTATAACACATGTCTAATTCTACCATATCCATAAAAAAATAACACTTCTCAGAGAGGAAGGTGTTTCTCCACTCTCCATTCTACTCATATTTTCCTAAAGAATATATTATATCTCTAACGCTACACACAATCCCCGATTAAAAATGTTACGACTTGTAATTGAACCATCATCCGGTTCTACCGTGCTTCTCTCGATCTCACACCGTTGATGCCTTGTGCTGCGCAGCCCCCGGCTAGAATTGCACTCTGCCAACTACAACCGGGGAAATTCACACTACCTCTCCTACTTTTGCACTTCCTCGCCAAGCAATGATCCTATGTGAATCGATCTCTTAGATCCCCAAAGATCAAAATTCCACAGGTTTCTCCTTTGAATCTGCATCTTTTCCCAGCTCTCAAAAGTCTCTTGATCTACATTGTCACCGCGATTGGCTCCTGTGTTTATGACTACAAATAGTTACATACTATCTACTAAGCATATGACTTCACCCAACTATCTATTTGATCTGTCTCTCCGCATCTCGAATGCAACTAGCTCGCATTATCACTCAAGTATATGGCCGCACCTTGTTTACACTTCAACTCGCTACTTAGATACTTGGGGAACATGTATCAAAGGTGATGATCCATGTGAAGAATGTACACACAGCTTGGATTTGATCTATACCTCCCCGCCGTCTCTTCCTACGTACCCTACCGACTTATACATTCCGGGAGTATCATGCTCCTACTCCATCCGGAGGTATTGCGTCATCAATGCAAAATTCCTCCAACATACAAAGTTAACTCATCGATTCTCTCCCAAAGTTGTTGTCCGTTTTCCCCCTTATTTTCCTTCTTCCTTTTTCGTACATCGGGTAACATAGTGGCCAAAAATCACCACATCTAAAGCACTTAACCTTAAAAAATCCTTTTTTCTTCTCTACCTGATTCTTGTCCTTGAATGGGACCTTTATTCAATTCTTCACTACCCGAGAGGGACACGTTCCTTCCGATTCCTTCTCCACCCGTCAGTCCCTTGCTCACAGTTACTTTCAGAAATTATCATTTGTGAGACCGAGCCTCATCTCTTGCCGAGTGAAGTCATCTCAGGGCATTCCCAACTTGGAAGTGTGTTTAGGCGATAAATCACTTGAAAAATGTATGCCACTCTCGAGAACTTGCTGAGTGTTTTTTTGTGTGTCAACTCACTATCTAATGGTTTATCTCACTACAATTACAAGTTCACCTTTCGACTCCCTCGAATCATGATGAGGTAGGATGTAAAATTTATATCTCCTTCTACATTCTTACTAACCTCAATCTCCTCCTTGAGGAAATCAATTTTCGATTCTCAAATAGACCTTGTACAAATTTACAACGACATCCCACATGTCCTTTGCAGTGTCTTCTGTGGCAACATGTGGGACAATATGATATTGAACTCTATCTCGTATCCATCCTCTTGGATTTGGCCATCTTCTTCTTAAATGATGTCAGCTTGTTGTGGATAGGTAGGCTCAATCCATTACAAGTTTCACAAATTTTCAATTTGTGCCTATCCAATAGGGAATTGCATCTTTCGTCCTTCTAGACACCAAAGTTAGAGGCCCCATCAAGTTTGTAATCACATATGAGTCTCGTTGTAACCATCTTCTACGAAATTCAAATAACCGCGAAACTATATGTTGGAAATATTCCGCCTCCTTCTTGCAAACCAACTTGCCTTCCTCTCCGCACTCGCACTTCCTACTAGAAATCCATAGATCTTCCTCGCATTTTCCTTTAATGTCCTTCCTGCATCTCACACTTCATTCTACTCCCTTCCGTGGAAACTCGCTCTACCTTCCCGATGTCCTTTTTCGCATTGGCACACACACTATTAACCATGAGATATGAAACGGCTTTAATTGGCAAGCCCTCACGACCTTCGCTACTAGAAATTACGACTCCCCTCCTTTTCCCACAACTAGAAAATTGGAAACCCTATAATAATTTAACTCGAAATTCTCTTAGTGTGCTTGTTTCTTCCTTTTCTTGCATTAGCTCGCTCGCTACAAAATCATCAAGTGCTATATATTCTTTGTGAAATGACCGATCTACTCACTCGTAAGCCCTTTTCTAGTAATCCTTACTCGTTTCTACTAGCTCTAACACAAATTGAACTTTTCCTCTAACCCGAACTAGAAATTAATTTATTATCACTCTTGTAATTCACACATTCGGTTAGGCGCATAGCATTTAGAAATAGTCCTTCGTATATCCCGATGAAACCGGGACAATCGTGCTTCTTTCACCTAAATCCTATGGTATGGTATTCTTTGCTCCGATACCATGTGAAAATTCCTTGAATTTAATTAATTTGAAATTTATCTTCTAACCCGTTAGCGCTTATTTGTCTTTTTGATGTAGTATTCGAAAAATAACGATAATGCACTATTGCATTCTTCACAATAAAAATTTTGAGGATATATAAAATACTAAACTAAGAAATAGATGCACACACACTAAAATTAACACCTTTGTTTTTGAGCAATTTTCCAGAAAACGCTCAAGGGATAAAAACCAATGCAACATATGAGGGTTTTTATTATTATTTGATAAAATAGAGAATTACTAAATCGCTAGAAAATATGGCTTAACTCTAACAATTTATCTCAACTAGAAATATACTCGGGAAAAAAATGATTTTCTCATAGCAACTTTATGTGACCCTCTCTAAGCTACTCACACTCCTTCTCAACACTAGCACCTTTGGCTATAAATGTGCATTTAAACCCTCAAAAAATTCAATATACCATGGAAACCCTTCTCCGATAATTCATCCTCGCCATCCTCTACCTTTGGAAACAATTTGATCCGCTCCCTGCAGACCAGATTTGGGCACTAGCAATTAAATTGATCCTCTTTTTTTGGCAACTCGTACTAGGAACCTGCTAACTTTCTATATAGAATGCAACCTCCTCCCGTTGGATAATTTGGGCTCTTTGTCTTCGACTCCGGATCGCCGGGAAAACCTCCTATCATTTCTCCATACCCCCACTACCGCAAACTTTGATGCATCGTCTCTTCCCAGCTCGAACTATGCCTTATTGAAAACTCGTGAACTGGGAATTCAAACTACTACCCTTCTCACTTGATATGCCTTCTCCAATCCCTTCGACCTTCTATTATAACTCTCATCGGAGTATCAATTCGACTGAAGATCTAATCATGATCGATGGTTCGTATCATATTAGACTCATCAAATCACTTTTTTTGAAAGTATCTAGAGTGAAATTTATTTTTTCTCAATTAATACCCTATTAATTAATCAATTTTTCCCTAATTTAGACTTAGGAAATTTTTAATTATTGATAAATTAATTTAATTGAGAGGTTTCTAAGTATTTTTTCTCTGAAACATTTTTCTCGGTTTTGGAGATCTCGTGTTCCTTAGCTCTCTCTAACATCAGAGACTAGAAAACTTGTCTCAATGCTACCATATCCATCAAAAAACTAACATTGTAGAGTAAAATATTCGAGCTAGTATATTTAAACTTATTGTATTACACATACAACTCTATGCAAAGTGTATTTTGTTTTTTATGCCCTATCGACAATTGACAATTTACTTCTTGTATCTCTCCCTTGATATTTTGTATTGCTAGCTATGAATGTATTTGCATGGAGGTTTTGACATTCCTACATTTAGGAAAGCCCACATCCAAAATTTATTTATGTACAATGGAAATACTTCCTTGCACTATGACTCGATTTGGCATGAAATCTTCTTCCCACAAAAGAAAATTATAATTCTCCTCTTGTGCTTCATGGAATAGGTTTAGATGGGCATTCTATCAAAATCCTAATATCATTTTTGAAAGTTTCCACCGTATTTTTTTTCTTCAAAAAATACATCGATCATGAGTGATTAAGTCATTTGCTCTAGCAGAGATTATTTTTGCTTACTTACCGCTCAAATTCGATAGTTCCATTAAGTTGCACATATTTTTTCTCAAGTAGAGGTCTCGAAGATGCATTCTCGCTGATTAGAGCACCCTTCATTTAGTTGAGCTAGTGAAAAAGGCCAAACTTGATAAATAATTTGACTTACCGAATACATTGATACTCTCCAATCGTTGATGGTATGGTAAAAGTAAAAAAAATCACTCTCACATACATTCAAACATGTTTTTAAGATGCGAGGAAAACATCGAGTTTTTGCAACTAAAATCTCAATTCTAGATAAATGAACTATAGAAAAAAGAGTCATCATTTTGAATTGGTTTTTGTCCAAATGATCCGTAAACTACCCAAATATTCGACCGGAGAATTTGTCACAACATATCCGATTTAATTATATTTAAAATATGAAATTCCACATTGTTATAGTTTTATTTCCTTTTAGATTTATGGAGTAAATGTATTGTTAATAGTGTATGCATGCAAGTTAAATTATGAGAAAAATAGATAATAGTGAAATAAAGTCTCTCTCTCTCACACACACACACACACATACACATTTGACACAAGATATGACTTGGGAAATGCTTTGAGAAAAAACCCAGCTTGGAAGGTGAGGTTCCTCTCGCTTCTCTTTCTTCGAGTAAAAATGCTCAGGAGTACAAAGAAGTATGGTATGTGGCCCGTGGGCTACATTATAGTGCACAAATCCTCTATATTTCCTATATCACCTATCTCTTCGACTATTTTTTGCTCATTTATGAAATAAATTCCTCAAAAGAATGGAACCCCTTTTCGTCTTATTGCCCAATTATAACACAACCCGATATCCTACTAGTGGTTAGGTTTGAATACCTCATCTCTTAACCACAATTAAAATATAAAATATTCTAGATTATTATACATAACAATCATGTGGCTAGCCCATTTTTCATAAATAATGGGGGCTAGTGTGACATCCTCTCATATGGTGGTGGTGAAAACATGAAGGTCAACTTCTGAGTGGAATAAATTTCACATGCAAACTTTGATTGATGTGATCAATCATGTTATTGGAAAGGTATTTCGATGTAGAATAGGAAAAAAGTGCTAATTTAAAGTGACAAGTCCCCCCCCACCCCCACCAAAAAAAAACATTGTTTGATGCCTCAAAATTCTCAAGGAAGGTTTTAGACCTTGTTTTTCCAAAATGGATCCCATGGGTAAAATTGGTCATGTGGGTTGATTCCTCCATCGCTTTCCACTCTAAAAACATAAAGATGGATGAAAAAACAATATAATGTTCCAATTTGATCACACCTCCTCATTTTGGGAGGATTTTTGGTCCCCAAAAATCTTCTACTAAATGAGGTGAGAAAATTTTTTCCTTCCACTCTTTTCTTAGGTGTACCATTTAGCTTTGCCCGGAAGTTTTTCCTTTAAACCCAATCTTACAAAGTTCATGTTGCCCTTATATTGTAGCTTCTAGAGATCTTATGCAAAATTTATCTTTTTATCAACACTACTCCGAGCATCTAGTGCCAAATCCTCAATAAAATGTAGGACATGTTCCTCTTTCGATCTAGCATGGGAAGGCTCATATAGTTTTAGATTTTTTTACATTCACAATCGAGTAAATGTGCACAGTATGGTGGTAAAAATGAGCAAATGCATTATAACCCACCTTTTCTAGTTTCTCAAAGGGAACATACTAATGACTCGATTTTCTTACCAAGAGCCTATAACCTCTCTTTGTCTCAACCCGTAGACATACTCTGCTCCCCACCTCGAACAAATTCTCTCGTTATTTATTGATCATGTCTTCGGGCCTTATATTTTTCCCGTGACTTTTGTAGTGTCTCTTGTACCCTAAATATGGATTTTCGTGATCTTATCTATAAAATTTTTCAACCCTCAAGGTGTCCCCCGTAATATCCTCCCTCACTCCTCCCTTGCCGCTCTCTATGCAATATCCAAAGGTGAAGGTGACAAATATCCAAAACAAGTTTCAAATGGAGACTTTCCAAAAGTAGAAGTTTGGACTTCTCTTTTGTAAGAATGTTGTATGTATACCATATTTTCATCTCGAGCTCATAAGATTCGTCTAGTTGTATCCCTCGAAGTCGCACCAAAGTCTTTTTGACTACTTTTTGTCTTTCCATCTATCTATGGATGGAATGATGCAGCATCTCTTCAACTTTGTGTCCATATTCTCCCACGATGTAGTACACAATGCATTGAGAAATATTGTGTCCCTCGGCTCGAGGTGATGCTCCTTGGTATCCCTGAAAGTGCACCCGTACTTTCTCCAAAGAACAAGTTCACCACTTCTTTCCCACCGATGATCTTTTTACAAGGCATTAGAACACACATCTTGTTGAAATTTTCAACTACCACGTATAGGTAGTCATTTAAATTATGGGTTGTTGGTAAACCTCCCACAAATCCCTATGGAAAGGCTCTCCCAAGGACAAGTGGGTACAAGAAAGGGATGATATAGACTATGTTTCTTATTACTAGGCTTCATCAGTACAACAAAAAGCATGCATCCTCTTATGAACCTAGCTATCTCGCTTCTGCATATTGGGCCAATACACATACCTCACAATTTGGCCACCGTATTCCCCAAGCCCAAAAGTTCTCACAACCTTAGATGTGTGAGCCTCTCTAATCAAAGTTATGAAACCAACTCACAAAATATAAGAAAATATAGATCAATGACTTAGAAATCAAGCTCTTCAAGGGGGAAACCTCCTTTAAACTACATAAACGATCAATGCTTGGATGATATAAATGACAAAACCTCATTTCTATATATAGGAGTCCAATGGTCACAACATATTTCTGAAGACATAAAAATAAAAATGTAAGGGCACAAATATAACAATAGTGGGCTCTATGGGGGCACAATAATAAAGGATATGGGGACTACAAGGGCACAATAATAGCAATAAGGGGGCCATACTAACAATACTTAAAGTGATACATTTAGTATTATAGGGACCTAACATGCCCTTTGCTTAAAAAAATGTGTTTTCCTTAACGCTCTAGTAGTTCTCAGATTCTTTTTGTATAAAATTTTCATCCTCCCATATCAAATCTTCAGGGTAAGTTCTTCCATTTGATGAGATACTCGAAATTTATCGATTTCTTAGCTATCTTGTTCTTGTTTTTTATTAATGCTTCTGTGTTCCAAAATGATTTTTCTTTCTTCGTCAAGTTCGGCAATATTGTTTGAACTGAGCTTGTCACTATAAACTTCTTTAAGCAAGAAACATGGAAAATCGGGTGCACTCGAGAAGATGCAGGAAGTTCCATTTTGTATTCCATAGTACCTAAATAATTTGCAACACCTTTTGTAAGGGACCATAATACTTTGGTGATAATTACTATCCTTCTTAGCTTGTTTGAGGGACATTTTTTTTGTATGGTTGTAGTCAGAAAAATACCCAAAGTGGCCTACATCAAAACTTCTTTCGTTGCGATGTTGATCTACCCGTTGTTTCATTCGATTTTGCGCCAAAGTGAGGTTATACTTTAAGAGTTGAGAACCTACTGATGATGCTCAATGTGATATTCCACTCGGTCGAAATCCCTTAGAATTTTCTCTTAAATATGATGTGATGGACGATGATGATATCCATAAAGTGCTATAAATGGGGTCATTTTTGTCGCATGATGGAAGGAAGTTTTATACAAACCATTTAGGCCGCAGGTAACCACTTGACCCATTGTGTCTATTTATCGTATACAAAGCATCGAAGATATCCTTCCAAACATTTGTTCACTATCTCAATTTTCTTCTTCATATTGAGGATGATATAATGAGATATCGCCTAATTGAGTACCCAAACAAGAAAAATAATTCCATCTAAAAAATTTCCTGTAAAATGGGATCTCTACCGCTTACAATGATCTCTGGGTTCCCTATGTAGCTTTTGAATTGTTTCCATAAATTCAAAGTAGTAACTATACTAGCTTTTAAATGGATGAGATAATGCACAAAAGTGTGCATACTTGGTAAGTCTCCCAACTACCACCATGATGACATGCCTTTTCCTTCTGCGACTTGGGTAAACTCCGTGATAAAATCCATTGAAACCTATTCCCAACGTTGACTTGGAATGGATAAAGGTTGCAACATACTTGAGGTCTTAATTGTCTCAAATTTATTTTGCTAGCAAACCAAACATTTTTCCGTCAAACTTTTGAATATCAAATTTAAGGCCATCCAAAAAAATCCTTCTTGACTTCGTGGTAAGTTTTTAAAAATCCCGAGTGCCCTCCCTAAGGGAGAGGTGTGCATCCTGAAAGAATCTTTTTTGTTTGAGTCTCAAAATTCTAAAAATATATAAGCGATATTTGTACCATAATGAATCATTTTTTCTAGCTAAATGTTTCCGTATGTACTAGGATCTTCCCTACGCAAATTTTTGAATGAGTGTATGCACCTCTTCATCATTCCTTTATTCATCCCTTGCTTTTGCTTATCCACTAAAGTTGGATAATAGAAATGACACAAAGAAATGCTTCCCACATCCTAATCCTTTCTTGAGAGTGCATCCGCAACAACACTTTTATTCCATTTTTTTGTAGATGATTTCAAAGTCACAACCTAACATATTTGTGACCCATTTTTGCCGCTCGAAGATAATCTTTGTTCCAAAAAGTATTTAAGACTATCATGATCTATTTTTACCTAGAAGTGTTCTTCCCATAGGTAAGGTCACCATTGCTTTTAGTGTATGTAGTATTGCCAACATTTCCTTCTCTTAAATAGGTTTTTTTGTAATTACTTTCCTTTGATCGATGACTTTCAAAAAGCAATGGGTCTTCCTTCTTGCATTAAAATCACACCAATTCCATTTCTCGAGGCATCACATTCCACAATAAAAGTTTTTGTGAAGTCCAGTGTAGTTAAGACTCAAAGGTTTCTTGGCACATTGCCTCTTTTAATATGTTCAAAGTACTTAGTTACTTCGAATCCAAAAAAAATCATCTTTCTTCAAGAAGGGATGTTAGAGGTGCCTATATTCTCCCATAATTATTAACAAACTTGAAATAATACTCACCTCGTTAATCCCTTAAATCCTCGAAGACGCTTACTATGCCAGGGATTTTCCATTGCTTAATGGATTTAATTTTATTAGGGTCTACCTTAACACTCCCATGAGATACAACATGACCCAAATATTCCACCTCTTGTACTCCAAAGAAAAATTTGGAGTGTTCTTGCATATAATTGTTTCTCCTCCAATAGTTTGAGCATCTTGTCAACATGTTGAACATGATCCTTCCTAACGCATCGTAGATTAGTATATCATCAAAAAATGCTAATATAAATTTTTCTAAGGAAGGGTTTTGAAAATGGAAATTCATCAAACCTTGAAATGTGGAAGGTGCATCGTAAGGGCCAAAAGGCATGACCAAAAAATTCACAATGACCCTCATGAGTTTTGAATGTTGTTTTTGAAATGTCTTCACTTTAATTCTAATTTGATGATATCCATATCTAAGATCCAACTTTGGTGAAGTAAATTTCTCCATGCAATTCATCCAATAATTCATCAATGATGATGGATAGGGAAATTTATCTTTAATAGTGAGTTGTTGAGTTCTCCTATAATCCAGAGCACATATGCCATGATATGTCTTTTCTCAGTGCACCCAATACTATTGAGCAGAGAAAGAACTTTGACCGGGTTGAATTATACTATCTCGTAGCATTTTTTGCAACCATACGTTCAATCTCACTCTCTTAGAGCGTAATGATATATGTAAGGCTCGATGTTTGGAGGAACACTTCATGGAATCAAATGAATAACATGATCATGCTCACAACAGGTGGGAGCCCTTTGTGTTGGGTGTGGAGCCTAATTATCATCCTAATTTAGAGGTCTTTGTTTCAACCGGATGTATACCCCAAGAAGACTGTAGACCCCTCCACGCTAGGGGGACTTGTCCCCCCCCACGTGGGTTTTGGGGGGCAGGCATCCCCCCCAAACATCGTGGGGGGTCCAAGGGCATCATCTCGAAGCTGGGTACGATGTGAAAATTGCTCGTAAAATATTGTAATTTTGTAGTCGACTCGGGCCGTTCATTAGGCGTAAAGATCGAGTCAATTAGGAAGTATAAGTCTAATTTAGGTTTTTTTTCCCTCGAAGGCAAAACCCATCGTGTAGTGAGGGAATTGTATTACATGCCATGCTGAGAGTGTATTATGAGTGAGAAAGAAAGGAGGACTGTGTGAGACTAGAGGATATTACAACCGATCCGTTGTAGGTTGTGTTCTTCCTTTTTCGATGGACAATATAAAAGACAGGAATGTTGTTTCTTCTGGGACGTAGCTCAAGCGGGTAGAACCGTATATATCTCGTGTCTCTTTGTTTTTATATGTTTTCATGTTTTATTTCCGCACATTTGTATGTGTTCCATTCTCTCGTAATATATAATTTTCCTAATAACCGCATCGTCAGTCGAATGTCTATTTTTGGCTAATAAACACGCAGAAAAAAGGGTTCCCTCGGTTCGTAGTGAGCATAGTAGGAAAAGATGAAGTATAGGTCGTAGAAATTTAACAACCAAAACTACCCTGACTATGAGAAGATACAAATGGAAGATTATATGTATGAAATGATAGTGTACCTACTCATCGAGGATAAAGAAGTCACTGGCATGACAAACGTAGAATGGAATATTTCGATAAAGGAACTTGGAATAATCACAATGCGTGCTCTGCGACGTCTGTAGTCTTCAATATTTCGAAGGAAATGACAATGAGGGTTTAATGATGGAATTGGACAGATTTGATATGAAAAAATCCTCTGCTTCAATAAGGTATTTTCTATGAAATGTTTATTTAATATGAATATGTCTCATAGGTGGATTTTGTTGTTAACTCATTTAAATGAATTTAATACAATTGACATACCAATTAATTTTTATAGAGGCAAAATGATGATGAAGTTAGGCTCATTATTTCTATGCTCATTTCCGCAAATTTCGAATGGTTTAGTTATGGCCGTGAGTAACTCATCTCTAGATCTAGTACTTTGAATTTTTGATGATGTTGTCGATAGCTATACTTAGCGATGAAATGCGACGAAAAGTACTCGGGTGAGACATCGAGAAACGCTTTGAGTGTAGAGACCAGGGGGAGAAAAAAATGAAAGAGGAAAGATCATAAGATATCATAGTAAATCAAGGAAAATCATACCAAAGTCTAGATCGGGGATAGTGTGTTGGAAATGCAGAAGAAAAGAAACTCAAGAAAGACGACAAGTCTCGAAAGGGGAAAAAGGATAACACAACAAGAAAACAATCATGAAGCTAATGTGACAGTGTGATGTGTTGCAAGATTATTTGATTCTTTCTTTATCAAATGTTATTGATGCGTGGGTGGTATATTCTAGGACCTCATTCCATGCCACACCCCGATAAGAAAAATTTTCACGACTATGTTCATGGAGATTTTTTGGATAGGTTTGCATGGGTGATGATAAACCCTATAAATCAGTTGGAATGGGTAAAGTTCTTGTAAAAACAACATAATGAAAACCAATAGTTATTAAAGGAGGTAAGACATGTTCCAAATATGAAGAAAAATCTGATTTAAAATAGTAAGGCCAGTAAGAAGTAAGGTGGGACAAACTTTTACAGTATAAAACCTCAAGGTCACTAAAGGAGCCCTCATAATAGAAAAGGAGAACAAAGCTGGTACATTGTATTTCATGCAATGGTATTTCGATTGTGTTAATGATTTAAACTCCACTGGAGCATATGCAACATTATGGAATCATAGGCTCAAACACGAGTGAGAAGGGGATGAAGAGTATTCACTCAAGAAATTTGTTGCCGTGTTTGAAGAATATTGATTTGGATTTTATGTAGAATTGTGTTTATGGAAAATAGAAGAGAGACAGGGTATTTCTTAGAGTTGGAAAAGAAAAAGAGAGCAAAAATTATAGTTGTGCACATATATGTATGGGGACCTTCTCATGTATCATCTCTCGATGAGTCTATTATTATGTTACTTTTATTGATGATGCAACTAGTAAAACTTGGACTTTGTATTCAATAAATTTGATGTATTTGGCACTTTCAAGAAATGGAAAGATTTGTTTCCGAGATAGGAAAGAAGTTGAAGTCTCTCGCATCAGAAAATGGAGGTGAATATTGTAGCAAAGAGTTTTATAGGTGTTCTCGAGCATGGAATTGCAAAAGAGAAGACAATTCCAAGAACACTACAGAAAATGGTGCTCGTAAAGGATGAATCTGATATCATGGAGATGCAAGGTCATGAGATTGCTTGTATGGTTGCCTCTACAATTTTGCGTATGATGTAGACACCGTTGTTTATCCAATAAACCCGAGGGCCTTCAAATTTCTTGGATGGTGGTATCTCCAAAGGAGGCATGGACATGAAAAAGGTAAACTACCATTTTTTAAAGCTCTTTTGGCCGTAGAGGCATTTGTCCATATTAATAAAGAACATAATAAATCTAGGTGAAAAATCAAAGAAAATGTACCTCTATTGGATATGGTGTTAATTATTTTATTATCGCTATATGATTATGAAAATCACAAACCAATAGGAGTACAGATGTAATATTCAATGAAAAGGTCTTGTATATGAATCCGCTTGCCGGAAAAGAAACAAGAAAAAGAATACAAAATACACAGCTTTGATCGCATCACGTAAAAAGTAAAGGTACTTGAAGATAATACTACCAACAATCATAATAATCAAGGGATTTTCTTTTCCTTAGTAGAGAATCTTCAAATCGGGTGAATTCTAATTTCAGTAGTTGAGTAGAAAATATTGTGTGGAAGATATACTATCTTCCGCAAAAAAGTAGTGCGTAGGCCAAAATTTGTGCAAACGAGAGAGAGGAGTTAGTCAATTCATTTTTTTCAATCAATGAAAATGGCAACAAGCTGCCACTCGAGAGATCAAGATTAGTTGAAGGGAGCATCCAACTAGGCGATCCTGAAGGAAATGATCAAATTATCGTTAGATAAAAATGATCTCAAAGCATTCATCGTGGTGTGGTAGTTGAACTCGTAGATGTAAATCCATTGAAATCATTCAAGAAAGATATGGAAAAAGGTAAAATCTTGATCTCGATGGAATAAGACATCATGTTGTGTGTCACATCGCATGAAAAGTGACAACTAGAGAGATGTGGTAGCCTTGGAGACACTATATCAAGGATACTCCAAGCAACGAAAGATGTTACCGGAGGAGAATACGTGTTTCACAAGGATGCTAATGGGTGAGCAAATTGATCCATTCCTATCTAGACTTCGTGAGAGAACCGAGATCGCTGGTATTTTGTAGGAGTTGCGTCTCTGTGCCACCAGGATGGTTAAATTTTCCCAAACACAGGGGCTTCTTCCGGCAGAAGAGATGAGGCGAGACATGCGTCCCAAGTGTAAGCTTGAGAGAACATAATAGCAAGGTTGAAGCTCAAGGAGGTGGAGGAAAACGTAGCCCTCGCATCAAAGGGACAACATGAGCAACGAAGATGTAAGAAATATGTCTCTAAGACCAAGTGCTTCTAGTGTGGTGAGATGGGACGTTACGCTCACCGTGTCCTCTCAAGAAGAAGGACAAAGAAGAGAAGCATGATCTACAAGCTCCGACCACTAGGATCGAAGAAGAGGAGTTTGGTGCAGATTGCCCACATATCTCCTAGGGAGAATTGGGTGACAGGGAGTTGTATTTCAGCAGTTGCAATTGGATAGGGTCTCGAGAAAGTCCACCTCTCAAATCATCACCCTTGCTACAAGAGCTCCAAATCTTAAGTAGCATGATGGACGAGTTTTATGTAGCAAGGAGTGCAAAAGGGACAAGCAGTGTGGCTAGAGAGCACAAAAGTCTCGAATAATGTAGAGTAGAGTTGGAAACAATGACATGAGGCATAATCTGTGAGCTCGAAGCCAGTGCAAAGGCTTTGATAGGGACCGACTGCTCTTCCAAAGAGAAGGACTCTATTGTGTAAGGAGCAAGTCCTATAAGTTATAGACAAGTTTACGTAATGATGTACAAGAGTAATATCAATAGTGTTAGTTTTCACACATGTACATGGATCAATCTCAGAAAAATCTATTTGTGAACATTACAAGGGATAGGTGGTAACAGAGTGATTAGAGAAAGTGGGACGCAGTGATGCCTAGTCATTTGTCGCCGGACCTATGCTTTCCAGAATCCCTTGGATGCTTTTTTATAACTCAAACACAGCAGAGTAAAAATTTGAGGAGCGTCATCTATACTCAAACTCAAATAAACTACTCATGAGATGGAAGAGTTGATCGTGATAAGGATTCTTGCAAAGAGTCGAAGGGGAGATTTATTTTTTCTTTGCTTCAAAGAATTCTAATCACACTCATAGAAATGTTTTCCAACCAATTGCAATGGTGGAATAGGTTATTTGAGATCTCTTTATTAGAAATAGCAGAAAGGGATCTTATTGTTAACAAAAAATGAAGTCCTTGCCAATATGATATGCTTGAAGCCAATATTGTTAACAACTATCAGAGAAGCAGACCTAAGAAGAGAAATTTCGAAGCTGAGTGATGATTTGGACCTTGTCCATCACATCTATCCAAAGGACAAGTCTCACTCAAGAGATCAACCGAAACATGTGTAGAGAATTGTAGCCGATATTGGAACAAATGTTATATCATCATGGTATTAATCGACAATCGGCTTTTTTTCAAATTTGTTATCCAAAGCTGAAGTTACCAAAGACGATGTTGCGGGTTGCATTCATTGGAATTCTAGGATTTTCATGCATGATAGCTTATTTTTTTTGGGGTTCTATATTTGGTCTTTTACGTAAAGACAAGCAACTTACTTGTTGCCTTTGGAGGAGTCAATTGAAATCAGCAAAGCTACACACAGGAATACAACAACAACAACACAAAAACCCTATGGACTTTTTGCCATGCGCTTCCATGTGAAGACACAGTAAGCTCTGCGCCTTCCATCAAATAGAGACCCAAGAGATTTTGACTAAGAAGTTAAATCATCGAAAGTTCAAACCCCTTTGTTGGGAAGAGTTGTTTCAAACAAGACAAAAATTGAGGCTTTCTTGAAATTGTATACTTCCCAATCTTAGTAACCACATTTGGGGGAATTTTTTATACAAAATAGAATTCCGTGGGAATCTCAAACAATGGAAAATTTATTTGCTCCATGTAGAATTTTTACAAATTTCATAATTAGTTTTTTGTTAAACTAAAAAATTATAAAAACAAAACGATACACATATATGGGGTACAGAGGCCGTAAGGTGCGTGCATGCATGTATGTATTAAATCTTCACATTTGATTTGACATGTTTTTAGTGTCAAATTTGAAGTTAAAAATAATTTATATTTGGAAGTTACAATATAATTGCACATCAAACAATTTTTGAATTTTAATGTCCACAAAGTAGAACGTGAAACGTAATGAGGGACTTAGCTTCCAATCATCTCGAGATAGACGAACAAGGTGGAAAAAGTTTACACCTCTTATAGACACCTTAGTGTTACACACTCCGTTGCTCAAAAGTTGATCTCCTTGCTAATGTGCACCCTCAATAGATCCATTCGAAATCTGACATTGTTCTGCTACACGTAATGATGTTGAGCAGGATTAGTGACAGTTTAGGATGGGCTAGCTGATCCATTTCAGTGCTAGACACCGTGGCAAATGATTGATTGTTGTGGAAGGTGCATCATATGGGCATAGAATGAAGATTGCCATATGTGAAGAGGGCACATTGAGTGAAGGCGACACTAGTAATTTTTGAGAAGCACATAGGAATTACATAGACAATAACGCATATGTTGTAGGCATGCATGTACTCAAGAAAGAAAGTTGGTCAACTCGCATCACAGTAGTTGATCAAATTGACTCGTCAAAGGTCCCAATGTGACCCACAAACCACCCCCATTTAACCAAGCCCATTACTAAACCAAGTTGATACCAATTAGGTACCCTACAATCATGGGAATATAGTTGGGAGAAAATATGTAATTTATACCCTAAGTCACCCCCGATACTGGGATACAGGATACGGGGATTTGAGAATTGGATTCGGATACTGTGACCCGCGTAACATGACACTTCGGGGATACGACACGTTATATATTATTTTATTAAAAATATATATATATTTTTTAAAATATATATATAACGACACGTTATATATTATTTTATTAAAAATATATATATATTTTTTAAATATATATATATTAAAAATTAGATATTTTTTTTACACAAATTCATTGATTCAAACATAGATTTAAGATCTTAGATACTCATACATGATACATTGATACATCATACAATTGTCAAATTTACTGCGTAAAAGACAAGATAGTAAGACACCGTAGTTTTCTCATTAAGTCATCAAAATCAAAAATGTGTTACATAAGTACATCGCCAATGGCAAAGCAGAAACAGAAATACACAAAAAACTACAATCTCCAAGACTACAAGCCCGAAGCCTCAATGAGTCGAGTCAATGAGTCATCAATCCTCATCATCATCAAATCGCATCACTATCCTCATCCCAATCATCATGCTCACCATTGCTCTCCTCCGCCTCGATGCATCATCCTCCTTTGTCATCTCCGCATACCCGCTCACCATAGCAAACTAAATGCAAAATATAGAGTGACAAAGGTACTTCACCGAATGCTCAAATCTCTTCGAAAGAACTCCCTTTTCTCCTTGCTAACTCTTTTCTTCTACAAACCCTTGCTCCTTGCTCACTTCACAAACAGAAAACTATGAGAAAGAATGAGCGATCTGAGTTTTTTATAAACTAAAATCACACTTTTTTGTGAGACAGTAATCCAAATGCACGTATCGTATCCGTACCCTATGGGGCAAAGATTTGCATATTCTATACGGATATGGCCATACCCCCGTGAATCGGGTACGAATCATGGCGAATCGTATTGATTTGCGCGGATTCGGGATTCGAGAGCCCTTTGGGGGATCGAATCTAGTTTCTTAGATTTATACCTAAAACCTAATGTGCAGGTCAGCTAGTGAAATCCTAGTTTTAAGATGTTTGGTTGTAGAATACAAGTCCTGAAATTGGGCAATAAAGCCCAAAAACTATGTAACATGCACCAAAAAATTTGGCAGAAAGTTTGGATTTGAGCAAAATCTCTGAAAACTGTAGATTGTTGCCTCCCTAAGAAGTCAGGACTTCCTAGAATAAATCATTTTCCCCTGAAAACATAGACGTAGACAGTCTGCATTCTATAAAGTCTGGAATTCACACCTGTAAAAGCTTGCTGCAGCAGACTTGGAGGTTGTCTTCTAGTGGAAAATTTCAACAACAAATCCCTTCAAAAACAGTGGAACACACTGGGTGATGACTTTGATGATTGATCATGATGATCACTGATATAGTAGGCCAGTAGCTTTGTAGCATCTAGTTCTGTGTACTCTAGAGGCCATTTAGAGCCTCGCTGGTTTCGTATTTTGTTTCAGATATGTATTGTACTTAGTGCCATTTTGATATATTCACACTTTTACATGTTATATACATGAGCAGACTTTGTATATTTTGTTTGTAATGGTGTGGAATCTTTAAAAAATATATTTTTTCATTAAAACTTTAAATAGTTTGTGAATTGTAAACCAAGTCAGAAAATTCAAACCAGTCTGATTCCAAGCAGATTCTGAGTTGACCCTCGGCCTACTGTAAGTCTGAGTTCAAGTTTTAAAACATTTAATGTGTTATATCCAAAACTGCAATAGCTACCATATCCATACCTGCATCTTGGTAACTCTGGTGACAACATGATCCTCATCAAATAAAATTCAAAGTGAAAAGTTTTTCTACCAAGATTCATGCCACCAATAGATTTAATTAATACTTGCAGCTAAACTGTATATGCCTAAGGATTAGCATGTGAAGAGTTTCAAGTGATTGACACTTATTAACTAGGAAATAATGTGTGAAGATTTTAAGTTTACCATGACTCAAACTGGTACAAAAAGCCAGTATATAATTGATTTTATTTTAGTATGTATATGTGAAATATTCTTTCTGAAGTTTATCTTTCGACATATGTTCAAAATGGTGTTCCAGATATTACCCTAAAATCTTAAACGTTGCAATGTTCCCATGGAATGAATCCAACGCCAGAGCAGCCTCGCTGGTAGGGAGGTTAGAGGCTGGAAAATCCACACATGTAACTCTTGAATAATTTTGACCTAATAGTTCACTTCACAGGTTCCTCCAAAATGAAGATTGAAAAAGAATTTTTTGTGAGGTTCCCCTCAAAATGAAGAATGAAATTTTTGTTTCCTCAAACAGAAGGGGATGAAAATAGCTGCCGGATGGAAAGGTGAACATATGCTGTAGTTTTTAGGTAACTTTTATTATAGTGCAGCATTTTCTATTTTACTAGAAATATATTATATGAATTCTACTTAATGAACACAAACAACTGAGCTTTTTATATTGATGAGTGACAAGAAAATAGGAAGTGGCATGCACCTTTTGTATATTATCTCAGAGCATGACTCTTCCATGGTTGACATAGATTATATATTGATTAAGTAGATTGTCTTTCATGGTTCAAGGGCATGTTTCTTGAACATCTTCATTGCACATGTTTTCATGATTTCAATGAAGCATGCACATATTGCAGAGATCTTGATGCCTATGTAGTTGTTCAACAACTGTGGTCAGATATGAGATATTAACACTCTGCTAGATCATGATCTGAGATATGCCAATGCATCCACACAAGCATAATATGTAAAGAAGCCATAAATGATTAACATGTATCTGAACAAGATGAATTGTTTCTGAAGTAAAACATAAAAAGTTAAAACATTCTTTCAGTTCAACCTTAAACTTTTACGAGTGCTCATGGCAGCAGAAATATAGTGATCTTAAAAGAATGGGGTCAGTTTTTACAATCCCAAAATGTAAAACCTTGGACAACCTTATTTAGGGTAAATCAATAGCTCACATGTATGCATTTCAAAACATCAAATCCAGAGCTACCCATATGAGATTTTGTCCCTCAAAATGAAAACAGTAAAACAATGGCAATAAAACATTATCAGTGTCACATTTTACGTTTTAAATTATGTTTGAGAAGCAAACATTGTGCAACAACAGTGACAATGAATGTTAGTTTATGACTACATAACAAAGTGAACTGCACTGATATTGCATGTTGAATGATTTCTAACTTTCTGTGTGATACAGTTTTCTGTATGTTGGCAGCTTATATCAGACTAGCCATTTTTTTTTGTATGCTCCAATTTCATTTAACAAACTTATATCCTCTCCATTACAATGTTCATCACACATGTAATCTAATCCTACTATTTCCTGATGAGTTCAAAAAGACATACCCATGAGCCCCAAGAGACCATACTCAGAAAATTACCTGACAATCTAACAAGTATATCTGTTCGTAGAGATTTTTTATCATAATATGATTTCACTAGAATCAGAATCATCATCAACTTCTAAAGAATTATCGTTACAATCTTCACACATGTATTCTGTTGGAACATCCTCTGAATCTGAAATATCAACACATCTGCTGTGCTGCCAAACCTCACAATTATCGCAGGCAATCATTCTCTCTCCATCATCCTCCCTTGTGCCACATGGGCAATCAACAGTCTATACTTGTGTGCCTCTCTCTGCCCTGTACTTGGAAATATCACCATAGCAATGACCTTGAACAGTAACAACACTCTCTGGCCCCTATGAGTAGCATCAAGGTTGTTGAATCTTTGATATTTGTAGCTCTCTTACATTTTCTACTTGAAAACTCTTTGAAACAGATATAAACATCTCTAAAAGCTTGAGCAGCTTCTTGCTTCAGATCTGCTATAGTTGCATTTCTAGGCATGATAAGTAATTCAGGGTGGTGTTTTCTGCAAGGTTTGTGCTCCATTTAATATCTCTGCCACAACAAACACTCTTATGCTTTCACTGTCTGTTGTAATCATGCGACGTTTTGCTCTCATAATCTTTAATAAACTGTTTTACAGTCCATTAAATTTCTCTGAGGCATTAGAGAGTTGCTTTCTAACCTCCATAACGCCATAATTTTCTCTTTTAGTCCATAACACCATAATTGCTCTCCTAGTCCATAATGCAATGAGCCAGAAATTAGCACAGGCGATGTAATGGAGAATGATCAGCAGTAGGTGGAGGTTGTGATGGAGGATGTAACTGGGCATGATAGAGAGTCTTCAGTGTCTTCCAAGCCATGCGCTTCCTTGGGTTGTTTAGGATCAGTAGCACTCTTAAGTCAATGGATACATTGTTTCTGTCTGTTAGCTTGTGTTTACATTGATACACAAAATGTCAGTATATTGAAATTGCACAGTAGATTGATTAGAGATCACAAACCCCACAATTGCATTATAAAGACTGCAACAAAGTCATGCTATATCCTCTGCAATGTAGTCCTTGAACATTTCACCCCAATCTGCCTCTGGTAACTCCACTGGATAACAAATTTCAAAAAAGCCACTGTTAGTTAATACCATGATGATATAACAATTGTTCCAATATCAGCTGCAATTCTCTACACATGTTTCAGTTGATCTCTTGATTGAACTTGTCCTTTGGATAGATGTGATGGACAAGTTCCAACATCACTTACCTGAAAGCTTTGGAAAATTTTTTCTCAGGTCACCAACGCCACAATGGTTGTTAACAATATTGGCTTTTGCATATTGGCAGGGACTTCATTTTTTATTAACAATAAGATCCTGCCTCAATACTATCTTAACAGAAGAGATCCCAAATAACCCATTCTACCGTTGCAATTGATTGGAAAACATTTTTCTGTGAGTGTGGTTAAGATTCTTTTGAAGCAAAGAAAAAGAAATCTCCTCTTCTGACTCTTTACAAGAATCCCTTATCTGATCAACTCTTCCATCTCATGAGTAGTTTGTCTGGCTGAGTATAGATGATGCTCCTCAAATTTTACTCTACTGTGTTTGAGTTATCAAAACATCCAAGGATTCCTGGAAAAACATAGGTCCAGCCACAAATGACTAGACTGTCCTTGCATCCCACTCTTTCTCCAATCACTCTGTTAGCACCTATCCCTGTAATGTTCACAAATGAGTTTTTCCTGAGATTGATCCATGTGCATGTGACGAAAACTAACACTATTGATATTACTCTTGTACATCATCCTGTAAACTTGTCTATAACTTATAAGGACTTTCTCCTTACACAATAAGTCTTTCTCTTTGGAAGAACAGTGGTAATATCTGATCTGTTTTTAACCACTGGGGAAGAAATTTTGCTTGAATGGTTTTTAATAGATACCAGAAATCAAGGCATTACCCCTAACTGAATGATATTCCCATACATTAACAGAATAACTGTGGCCAAAACGATGTGATTTCTTGGAAAAATGTTGTGACATTAACTGTGCCATTAAAAGGTGCTACACCAACAATATCTGAGCAACCCTGTTTCAGACTGAAAACCAACTGCTAGTGAACATAACAGAAAAAAAATGAATATGCAGCATAAATTAAGAACTGAGCCGAGACTGTGAGCTCTTGGGGCTGACATGGTTACTGGCATTCTGGTGACGGACACGGATTGAGGGTCTTTATGTTTTCTGGTTTGATCGCTATCACAGTGAGCAAATTCATAATACACACTATTATTATGAACTCTGATTTCCTGGTTTGAATGCAAACAGTGATCTTCTATGACTCATGAAGAATTAACTGTGGCGAAGAATTTAATCCGCTCGCTCTTCAGCTTCAGCTGGGCTCGGAAATGGAAGTCGGGCGCAGGAAATGGTAGTCCTGCCCGAAATGAATTTAAATTTTAGATGAAGTTGGGACGCGAGCGGAGCGGAGGGGAGGCAGCTGGCAGAGAGCGGTGGAGCGGGGTGGGGGCGGGAGCGGGGCCCACGTGCCGAGTCAGAACTCCGATGCCGGCGGAGCACTGGCCAGAGCTGTCCCATCACCGGAGGGAGTCACCGGACGGGGGAGCTCATTTTCGTCAAACCAAAGACAACTCCGAATTAAATCTTTGAAACTCTAAAATTTGGTAGAAAAATGGTCACAGAGGATACTGGAATTTATAGGCAAGAAAATAACTATAATTATTGCATGATCATAAAATTAATTTCAAAGAAACATTTATACCTTCTAATAGAAATGCACAAAATTTTGTTGACTAAACTCAAAATAACAAAACAAGTTGAGTGAATAGTAACGATTATGTCGATTGCCTATTCACGAGACTTATCTCTGTGTTCACGAGTATAGAATGCCTGAGGGCACTAACATAAATCCATGAAGAAGTTACGATTGCCTATTCACGAGACTTATCTCTGTTCATTGAGTATAGAATGCCCAAGGGCACTAACATAAATCGAAGAAGTTAAGGCAGGAAGCCATAAATAGATCAGTTGGTCAAAAGAAAAAGGAAAAAAAATAATGTATTCAGTAAACATGATGATACAATATACATAATGAGAGTACAGATGTCTCAGTCGTCTATATAATTATGGCTAATTATAAATAATAACCATATCATACGTCCATTATGATAGAACAAAACGTATAACATAATGCCAAAAACCCATTGAGATTTTTGAATCAGTGGTGTCACATCCTGCATATTGGTTCTGGGAGCTCAACTTCAGACTAGAGAATTCTCAATGTCAATTACAAAGCGATATTTCATATCTTTGTTAATCATTCGTTCTAAGGCCTCATTAATATACTGGATTGAAATGACTTCAATGTCTGGATATACTCTTTCCCTTGCACAAAAATCAATCATTTCTTGAGTGTCTTTGGTGCCACCTGTTACACTCTGCAATCGATTTCATGCCTGCATGCAGAAACCCAAGTATGGATGTTATATATGTGATTCAAAAGATGGTTGAGAGTAGTGCGAATAACACAATTATTTTTGCATCAACTACAACTGTATCAGCCTACTTATCCTCGGATTTTTACTTTTTATGAGAGAACATGAGCGTATAGATGATGCACCTTCAGGTTTTTTGGCAGAACACATAATGCACAGAGAGATTTATGGTACCGTTGTCGCACGTATTGTTCGGTGGCAACGCGACAACGGTTCAGATCGGGGGGGGCTGTCACTCTTATCCCCAATCTCTTTTAAACTCGTCTCTGTGTAGTTAAGGGGAGGTAGACCCTATTATGAATGAGGATGACAAATCCAGGAGACACAAACTAAAACATCAAATACTTATAAAATGAACGAGATTCCGCTGCATCTAGATTAGATATCTCGTTAAGACCAAAGGCTCCCTATGGAGTCAAACAGTAATCCCATTATGCAATTATAAACCAATAAGTGATGACTAAATCGCTCGCTTATTAAAACACGATTGATTAATGATATTTTCTTGAGAACGCTCACAACCATGAATAGCAATATTATGAGAATGCCCGATACTTGAAAGATTTCCGAAAAAATAAAAATATTCCAATTATAACGCAGCCCGAAAATCAAAATATCCACAACTAAACTTAGATAAAAATTTTAAGGCTCGACTGATCATTGAAATTATATTTTGTATTTTTTAATTTTTTTTAAGATTTTTGAAATTTTTTATAATTTTTTTTATAATTTTCTAATTTTTTTAAGATTTTTTTAATTTTAAATTAAAACTTTAATCTAAAAAGGATTAAAACTAAAATCTAAATCTTAAAAATCTGACTAAAGATTAAAATTCTAAAACTAAATTAAACTCTAAAGTTGAACTAAATAAAAATTAAAACTAAGTTAAAAAAAATTAAAATCTAAAAGCTAAACTTTGAAACAAAAACTAAATTAATTTAAAAATCCTAAAAGTTAGAAAAATTAAAAAAATCTAAAGTTACTAAACTATGCTCCCTAACACCCTTACTCACTACCGACAATAAAAATCGAACTTACACCTAACAAAAACTACGTCTAATTGAAATCGAATTCAAGAAAATACAAAAAAACGACTCAATTAAATTCTAGAATCTCATGTTATTAAAACTATACGTAAAATAAAAGAAAAAAATCAAACGCTATCACAATTAATCCCACTCACAAAATTTCATTAACGCAAACCATTTTAGCTTTATTTTTTGTGTGTGCGTTTCTTTTTTTCTTTTTTTGAATGCAAGGTCGACCGAGGGAGCAGTATTTTAGCTAGATGGGAAGAGCTTGAGCAAATGCGTGTGGTAACTCGATGATAAGAAGATGCCGTTATATCAAGGGATTCGATCAGCAGAAATTGGGTGAGGGGTATGTGTTAAGAAGAAATCGTGGAAAATCCCGAAATGCCGGGCAAAGGATGGACGTGTACCGAAGTGCGTATTGAAGGGACGTCAAGGTTGAGGACTGCAGACCGTGAAGACAAGAATGATGTGAAAGAACGAACGAGGGTTCCAGAAAGGAGATGCAGAGAAAAAATGTGTGTTGAGGTCGATTGACAGCAGACAGATGAGGAAAAAAACGATTTGTCGGAAGAGAGCAGAAGATGGATCAGAGAGGGAGGACGTCTATGCGCATGTACATGATGTGAAATGACACAGAACATGTAAGAAAACCCAAGACGCACAAATACATTAACCTCGGATTTTTAAAAATTTCTTCATTTATGCCCCGTATTTCATGCTCCTTTAAAAATAACACCTGGGATTTGCCCTACTAAAGCAGCTCTGAGGCTGATCCGGCCTTTGTAGGCTAGATTCTTTCGTTTCTCTTAGATCTAAAAAAAATTTCCGATTTGAACTCAGGACTCGTAAAGACACGCCCGTATCCGAAAACACACACGCCTAATTTTAATGATTAAACCCTAACAATCCCTAAGGAAATTTACAAATTTACAACTAATTTACAATTTGAAACCCTCATGGTCGATTCGAATCAATTTAGCACAATTTTTCGAAGTTTAAAATTTAAGTGAGAGGCACAAGCTTTCGAAAACTCCCCGCAAAATCACAAATATCGTAAGATAGACCCTAATTTAACAAATAAAGAGCTTATCGCATTTATGCTTATTGAGAGCTTTCACTGTCCAACCGAAGACTTCCCTAGACGCCCAATCTTACTCGCCGCACACTTAGATCCGAAGTTTAGACTAATAGAGATTTAAGAAAACAACATGAGACCTTTGCAGAAAAATCGAATGTTATTTTATAAACCCTAAAATCGCATAAGATACCTATATGCATTAATCCATGAAGGCCGTCAACCATAAAAATGCAAGAAACCAAGTAGCAGTAGTTTAGAGAGAATTCACCACATAGATCCGAGAAGGAACATCCGTATTCTGTAACCCCAAAAGTCTTTATGCTTTATTCTTCAAAAAGTTTACAAGAGCTTCTAAGAGCAAGTGCACGATTCTCGAGATCGGATGACTCAAGAATGACAAAGACCTCCTAAATTTATAGGACCGCATTCTAACTAGCCAGTTTGGATGATCCTCGTCAAAATAATCTCAACCGTTCAAAAGATTTAATTATCTTTTAATCCGCAACTTTGAAAATTAAAATTTTGGGAAAAAAACGAATTTATCATTTAATTCAATTTTAATTAACTCAGTAAAAATACTAATTTTGAGTTAATTACCCCTAAAATTTTGACTTTGACTTAACTACACTGAAGGCCCAAGGGTACCAATATTTCTTTTAAAATTCTCAATATTCCTTGGTTTGGGGCTTTCAAAAAATCATTTTTCAAGGACCCACAAATTTTGCCTTTAAAGATTTAATCCTAATTTAGGACCCTAAATTAATTAAATTTCGCGTTTAGGATTTTATTAATTAATTGACCCTAAAATTCTAATTAATTGACTAAGAGAGGATTATAATTATTTTTCCAACCCTCTTTTTACATGAGATAATACATTTACATACATGAAGGGGGAAAACCCGCTTTGTGGCATAGAACCCTCAAATAAAATACCCAATTTCGCAACTCAACACATAATCTAGTAGACCAAGTAGCTCAAGCTACTTTTACAAGGACTCGATAGAAACACTAGGACTCACTTAGCATGTCGATGATACAAAATCCACCCTAGCTTTGGGGTGAGGCCGGAGGGGAAAATTTCCGCCGATCACTTTCGTGAATCGCTGAGACAAAACCCTCCCTAGGATAGAGATCATCAACAACATACTAAGCTTACCTAAATGTTAGCATACATTGACGGTCCTATCTTAGATCATTTACATCATAAAATGCAGTAATGGATTTACATCATTATAAACACTGCCGATCGGCGATGACATCTCGAATGTCTCAATCGAATGGTGCAACCACGTCGAACATGACGAATCCCATTTGAAAAAATGGGGGTGGTATCGTTATAGGGGTCGTTGACAAAGTGTGGTCAACATCCGCTCTTACTTGGGGACACGTTGCTTCATTGAAGGAATGTGAGAATCTGTAATCCGTATCCAAGCAACACACACAAGATTACATAAGTAGCATCCATCCAAATATCATCATATAATATTAAGCTCATGAAAAAATAGAAGCTCTTCTTTTTATTTATTATTCTACTTAACATGAAAAGTAACATCACTTAACCGCAAAATGAAATGCCGAAATAACAAGGTGTAAGGTTAGAGATACATCACGTAGGATGCCCCGTGCATCGTATGTACTCAATATAGTGTATGCTCGAGATTTGTCTGCTTTCGTGCAAGTCTCGTAGGTCGCTTTTCGATGTGCCATGGTCGATCTTGCATAATGTAGGACTTTTGTCTTATATGAATGTCACGCCTGCTCTCGACCATCGTACGTAATCAAACCACTTACTTCTTTTCCTCGCTTTCTTTCCTTTTTTCTCGAGTGGGCTATGATGTCAACAATGATACCACCGTAGAATTCTTGTCCTCATCTTGAAGATGCCTCGTACAAAGTATCTCGAAGAACCCAGAGTGTGACCAATATTACTTCGGATATACCCCGTCAATGGTGACACATAAGCTTTGGTCTTTCTCATCATCCTTTGAAACCATAGTTAAATCCTCCGTGTGATGAGATGGGAATGGTCAGTAGCAAACAAGAAGTCTTATGATCCGTCGATGAATCTTCATAATCAAATTTCTGGCTTGAAACTTTTTGTAAATGTAATTTTTCCATTTTTTCCAATCTTTTCTCGTATGGAACCCATTTCCAACAAGTGATTTTCCTTCATGGCATTCATTTCCAACAAGTGATCTTCCTTCATGGTATTCATTTCCCTCGGGTGTGTTCTGCTTCTATTGCAATCATATACTTCTCGTATAATGGATATCTCGATTAGAATGATTAACTTCCATCATTTTCAACCTCGTTTTCCATGACATTTATTTCCCTCGTGCATGACTTTCTTCCATGGAAGTTATCTTATTTTGAAGATCGATTTGGTTAGCTTCCAAAGTTTTGAAATTATTTGCATATGATTGGGTTGCACATCCTTAATCATCCTGAAATGCTCCTTATCCCGACTTTCATAATCTTCTATATGCATGTGATAGTTCTTACCGACAACATTAATTTGATGACTTGACCTTGCCATTCTACTAGCTATGATCCTTTTCGACAATGGGACAAGTAGCCTCTTCATGAAGAGCATCACAAACTCTACAATAAGGCGTAACTTCATCCACAAGATTTGCAAACTCAAGTTGATTTGTCTGGGCCCTCGCGTTTGAGCTCTTTCCATTTGGGACCCAAACCTAGCCCATAAGACACTTATTTCCTTAGCATGTTCAGAGATCAATTTCTGTTTTACTAAGCTCCATGCTTTCAAGTTTCTCGCATTAACCTTTTTCATAGGGTCATCATCATCTTCTTCAATTTCTAGGGAGTGTCTTTGATATTCCGTATGCTTTCTTATCCTTTTTCAATCTCCTCGCCTAAATATTGACAAGCTTTATAATATGCGCTTTAGCCCGTCTTAACTCATATGCGATTTAATCAAAAGCATCATCATGTAAAAATTCGTAAGAGATCCATCGTGATGTTTATGAGTTTGAGATATTTCTCTAAGAATACCATTAAATCTCCCTCGTTAAATTCTTCACTGTTTCATTTTCTTTTCATGTACTGATATCTATTACCAAATGTCGATCTTCCCTTTTATCACCATACTTTTTCTTAAAAGAAGCACAATTGATTCAAAAGTATTAAATGAATTATCAGCTTTTTCCGTAAAACCATTCAACAACATCCTCGCCAAAAAGTAAGAACAAAAGTTTTCATTTTTACATCATCGAAATTATTATTTGCAATTGCACTCTATTCCACCAAGCTAGTGAAAGCAAACAAATGAGATTTAACACTAACTCGCATCATTTCCCTTGAAAGATAGGTAATTTATCCATTTGAGGGAGATCATGGGGATAACCCCCGAATATTAGCAAAAATTACACTGGGCAAAAAAATATCCATGATATCGTTGATTTTAGAAACAGATCCGTGTTCAAGAATAGTCGAAAAGGTCCTCAAGAAGCGAACTTCTTTGGCAAGAACTCTTGTAAGAAATGAAAGAATTGGAGTCGCCACTTGAACATGAAACTAATTCTAAAAAATGTAAGAAATAATCGAGAGCTAGTGTATGGATATCACTGGGATTCTTGTCCGGGAATAAAAAGATGAATAAGTGGAGTCGCCACCCAAACAAGAAGCCAACCGAAATGTCCAGTGCTAAAGATGCGATGATGAAATGATTAGTGATATGACGAAAGATAAGACGATAAAATATGGGTAGATGAAAAGACGCCAAAAAATGTGATCCCTATGCGATAAAGCTAATGAATAGCGAAAGATCGAAAGATTATAAAATGTCGTTAAGACCAGACATAAAAAACCTCATCCCCTGCACAAGCGCCAAAAAAATGTTGTCGACGATTGTTCAGTGCAACGCGACAACGGCTCCGCATCTGGGCATGTCTGCCACTCTTATCCCCAATCTCTCTCTTTTTAAAACTGCCTCCCTAAGTTTAAGGGAGGTAGACCCTATTATGAATGAGGATGACAAATCCAGGAGACACAGCTAAAACATCAAATACTTATAAAATGAACGAGATTCCACAGATCTAGATTAGATATCTCGTTAAGACCAGTGCCTTATGGAGTCAAACAGAATCCCATTATGCAATTATAAACCAATAAGTGATGACTAACTGCTGCTTATTAAAACACGATTGATTAATGATATTTTCTTGAGAACGTCACAACCATGAATAGCAATATTATGAGAATGCCCGATTTACTTGAAAGATTTCCGAAAAATAAAAATATTCCAATTATAACGCAGCCCGAAAATCAAAATATCCACAGTCAAACTTAGATAAAAATTTTAAGGCTCAGTTGACCATTGAAATTTTTTTTTATATTTTGTATTTTTTAATTTTTTTAAGATTTTTGAAATTTTTATAATTTTTTTATAATTTTCTAATTTTTTAAGATTTTTTAATTTTAAATTAAAACTTTAATCTAAAAAGGATTAAAACTAAAATCTAAATCTAAAATCTGACTAAAGATTAAATTCTAAAACTAAATTAAACTCTAAAGTTGAACTAAATAAAAATTAAAACTAAGTTAAAAAAATTAAAATCTAAAAGCTAAACTTGAAACAAAAACTAAATTAATTTAAAATCCTAAAAGTTAGAAAATTAAAAATCTAAAGTTAAAAAAAAAAAAAAAAAAACTAAACTATGCTCCTAACACCCTACTCTACGGCTGACAATAAAAATCGAACTTACACCTAACAAAAACTAGTCTAATTGAAATCGAATTCAAGAAAATACAAAAACGACTCAATTAAATTCTAGAATCTCATGTTATTAAAACTATACAGAAATAAAAGAAAAAATCAAACGCTATCACAATTAATCCGACTCACAAAATTTCATTAACGCAAATCCATTTCAGTTTTATTTTTTGTGTGTGCATTTCTCTTTTTTCTTTTTTGAATGCAAGTCGACCGAGGGAGCAGACGGGTTTAGATGGTGGAAGAGCTTGAGCAGCTAAGCGCAGGGTAACTCGATGATAAGAAGATGCCGACAGAACAAGGGATTCGACTGCGCAGAAATTGGGTGAGGGCATGCGTTAAGAAGAAATCGTGGAAAATTCGAAATGCTGGGCAGAGGATGGACGCAGCTGAAGGCAGATTGAAGGGACGTCAAGGTTGAGGACGGCAAAATCAGTGAAGACAGCAAATGATGTGAAAGAAACGAAAATCGAGGGTTCTAGTGGAGACGCAGGAAAAAATGTAAAAGTTGAGGTCGATTGACAGCAGACAGAGGAAAAAACGATTTCGCTGGAAGAGAGCAGAGATGGATCAACAGTAGTGAGGACGTCTTATGCAGATGTACATGATGTGAAATGACAGCAGTTTGCAGAAGAAAACCCAGTACGCACAAATACATTAACCTCAGATTTTAAAATTTCTTCATTTATGCCCAGATTTCATGCTCCTTTAAAAATAACGCCTGGATTTGCCCACAGTGGGGGTTCTGAGGCCAGATCTGGCCTTTGGAGGCTAGATCTGCCTTAGATCTAAAAAAAATTCCGATTTGAACCTGTAACCTGCAAAGACAGCCAGATCTGAAAACACACACGCCAATTTTAATGATTAAACCCTAACAATCCTAAGGAAATTTACAAATTTACAACTAAGTTACAATTTGAAACCCTCATGGTTAGATCTGAATCAATTTAGCACAATTTTCAGAAGTTTAAAATTTAAGTGAGAGGCACAAGCCTTCGAAACCCTGCAAAATCACAAATATCGTAAGATAGACCCGGAATTTAACAAATAAAGAGCTTATCAGATTTATGTTTATTGGGAGTCGGCTGGTCCAACCGAAGACTTCCCCAGACGCCCAATCTTAAAAAAAATTTCCCTGCACACTTAGATCTGAACTTTAGACTAATAGAGATTTAAGAAAACAACATGAGACCTTTGTAGAAAAATCAGAATGTTATTTTATAAACCCAGAAAACTGCATAAGATACCTATATGCAGATTAATCCATGAAGGCCATCAACCATAAAATGCAAGAAACCAAGTAGCAGAGTTTAGAGAGAATTCACCACATAGATCTGAGAAGGAACATCCAGATTTGTAACCCCAAAGTCTTTAGCTTTATTCCTCAAAAAGTTTACAAGAGCTTCTGAGAGCAAGTGCACGATTCTGAGATCGGATGACTCAAGAATGACAAAGACCTCTAAATTTTATAGACTGTATCTCTAACGGCTAGTTTGGATGATCCTCGTCAAAAATAATCTCAACCGTCCAAAAGATTTAATTATCTTTAATCCTGGATCTTAAATTAAAATGGGTGAAAAACGAATTTATCATTTAATTCAATTTTAATTAACTCAAAAAATACTTATTTTTGAGTTCATTACCCCAAAAATTTTGACTTTGACTTAACCACCTAAGGCCCAAGGGTCCAATATTTCTCAAAATTCTCATTGTCTCTGGTTCTGGGGCTTTTCAAAAATCATTTTTCAAGGACCCACAAATTTTGCCTTTAAAGATTTTAAATCCTAATTTAGATTCCTAAATTAATTAAATTTCGGGTTTAGGATTTTATTAATTAATTAATTAAAATTTAATTAATTGACTAAGAGGGGATTATAATTATTTTTCCAACCCTCATATGAGATAATACATTTACATACATGAAGGGGGAAACCCGTTATATAGACCCTCAAATAAATACCCACCTGCGACTCAACACATGATCTAGTAGACCAAGTAGCTCAAGCTACTTTACAAGGACTCGATAGAAACACTAGGACCTTACTTAGCATGCCGATGACAAAATCCACCCTAGCTTTGGGGTGAGGTCGGAGGGAAACTCGCGATCACTTCGTGAACTCTGCTGAGACAAAACTTTAGGATAGAGATCATCAACAACATACTAGGGCTTACCTAGGTTGTTACACATACATTGACTGGCCCTACTTAGATCATTTACATCATAAAATGCGTAATGGGTTTACATCATTATAAAAACTCTGTCGATCGGCGATGACATCTCGGATGACGGAATCAATGGTGCAACCACGCGAACATGGACGAATCCCATTTTGAAAGTACACTGGGGGTGTATCGCTATGGGGTCGTTGGACAGCGTGGTCAACAGCACCTTAAACCTAAGACGCTAGCATTTAAATAATGAAAATATCTTACTTATAAGTCATTGCTCTCATAGGCAACGCGTGGTTCTTATGGTCTGTAGTTTATTACAAGTTCCATTCTATAAAAAATACCTATGTTGCACTAGCTGTGGGAACGGGGGGACAAGTTTCCGGGAGGGCTAGAGCGCACCCCCAAATTTTCAGGGGATGGTAGGTTGGGGACGGCAGGTTGGAGACGGCAAGTGTAGTAACTAATTTTATATTTATTAAAAAATTGAAATTAAAATAAAAATTAGTATTTCAGCGTAAACATGAATGATAAATTAAAATATAAAAATTAGAACTATTACTTATTTTGAAATTTAAATTACAAAATAAAATATCATCATTGTGCATCACAAAAACAAATCTCGTCATTATTGCCCATTGTCAAGAACTTAAGAAGTACTATTAGTTTGATACAGCCTACAATCTACTTCTATCTACATAATCATTCTATGATGAATGATGAATCATTTCAAAATTTAAATAGCAGCTAAACTTTAAAGACAAAGTAAAATTTAATAAAACTATAAACATGAACAAGTCATTAAAATTTAATTATAAATCCCAATTAAGAGTCTAGAAATTAAGAACCTTGTGAGACCTGTCCCTAGTGTAATGTATATCATAATCATTCACAATCACTATTATTTACAGAGCACAAAGAGTATTACCATCTCATTTATTTACTTTATAACATTAAGCGTTACAATAACTATTGTAATGTTTGTTTCAGGGGTAACAAATGTTATGTACAAAAGTAATAATGTTCTAAAGTGAAATAAATTATATATAATAAATGATGTTTATGTTCATGTATTCAGGGATTAGTTGATGGGTTCCTAAAATGAGTAATGGAACTTGCTACGTATATAGACAACGCCACTAGTAATTCAGTAGCACATTGATATATCATCTTATCTCTCATCTAGTCTCTCTTGCTCATCTCTTGCATATATTAACATGGTATTAAAGTCATAGTGATTGTGTAATAGGGAAATTTCAAAGGTTCAAGGTGTTGGAAATACTGAGCAGGAGGTGAATCGGTGTTTCTTTTCAATTGTTAATTTTACCAATTAGATCACTTATATTTAGAACACATAATGAACAATGATGGAATAGATACTTTTATTAATTTCCTTTTTACAATAAGTAAAGTACAATAATGATATAGGGCTCCAACCCTAGATGAAGACTCCAATCTTCCAGGCTCCAACCTATATTGTGCCAAGCACCGACTTGGTCTTTCCAAGGCTCCAACTTTGTCTATTTGAGGCACCAACCTCTAGGGCTCCAACCCTATCTTTGGTACTGGCTCCGACCTGGTTTCTTGAGGGCTCCAACCCTATCTTCCAAGGCACTGACCTTGTCTCTATGAGGCTCCAACCCTCAACTTCACTTCGTCAAAATATGTTTGGTTATTCTTCACGGCTCCCAAAGTCTTCTTCAACGACCTTTGTCACACTTAGTCTCTACGTCACATCATCAATGACAACTTTTTTTTCTTAGAAGATGTCACCACTACTCTTCATCATACCCAAACAATTTCTCCAAATTACCTCATGATGACATCAACGATGCATCATGATATTCAATGTTATTTCCAAGATCACTTAAGGCTTCTCAACAAAATATCTTCAATCTTCTTCAAAATCACTGCTCCTTCAAGAGTACTTCAATATATATGGTTCAGATTGTCTCCAAGATGTTTTCAAAAATATCCCCAAGAAAACTCAAGTTCTTCAACAATGCTTCATCAGAATGATTAGAGGGACTAGTTGCAATAGATCCTAGGTATCCATTTTCCAATGGTACTTCAATTAAGCGTCCAAGATATAGCACAAGTCCTTAAGTCAATACAAGGGTTGTCTTCAAGAACTGGCCTAGCGGATGTCCTCAATCTTTTACAAATTCTTTCAACAAGAAATGCTTCAAGGATATGTTGACTATCTGTTGTCTAGAGACTTGTTCCTCAACCAAGGTCCTCAACTACTACTGCAAAATGTATTCTTCACTATGCTCCAAAGGTCAACTTTAATGACATTGAAGGTGTATTCAAATCTGTCTCAAGACTCCCAAAATACTTTCCTCAAAGCATTGTTACTTCGTTGCTTAAGACTTAGCATATGTATAGCAACCCAAACTTAGCCTAAGTCAATTATTGACTTGTCCATCTGAGCTTATCCGAGCCTCTGACATAGGTGACCAGGACTGTCCTGAAGCTTGCAGCTTCTCCACAAATGAAACTAAGGTGAGGTTTAGTGATGAATGTCTTCAATCCAAGGTGGCTACCACAAGTTTGAATCCTTTGAAAGTTGCAAACAAACTCCCGCAGATGAAACAGGTCCGAGCTGCAATTTTGTTAAGAATTTAAGCTTCCACAAGCCTTCCATAGTTGTAAGGCTTCAGATCCGAGACTTAAATACAATTCCCAACAGGCTATAGTGGCCTTCTTCCTATAGCTGCACCACCCTACAGCAGTTCCGAAACACCCACAGAACAGTCCACAATTATTGTCACAGGTTCTGGTAAATTCGAGCTTCAAAAGATGGCTGTTCTTAAAGTTTGAACCTCACAAATGTAAGTCTGTCCGCAATTTCTGAAGTGGACTGTCCAACAAAGACAAAAAAAAGGAATTGTAATGTATCCTTTTAAAAATATCCCCAAACTGTAATCCTTTTCTTCACCTCGGCCTTCTGTAACTACTGTGTGTTTTCACCAAAATTTTATGGCTGGAATGAGGTGTCCAACGTCATATATATACTGGTTTGACCTCCAACGAAGAGACATGTCTCTTGAGGGAGCATGACAGCCTACACAAGTTGGCTCAAGTTGGCTAGGCAAAAATAATATTTTTTCTAACTTATAAATTCAATTTCTCACAATCTAGGAGTTACAAGGCATATAATAGCTCATTAGAAAGGGAAAAATATCCTCTACAAGATGATGTCAATTTCATCCTTGTATGAGGTCATTTTCCCATCACGAAAATTATATTTGTGAAACTATCATTATTATTTTTCATGGCAGCCATTAGGATTTTATTTTTAGGTATTTAATTTTTAGGGCTCCTTCATCATAGACTTAGTCCATTAAGTTTATTAGGATTAGAGCTTCTTCATGACCTTCAACAATCATCATTATCATGAGTCAAGTCATTTAGGCTTTGGGGCTTCTTCATCAAGAAGGATGTCATATAGCAGGAGTTTCATGCACTATGAGCATCTAGGGCTTTGAGCATCTAGAATTTAATTAATGCACTCATGTACTTAGGGTCAAGTCAAGTAGATAGAGTTTAGGTCTCCTACGGTTTGCATGAGGTTAGGGCAACAATACAAGGATATTTTCCATCTCCAACAATGCCATATTGACATCAATGACAACCTTGACCAACACATGGCAAGAAAAGGTTTGTCACAGACATGGAGAAAGAGACAAGTTCAAATTGAAGGCAAATTAATTCATGGAGTATAGTGAGCCATGACTGTAAATTGTAAACATGAATAAGTCATTAAAATTTAATTATAAATCCCAAATTAAGAGTCTCAAACTTCGCTCTGTCGCTCGACTCTTACCTGACTTGCAACCTTTGCTCAAGTCCTCTCGGCTCTGTTTATCTTTGTCGTCGTGAATGGAGTTCTTTGCTCAGCATTTACCTTTACCTGTCATCTCAAACTTCACTCGACTCTTACTTGCAACCCTCGCAACTTGTGTTTACCTGCAACCTTCGCTCGAGCTCAATGTTTACCTACAACCTTGGCAACTTGTGTTTACCTTCGTCGTCGTGTATTTGTAACAATGTTTACCTTCATCACCACCATGTAGTATAGTGTGCAGACAATAGTATGTGATAGGTTTAGTTTGGTCAATAGGTTAAGGTCGCGATAGGGTTTGTGTTTCAATATTTGTTTTTTTAGTTTTTTGACTTTTAAGTTTAGAGCTTAGATTTTCAATTTTCTTTTTTTTCTTTTTTCTTTTTTTTTTAAGTTTAATGTGCATGATATTGGGGGATATCCTCAAGACCCTGATTTTTTGAGGGACGACTGAAGGACGGCCTAGAAGTCCCCAAGTCCCCGTTGGAGTCCCTGGCCGATTGTGGAAGTTTCCGATGAGTTTCCAAGTACTCGGAACGAAGGGAACGCCATGAATTTTGGTGGAGACGGGTCCCCGTGCAACTTAGAAAAATACGGCATGGATCTTGGTGCCACACACATACGCCTAGTGACTTGAAACAAGAGAACTCTTAAGAAATGAAATACAGTACAATTGATGAATCTTTCTTCTTTACAAAATAAAAATATGTGTATGGCATGAAATTCTATTTTAGGAAAAAACCATGATTTATTAATAACCCTTGTAAATTTGGCAAGAATAGTAAACTTGGGCCCTATCTTCCATAAATGTATTTTAGAAAACCTTGGCCAATTGGTGAACTTAATTTGTTAACAAAGGTAGAAAGATAGTCGATCGGCAAATAATGACACATATTAAACATTGTAATGGTCTTGTTGTCACTCAGATTGTATAGGCACGATGCGACAACGACTCAGTGTTGAGATTTTGGGGTGTTGGGGTAGCATCGGATGTGCTCTAGCTCCCAAACTTTGTGGAGGGACTAGAGTACATAAGATCTCCAAGACCCAAAAAGCATTTTGGAAAATTCCATTCGATTTAAGAGATATTTAATTAATTAATCATTTTAATTAAGGACCCTAAGTCTAACTTAGGAAAATTAAAAGATTAAAGGTAATTAAATTAAACATGTGATGAAAATGACTTAAGTGACGCGGATCAAGCATCTTCTAATCTTAGTCGTCGATTCAAGATTAGATCACGACCGTTGAAGTTTCAATGAGAAAAGTATAAGAAGAGGGCTTGGGGTCAGTTGGAGAACACACACACTGGCAGAGCACTGAAGCTAAACAGGAGTTCTAGGGCATAGTTTGCTAAGAATTTCATAAGTGTTTTAGCAGCAGCGAGGGGCAGTATTAGAAAGGGGGATGGTCTAGTCCCAGGCCAAGAGTACAATGAGGGCAGAGAAGCAGCAGACCAGAGCAGCGCAGAGGAAGCAGCAGCTACGCAGAGCAGCCTAGAGCCCAACAAGAGCAGCGCAGAGGCAACAAGAGGCTAGGAGGGCTGACGTAGGCCCAGCCAGGGCAGCGCAGGGGTAGCGTAACCCAGTTTGGGGTGACGTAGGCCTTTCCTGAGCAGTGCAGAGGCTGATGCAAAGGGCTTCAGAGCAACGCTGGGGTTCTAGAGGTCGGGAAAGGGTTGAGTTCTGTAAATCCCATTTGAGGGTGTGAATCAGTCAAATTTTCTGTCTCCGGGATAGAAGTATTTTTGTTGTTTATATTTCTCTGACGGGTTAACCAGTTTGGTGCCCAAATTCGTTGTACTCAGATTCTGCATAATAATAAAAACCCTCCAGAAGCTAGCAGCACCGATTTTCCCGCATTGGGTTTTTCTGAGGACATTTGTCCAGAAAATCCTTGTGTTACTTTGTCATTGAGCATGTTATTCAGTTTAGATCTGTATGTGTAGGGTGGTAATGTATTTACTTCGATGTTAATGCTAAAGATTTCAGATTAATCACTTATGTAAGTAGGAGAAGTAAATCAATAATTTAACAGTAGGGTTTTTGTTTAAGTATATTCAAAAATTTTCACATGGTATCAAAGCGCTTGCAGATCTAGCTGAATCTCCAGCAAGAAGGCTGAAGAATCTGTGTTGCAGAAAGCAACAGAGAAAGCAGCAACAGCAGCCGATAAACCAGAGAGGGTAGCACAGCAGCAGAGGGACGTAGAGGCAGCAGAGCTACGCAGTCCCACTTGGGCGACCCAGAGACAACACAGAGTCTTCTAGAGGGACGCAGGAGTAGCCTGCGCTGCGAAGATGCTGCGCTAAGCCAGTCTGCTCATGCAGAGGCCAGCCAAGGTGACACAGTCCAGAATCTAATTGTTGTGTAGTGTGCTGTGAACCAGAAGCTGAGCTATAGACTTTCAGCAGTCGCTGGTGGGGTGAAGATTCTGCCGGTGCAGAATTTAGCCTAAGCTAAGTTGACAAAGAGCGGGAGGAGAACAACTTCTCAGGAGATTTCCTGCCAAAGAAATCTGAAGATCAATCAAAGGATCGAAGAGAGCTAATTTGTTGTGTTTGGTAGACTTCCAAGGGATGGAGTCAGTTGTCAGAGGGACCAGAGGGTGCCTTTCTCGCCAAGGACCCTAGATCCGAGTGTCTAGCATAAAGAGGAGGATCCGTTCTGACACGTTTCTGAGTAGATGCATCACATGGACTGTGTGATCAGGATAGGTTGGACGGCTTGTCCAACTTTGCTATCTAGAAGGCTAGGATCCTGGAAGTCCTTGAGGCCTACAGTATACGAGAGCATGCAGAGAAAGTCTTGGCTACACCAACTGATGCGGCTCTCCTAGAGAAGCACAATCAAGCAACGTCACATGCCAAGCGCTTCATTATGGATGAGGTTAAAGATCATGTGGTACCACACATAGTCGAGAAGAACACAGCTTATGAGATGTGGGAAACCCTAACCACGTTGTATCAAGAAAGGTTCGTACAGAGAAAGATGCTTTTGGAGAACCAGCTGAGGTTATTTATGATGTCCAAGGGAGAGGAAATCAATCCCTTTGCTATCCGTACCTGGCCGTATCCGTGTTAAATTTGGACAACTAGGCTTCAACCCATATTAAGATGCTCGTATTAAGAGGCTAATATTTTGTGATTCCTCTTTTCCGAGAGGTGTAAAATCCATATAAAATATGTCTTAACTGAAGGAGCGTAACTTATATTTTGAATTCTATTATTTTTAATAAATTATAAGTGTGCAAGGTCGTGCCGCTTGTAATGTAGTTTCTGATGCTCAACGTATGTGTCACACACCTTCATGATGGATATATATACGTGAAAAGTCGAGAGATTAAGGATCATCACAACTCACATCTTCCTCTCTCATCTAGGAATACGGAAAGCAACAAGAAGGACGACTTAATCCACACGGTGAAGGACGAAGAGGACAAATTGTACCGCTGTCAAGTACGGATTTGTCATTGCCAGGTTTCGCAAGAACTTTGACCAACAAGGATTCTTTTGGTCAACGCTGGTCCAAACAAGCTTAAAAATTGGTGGAAGGTTCGATTTATGAAGGCCGTACTACCCGGCATTAAAAATTCCAGGCCGTCAAAGGTTGACCGTTTTGCCGTCGCGTTGACTCTTTTTAGCTTCTGGCCGCCCGCGTTGACTTTTTCGTACGTCGTTGACTTCTTGCGAGCTGACTGGGTTGACCCAACCATCAAGTTGAGGTTGTTTATTGTCAATGGGTTTCGACCAAAGAGAGCATCTTCGTCATTGAAGTATCCATATCACGAAACGAATAAACACATTTTTCCCGTTTCTCGATTTGTCTTTCGTAAGATCTACTTATATGTTCTATCTCGTATTTTGCTTACCTACTTGCATGATTGCTGAAATAAAAGTGAAATTGCTTCAGCATAGAACATCTACAAAACTTTACATGGTACTTCCTGAAATGAGAGGAAGACAAACTTCAATCTATAGCAATCATCATCGTGGAAAATGGGTTCCACCATAGTCTTGAATTCAAGAATGACAAGCTGGACTTAAGTGACATCTATCCCCGGAAGATGATATTAGATCTCAAATTAGAAGATCATGATCTCTCGGATCATGCATTGTGATGATTCAAGAACCCATCTCAATGCTCAACAATGTTAGAAACAAGTATAAGAAGGGAGAAATCAAAGCAAAGTCACCGTGAATCCATAAATAAGAGTCCGGTTGCCTACATATTCGAACTAGGCACATTCAAGGAGATGTATGACAAATTGATACTTATGTTTCTGTAAACAATGTGAACTAAGTGCTATTCCTCAAGAACAAGTTGAAGAATATGAAGAAGGCTTGAGAGATGAGTCCTGTTCAAACTTTCTTTCCGAAGTTGACCCGAAACTGTGAACCATCTGCTAGCTATTGGGGAGATATTAGCCGATCGTAGATGGTTCTCACCGTACTGAGGACTTTCAGTGAATGTAAGTATTCACAACTACTATCCTCCAACAATAATACCATTCCTAACTTTTGATGAGCTCGCTAAGATGTATGCAAGAAGAAACAAGGATGAAGGAATGGGAATCAAAGAAATGACAAATCCAAAGGAAAGAGGAAGGCTCACTTTGGAAGAAACAATCAACCTTCTAAGAGGTCCGTAAATGTGTATGAGGAGTCTAATGTTGTTGATAAAAGAAATGAGTATTCGGGTATCTCGCTTCTCACCGTATCTCCTCGCCCGCGACATGATGGATGTCCGTTTACCTGATAGTGAGTTTCAAGACAGTGTCACCGATTCAAGGAAGCACTTTCCTCGACATGGTTGAAAGGGATACTAATCTAGAATATCCTTGGGATAATGCCACTTATCCCCGTAAAAGGACCCTGGATCGTGACCCTTCACTTGTCTCAAGGACAAGTCCTCCGTCTACAAGATGTACTCTATGTACCCAAATTGAAGAAGAACCTTGTGTCTCCAGATTCCCATGGAAGACAAAGGATTCAATGCAACTTTCTCTCGAAGGAAAGGTGCTCATGTGGAAGAAGAGCTTCAAGGAAGCTATCTCACCTGGTTCTAGGGTCGGGTACACTCTCATCGTGTTGAGGGAGTCCGTTGGAGCTACAGACTTGTGATACTATCCGACAAACCTAACTATGGCACCGTAGATTGGAAAGCCCTTCCCGAAGCAAGAAAGGTGTATGTAAGGGGTCAGGTCAAGAATATAACATAACAAGGGGACCTTCTTTCCCTCAAGTGTCACAAAGACATCCGAGATATTGCAACCGGTCCATTCCCGATTGCATGTTGCTCCGTAACATCCCCGGGGGGATGTTCTTACTATATGAAATTTACCGATGACTTTCCAAAACTCGGATCTTTTGAGGAAGCCATCAAGCATCAAGTCTCAAATAGATGCTATGCATGGAGAATATGAGTCTATTATGAAGAATGATGTTCGGGATGTGGTCCCGAGACCGAAGGACAAACTGCTGGTCACTGCGAATGGCTCTACAAAATCAAACATGGATCCGATGGGGAGGTCAGTGTTTAAGGTAAGGCTTGTTGTTCGTGGCCTCTCAAAAGGAAGGAATCGACTATGATTACATATTTGCACCCAGGCACGATATACCACCATCCGATCAATCATAGCCCTCGCTACTACGCAAGGATGGAGTCTTCACGATGGATGTCCATACCGCTTTTTCTCGTATGGTGCAATAAAGGAAGAGGTATGTGGAACAACCCTCCGAGATTTGAAGTTCAAGATCGAGACACTTATGTCTGCAGTTGAAGAAAGCTCTATGGGTTAGCAAGCACCCGCAGCTTGGCACGAAAGGATGATAGTTACTTGATGAAGCTTCGGGCTTCACCAAGTAATGATGATCCGAACCTATACTTCAAGGTTGTGAAAGAGAAGCCTCTCATTCTAGTACTACAAGGGATGACCTTCTCGATCGGGTGATGACCCTCTCCTATTCATCACGTGAGAGGGAGCTTGTCGGGCCAATTCGAGATGAAGGACCCAGGACTGGCGGCACTATTTACTAGGCTCCGGAGGTTCTGGCAGAGACTGAGAGATTTTCTCAAGGAAAATATACTGTGAAGTTTTCCGAAAGATTTGGAATGGTGGATCAGGAAACCGCACGACACCGATGGAACTCAACTTTTAAGAAGTTGAGGAGCAACGTTGTCAGTCTGCCCCATCCAGTATCGTGAACTCATATGACCCCGATGTTCTCAATGAACACTTGCTCGAACATATGGCCGTGGGCGTTGAACACTTTGAGTCAACACATGGTTGATCATAACATTCACCGGGAAGTTGGTGCCAAGAAACTCGGAGATATCTCTCGAGGGTACCATGCATCATGGGTCGAGATACACCGTTTAGGAGTATGACATCCGTGATATACCGATGCCGATTGGGCCGGGCAGCAGTGGTGGATCGCAAGAGCACATCCGGATGCTACTTCACATGAAGATCCGCTTTCCGGCAGAATCAAAGCTCAGCCTTGGAGCACCGCCGAGGCCAACAGAATAACATGATGGTTCATGAAGTCACTGTCATGAAAGCTCCCTGAGAGTCGTTCGAGCATGTGCTAGATGCCACCGTTATCCTTTGTGATAACCAGAGGGGGATTCATTTGTCATAGAATCCCCGGTTCCACGATCGATCCAAGATGAATGATGGTCGGTACCACTTTATCTCGGATATGGCACAAAATAAGGCGCCGCAAGGCTCGATCACATAGAACCGATGAGCGTGCCGCCAGATATTCTCGAAGAATGCCCCTTGGGGAAGTCATGTCTTAACCTTCCGTGAGAATCTTGGAATCGTGAAAGACCCTATGATGTGGGTCCTTAAGTGGACGATGAGCCTTCGGGAGCCCGGGGGTTTTGGGGAGAGCTTTGGAGCTATGGGCAACCACAAGGCTAGGCTTGCCAACCTTGGTGGTGTGCTTGGACCCCACTGCTGTGATTTTGTTGGTTCACCTCTCATTTTCTCGGCCCCGCATGCATCCTACCCATTTAGTCTGTGGCCTGCGTGGAAGTACCTCTCTCATTTGGCCAATGAGGTGTGGAAAAGTTGTGAGACTATTAGTAAAGATCGATGGACGCATCGCAGATTGCCGTACTCTATCTAGGATGGCACGGCCCAACCACTTGATCTGGGATCAAGATTTGTGAGGTCCTGGGACCTTCCGGATCGACTATGTCACGCTGTGGGATGATGTGTTTCTTTGTGACCCGACTCCACTTCTGCTTCAACAAAGAAGCAAGAAGCAAGTTTCGGCGGATGACGCACGATGTTGATTGCACTAATAGATGGAGTTCTCCCTAGTTGAGAGGGGAGGTTAAATTTGGACAACTAGGTCCAAAACTCCATTAAGATGCTCGTATTAAGAGGCTAATATTTTTGCTGATTCTTCGTAGAGGGTGTAAAATCCATATAAAATATGTCTTAATCCGATGACAGAACTTATATTTTGAATTTATTATTTTTTAATAAATTATATGTGCAAGGTCGGCCGCTTTGTAATGTAGGCCTATGCCCACAGATGTGTGTCACACACCCTCATGATGGATACATAACAGAAAAGTTGGAGAGATTTTCATGATCATCACAACTCACATCTTCCTCTCCTCATCTAGGAATACGAGCTACCAAGAAGGACGAGAATTTAATCTACACGTGTGAAGGACTAAGAGGACAAACTCGTACCATTAAGTCAAGCACGGATTTGTCACATAGAGCCACATCTTTGACCAGCGTTGATTCTTTGGTCAACGCTTGGTCCAAACAAGCGGAAAATTGGTGGAAGGTTCGATTTATGAAGGTCGTACTACTCCGCACAGAAACGAGGTCAAAGGGTTGGGACTGCTTTTGTCAACAAGGCTGACTTAGTTTGCTGCCCCCCGCATTGACTTTTTAGGACAAATAAGTGACTTTTTGCAGTAGTTGACTTGGGCCGACTCATCTACCGGTTGGAGGGTTGTTGTGACACATGTCAGTCGGTCGACCAAAGGAGACTTTTGTCAAGTTGAAGCATTCCGTTGACCGCCGAAACGAATAAACACATTTTCCCCCGTTTCTCGATTTGTCTTCGTAAGATCTACTTATATGTTCTAACCGCATTTTGTCACCTACTTGTATGATTGCCGAAATAAAAGTGAAATTTGCTTTTCAGCATAGAACATCTACAAAACTTCACAATCCTAGGATCGAACACTAGCATGGGGGTGAAGGTAGATGATGATGTCATGGTGAGACCCCAAGCTCACAATGTCAACACAGAGACTCCGGGAACTATTGTCCAAAGTCTCTTGGGCAGCAGCGACCTTCCTAACCGGGACAATATGTGGGCTATCTCTCCTCGACAAGAGGAGATCCGCCAAATGACCAAAAGACAAGAGCATCACCGCCCTCAGCAAAGGTGAAGAAGGAAGAAGAGGAAGATGCACTTTCTGGTATCAAAGAGGCAAAGTAAGGGAAAAAGAAGCGTGATCCGTCAAAGATCAAATGGGAGCCTTCAATATACAACTTGGACATTTCGCCAACAATTGTCCTCGGTAGAAAAAAGGACAAGGAAGCTTCTAGTTCCAAGGTCATGGTGGTAGCAGACAATGGTTTCTAAGATGAGACGTAGACATGAGTGCTCATGAACCACGAAAGTGGGGCGATCTTGATCTCGTAGAGCAACACAGAGGTGGCGAGATCCTTGAGTAGCCCAACTTCGGATCACATTCGTGCTACTTAAGCTCAAACACAAAGAGGCAAGAAAAAAACTAGAGCAAAGGATGCAGAAGATCACTGATGAAGCAGCGTACGTCGAAGAGTCAGAGAGGGAGCAATTAAAGATAGCAAAATAGCCAGTGGGCAACAAGAAGAAAAGGAGTTACAGCAGTCACAGAAGCCCACAGACAACGCGTTGCGTACGCGACAAGAATGTAGAGGCAACAACGCAGCAGGGGAGGTCTACGGCCCACAAATCAGAAAGAAATGTTGGTGTTGGCTTCTAGAGGACAACGAAGAGCAAGAATCAGACATTCGTTGATGAGAGCAAATTTCGATTGAATTGTCTGTCATTTGGGCAGAGTCCTTCGAAATACACATTTCAACAACCGAGTTTCAAAGGCGTAGTTAGCAACAGAAAAGTATGAGGAATACGGGTTTTTAAACACCTGAGAGGGGAGTTACAAAGACAGACAGTAGTAGTGATGGTGGCAGACACGGTGTTATATTGGTTGCGTCGTTAGTGCAAGAATATCGGGTAGCAAGCCTAGCTTCAACGCAAAGAACCACACCAAGAGACCGCGCCTTTGGGGTGAAGTTGTTTACAGAGCACACTGCTAAGAGGGAGTGTTGAGATTTTAAAAGTTGGGGTAGCATCGGGATGTGCCTCCAGCTCTAAACATTGTGGAGGGTCTAAAGTACATAAGATATCCAAGACCCGGTAAAGCGTTTTGGGAAATTCCATCCATTTAAGAGATATATAATTAATTAATATTTTTACTCAATAGACCCAAGTTTAACTTAGGAAAATTAAAAGATTAAAGGTAATTAAATTAAACATGTGATGAGAATGACTTATGGCGCGTATCACATCTTCTAATCTTAGCCGTCGATTCAAGATTAGAGAGAAAAAGTATAAGAAGAGGGCTTTGGGTCACTGAGAACACACACACCGCGCAGCACTCGGGTTAAGCTAGAATTTACCGTGTGGTTTACAAGAATTTCGGTATGTTTTACCGTAGCGAGGGGCAATATTGGAAAAGTGGGGATGGTTCAGTCCCAAGCCAAGAGTACAAAGAGGACAGAGAAGCAAAACAGTACCAAAGAGAAGCGTAGAGGAAGCCAGCGCAACCACGGCGCAGAGCAGCTCAGGAGCCCGGCAGGCGTGGGGAAGAGGCCGTGAGGCTGACGCAGCCCATCTAGGGCACGTGTGCGCTTGCACCCACCCGAGGCAACGTGTGCCTTCCCCGAGCAACACAGAGGGTCGGGCGTGTGCCATCGTTGCTGATGCATAGGCTTAGAGCAACAATGTCCTAGAGGTCGAAAATGGCCGAGTTCTCAGAACCGTTCGATTTTGCAGAATCGGGCCGTATTTTTCTGGCTCCTGGATATAGAGGTATTGTTGTTGTTTATATTTCTCCCGTTAACCCGCTTTGGTGCCCGTATTTTTTGGTAATTTTGCTATTCGCAGAGTAATAATAAAACCCTCCGTGCTTTTACCAAAGACTGTTTTTCTCCGCATTGGATTTTTCAGGACATTTGTCCGTAAAACTTTCCGTGTCGTTTTGTCATTGAGCATGTTATTCGCCTTTAGATCCGTATGTGTAGGATGTTAAGGTATTTACTTCGATGTTACTGAAGATTCCGTATTAATAACTTATGTAAGTAGGAGAAGTAAATCAAGAATTTAACAGCAGGTCTCGTATAAGTATATTCGTAAATTTTCACACTCAAAATGCCTGTGGTTTGGTCACTATGATCCCAACCTCTCCGTTTCTAAAGGGCTTCCAACGACAGTTGCGGGGGTAGTCCGCAGAATTCCGAAAATCCAAGACTTGTTGGCAACCAAAAATCCAGGAGACAAGATTGAATGGCCTAGCCACTTGCTGATTTAGAAAGTTTTTAAAAGATTAGTTTTGATTACGATGAGATCATGGCTCTCGTGAGTCAATTACTTTCATATCGATTAAATACCAAAAATGATCGGGATGAACAATCATCGCTTATGTTCTATGCTATCCCACATGAAATGCAAGTCCTACAATCTTGTGTGAGGTGCAAAAATCTTGGTTTATTTTAATTATATGCCTAGCCAAATGTATCCCTTAATCTCGCCTGTTTTGAGGCTAGTCTCTAAAGTAGGTTGAAGAAGAGAAGTCAAGGCGAAGAAAGCAAAGAATTAGTTAACGATACCTCCCCTTGGAAATCTAACCATCCGTGCCTCCCACAATGTGAGATCATGTTTTCGATGACCGCAAGGTCACCGTGTTAATCACTAGAGGGTCTATCCTTCACAAGCTAAGAGATGAAGGGTGTTCCTATCTTTTCTATCAACCACATGTCAGAGGTAAGTTAATTAATGCAAAACTAAGCCCAGAAATGCAAAACAAAAATGAATTGAATGATATTGAGTTAAGATCACTTAGTTTCAAGTACTTACTACAACTTGATCATATGGACAAAGAGTACTTAACAATAAATGAATGATAATCTTATCCACAAGATAAAGTACCACTCAAAAAGCCTAAAAGATGTACCAATGTAACTAAGAGACAGCTTTTTGTTCAAGTACTATACAAGAAATAAGATTAATGCTTTTTAAAATGACTTACCAATATGCCAAAGATAATTATTATCCACAATATTTACTCAATTCAACCATAAACAATAAATCTAATGGCGACAATGGCTGAAAGATTAGAGCATTGATGTATTACTTTGAACAATTAGCTGCTGTTACTTAGTGAAAATGATGCCAATTTAATAAATACTTCGAGATAGACACAATAATGGACAGAATATCAATTTATGACAATCAAATTAACACAATGCCAAATTAGATGTTAAACACTTAGGTTTCCCTAAAATATCCTTACAAATATTAACCATTCAAAGAGATTTAATGTGCTTATATGAATGATGTTACTGTTGCTAAAAAGTTCAAATCTCTTAGATTAGAGTAATACTCAAAACAAAACAAAGTGTTACATATCTTGTTATACAAATGTAGCAACTAAACCAAAATCCAATGTTACCAAAATGAATTCAACCGCCTTGTTCTTTCCCCTTTGTTTCTCCTTTAAATGGGAAGTCCATAAGATGGATGTTAAATCCGCCTTCTTACATGGGGACTCGTATGAAGAAATATACATGGAACAACCCCTTAGCTTTATCTGAAACGACCTAGCATTGTTTGTCGCCTTAGGAAGTCTCTTCATGGTTCAAACAAGCCCCCTCGGCTTCGGTATGCCAAAATGGATAGCTCTTCATTAGGATAATGCCTTTTATAGATGTCATTCCGACAACACCGGGCCACACCACGAAAGTGGGTAAGTCCTTAATCATCCTTGTTCTTTATGTTGATGATCTTATGCTTTCATCGGTAGTGATCCCAACTATATAAACCATGTGAAGTCTAGCCTCAAAAAGAAGTTTCAGCATGACTTAGGACACTTGCATTATTTCCTTTGGTTTTCAAGTCTTGCAATCCAAAGAAGGTATTACACTTTCTTAGTCCAAGTATTGCCTGTGATCTTCTACGCCACTTCACATGGAACACTATAAGCCACCCCTTTTCTTCGGCTTTGGAGTCAAGCTTTTAGTCACTTGTACTTCCCCCGAAGTTGATGCTACCTTATACCGTCAATCATTGAAAATTTGTATTCAACACATACCTATCCCCAACTTTTCCTTTGCCATTGTTTCGTTGGTTCTGCTTATGCACAAACCTCATGAAAGTCACTGGAAAGTAGCTAAAAGAAGGTTTCCATATATTCGAGGTAAATACTGAGATTTCATTACAATGCAGGAGCATCTCCATTGTTGGTTGGTTTCACTAATTTCGATTGGGCTAGTGACCCCGATGATCGAAAGTCTACCGGTAAGCCATGTATTCACTTGGTTGAGGACCTATTACATGGTCCTCGTAACAAATGGTATGTCGTCTCTTTCTTCACAAAAGCAGAGTATCGTGGTGTTGTTGAAGCCAAGAAGGAAGGAAGCCCGTGGCTTCGTCAAATCGTGTCCCACTTAACTTAATGCGCATCCAACCACACTTTGGTGTGATAATCGTAATGCCATTCAGCTATGCAAAGATCCAGCCTAACATCAACGCATGAAACACATTGAGCTACAGCATAGCACTTCATCGAAATCTCATTCATGATTGTGTTCTTGAAGTGCACTATTGTTCAACTAATGATCAAGCTGTTGATATCTTTACAGCGTTCTCACAAGAAGCGAAGTCACTAAACTTCGATCTATGCTTGGAGTTCCCAGTGTTATCATTAAGGGGGGATAGGCTTCAATGCCTCCCTCTTCTCCTATTGGTGTCACCTTTGTAAATCCTTCAATCCTATCCCACGTTGTTCTTAAGGGGAGATGTTAGGATATTCTACCATACCTGAAATAGTTGGCATAACTTCTGGTCTAGCGTAGAGTTAGGTTGAGTGTGCTTTACTATGTACCTTCTTGTAACTTTTATAATCCAACTGTCACTTTCATCCGTAGTGATCCGATGCTCATTCCCTTCTCCTGGTATTAGTGACACTTAGATTCGGGGGCTTAACAATTCGATTGGTCCTTGATCTCATTAAAGAGCATGGAGGGTCATTTGTCCGATGACTGTTTTAAGAGAAGCTTAAAAATTTTCTTTCTTTTTTATATTAATAAATTGTTTGAAGTTTTGTCGCGCTGGGCTCAAGCCGTGACTATTTCCTCGAGGGCTTCACACGTCAAATACCGGTGCACCGATTTGTGATCCGTTTCTAGAGTTTTCGGTGACCTTTGTGTTTGATTCAAGGAACTTACACCGTAAATTCCTACAATTAGAGAATTTCGGTGATTTTTTCCTTGTGGAGATTGAGTGATGGATGAATTTTGATGTGTGGATTCTGGGTTCTTTCTATCTTGGAGTTTCTGTAACTGCTAATGTGATGTTGGTTGTATATATTTTCTAACATGTAAACGTGCAAATTTGATGTTATTTTTTCTTGTTGTTGCATACATTTGAACTTCTCACTATTATTAGGGTTAATTGTTGCATGTGTTAAATGTGAAATTATGTGTCTATTTAGCCTATCTAAGTGTGTATGGGCCATGTTAGATGAATGAAATTTCCTAGAGATCATATTATCTTTGATAAGCTCCTCACCATTTGTGTAAGAAACACTTTTTCTTTTCTAGCCTCTACCATTGGATGAAGTAGATTTTGAAGCCTCTCGAATGAATAAATACATTCCATCTTTCACAATTATCCTGTACTCCATATCCCCAAGTGATATTAGGCATCGGGTCTGCTGTGTGATCATTTTTAACCCTTCTTTTTCAAATTTTTTTCGGCCCATTTTCCTAGGTCTAGCCCCCATTAGGTCGCCTAGGCATCAATTTCCTAAAACTGCCACAGGATGTCAAGAATGTAATTAGATTTGGTCTTCATTATTAAATGCATTTCGCCAAAAGAATTTAGTATTATTATTCAATGATTTATTAAAGCATGGCTCTCATGCTTGAGTCATATTTAGATTAAGGTCCCAATTGTGACTTAGGTTAAGCCACACAAATTTAAATTGATCCACCTGCCTTTCAAATAATGTAATATTTTGTTGTTGGTCAAATGGTCATCTTGTTCAAAGGTCATCATCCCTGGAAAATCTTCTAAAGCAGTACTTTGTAACGTTCCAAATGAAAATTTACAATGATAACAAAAACATGCAATTATACAAACACAAAAAAATTTTAGAGCATAAACACAATAACCAAAAATTTTCTACAAATCCCCAAACTAGCCAAGATTTTATTAATATTAGAGTTATGGTACAAATGAGTTGAGAAAAGCAATTTGTGCTCGTGACAAGGCAAGCTACAAGCACTGTGTGATGAGTACAAAAATCCCAATAGTCGCAATAGCCAAATCCTCTAAAACCGTGCCATCAAGCCCAAAAACCGCATCGTTGGCCGTACTTCGGCCCGATCCCGCCCACTAAACTACCCAGAAAATTCTATACTTGGGAATGTGATCCTCTCCAAAAACCCGTAAAAACTCAGAATTGTCAGTCTTGCCTGAACTTCAAAACTACCCACCAAGGCCCTATGCTCTCCAACAACAATTTTGCACTAGTCAGCTTGTGCTGACTGGCCAAAAAAACACATCCGATGCCTTGTACCCTCAAAATTTACTCCCGCACTCATCAAGCCAATCCCACCAAAACCCGTAAATGTTTGGCCAACCACGATCCCTCCGTAATTGACCCAATAAGCTCCCACTTTCCCGTACGTCGAAAAAGTTGTCTACAAAATGATCAAAGGAATTACTCAACAACCTCCAAATGTACAAAATAAATAATCCCTCCTACACTCTCCTCTATCTCTCACAGACAAAATCTCAAATGGTTGAAACCTTCCTCCACAAATTAGGCTCAACTCTCCTCCTCTCTCACTGCCTAAAACCACTACGTCGCTTCCGTAACAGAATTTCAACTTCGCCCTTGGACAAGAACCCAACCATGTCCTCCTGACCATCACCGCGTCCTCCGCAAAAAATACGTATCAATGGGACAACCAAAATGCAGAAGTCAAGATATCACAGAAGCCTTCGAATGAGATGGAAAACAAAAATTAGGGTGGCACTCAAGTCGAAGAATGGGTGATTTCTCCGTCAGAAAAACTCTTGCTAAACAACAAGTGACCCGACTAAACAACCTGAGCAACCGAGATCAAAATCATTAATCCAATAATGACAAATGAAGTGAGCTCCCTTCCTTTTATAATCTTCCCCTGGCCTTTTTCCCACCTTTTTCCTTCCATCCCTTCCGTTCACACACATGATTTTTCGAACCAATTATTAAGGGTATACGTATTTCATGTGTCGTAGTCCCCATGTTACCAACAAAACAACATAACATAAAAATTAGCTAACTTCTCGCCTCTCCTAAGTCTTCTATTGAAAATAAAACAGCCCCGGCTCACACCAAAATTGGCCTCAAAACATTGAAATAAATTATGTACTAGGTGGGGAACAATTTAGGAAGGGGCACACACACTCCCAAGTCGGCCCAAATCAGCCTTCTCCCAAGTCGGCCGACACAAGTATTCATGCTGCCCTAGAATAGTAGACACAACTCTTAACAATGCACAAGCCGGCCTAATTTCCTAGTGTGATGCATTACTACAAACACCCCCACCGTGATTTCGCATTTCCACACTTAGATTTTCGACTCTCTCCTCGCAATCCGTGCTCGGAGTTCATTACAGTTCTCTATGAAGTTACAAGGGTACAAAGTGGTTCAAGAACATGCTCAACAATATGATCTTTGTTATCACTCCACCGTATCTTCAAGGCCGAGGAAGGAACTTCAACAGAAAGCTAATCACAAACCAAGCTTTTTGACTTAGAATAGCTCCTATCGGGCTTAGAGGGCTTCTCTCCTGGTGGTCACAAACCAGAGGGGCTGGAGCAATTAGGGTTTTTTGTATTAGATAATGAGTGCAAGAAGTTGTTTTTGATTTGGTTTTTAATAAAAGACCACAACAATGGAATTAGATCAACAGCTAGGTCAGCAAGGTTAGATTTAGGGCTGGCAGTGATGAATGGGCAAGTGTAAGCATAATGTCAATCACTTGAAAGATAAATGGTTATGGGAATGGTTGAGAAAATGTATGAGGTCATGGAAGTATACAGTGATGTATTTCTCTCTTTTTTATTAAGATAATGAAAACAAAATATGATCAATTACCCAAAACAAAGCATGGCTAGCATGTATTCGAATTTCTAACTTATAAAAGATCACAACATGTACATGAAAATGAAGATGAACGAAATATACATTCAAACATATGTGATCGAAGAAGAACAAAGAAAGCATTCAATACCACAGTATCCATGTAAATGTAGCCGCAACTCCTCTTTGACAGCTGAAGCAAACTGAGTACAAGTTCCTCGATCAAGTAGCAAAATGAAATTGATTCCAACTATTCCAACCTCTTGAAAATGAGTCAAAAATGACATGATATCAGCCTCAAAAAACCTCTCCCAACCTTAGGGCTCAATCCATGAGAGGATATTTTTGATCCACTAAAGTTTGAACTGAACCTAGAGTGTAGGGTGGTCAAAGTGACTGTACTTATTTCAGTAAACCCATCTTGATTACACTCTCATCATGAATTTTAAATCTCAATACTGCTCCTAGAAATAGTAAAAACATGATAATTACATTCATCTTCATCATTTACATACGTAACCAACATTTCCCAAGATAAAAATCAAAACTAGTGAAACCTCGAAAATTTCTAAAGACCCACAAATGCACCATTTCCTTGTTAAACGCGCGACCAGCAAAAACATCCTCTATTAAAGGCAGCACTTGGAGTGCCTTCCTGCAGTCCAGAATTCTGTTCGAAGATGGCTCGTCGAAATTCCTTCAAGACCACTTTCCGTAATCCGTTCCTAGTTTGCAAAATGAAGCCCAATTGCTTCGTCAAACATCACTTCTCCCAAGACCGGCAAATGCGCAATGCATCAAGGAAACGCGCCTCTTTGTGCAAGCACTAGTACTCACATTTAAGGCTTCTGCCATTCAAATTGGGCTCAGGGGATAGCTCGTTGGCATTCCGTCCACTTTCCAACATACCTTACATTGGAGTTGGTTTGCCTTGTCAAAATTTGATTCTCCCAAAACTAGTCAAAAAGTGTTGAATGAGGGTGCAAATGCAAAGAGGCCGTTGGTGTGTGACAAATTTTTGGAGGCTCTCTTCAACTCAAATTGAGCTCATGTTGTCACCATTGGAAAGTTTCTCAATCTAGTGGTCATTTGACTTATCAAGCAAGTGAATCCTGACACTCTAGTTAGGAGAAAACTTGATTTTCCAAAGTCACTCTGCATAAGTAGCAATCCTTCCGTGGCACTCCGTATTTTTGAAAATTCTCCAAAACCATGACACTATGTAAAACCAAAGGAGGTTTTTCTTCTCAGACCTATGATGGACAAAACCTCTCTTCACTTTGTCAAATTCATCTTTGTTTGGTCAAAAACACAATTTAAAGAAAAAATCGGCCTATGAGTGGCAAAAATGACTAATTCCTTGAAATGATTTCTTAAAAACATGGAGACATGATCTTAAGGAGTTGGAATGTAATTTCATACTTCATCGATATGACCTGCCTTATGCTCCTCTCTACTCAAATGTTCCCGTTTCCATGGCAAACCCTAGCTCAAAGGGGGAGGAAATTAGGGTTTAGTGTTTGTGAACAATGAAGGATTTGGGCACCTTGGGAAAAAATGGTTAAGAACGAAGAAGGTCAATGATAATGATGAGGTGAAAGAAGACAAACAAGGTGGGATGGGTGGATGTAAATACTGCTAAACATCGCCCTCCAATCGCTAAGACAGTCTAAGGAGCGTTCAGCACCGCAAATCTCTTAATTTGTAGATCGGGCCTCACCATTGGGCAATGGAATCACAATCGTAAACCGAAACTAAAAACACAAAGGTAAAACTTCAACCCACACTCAATGTATCATCAAAGCCCAGGGCCCCACCCCCAAGCTCAAACTCTGATGAATTATGTCAACATCAGCCGAAAATAAAATAAAATCACACCGAAATGATACCAACCTACTTAATCATTGCACAATTGGTGATTTAGGTGAATGATCCTTCCAAAGGTAACCAATCCAAGAGATGGCTACTTACTAAAGTTTTGCCTTTACTTTCCTCGAGTAGTGTTTAATGATGTACATGTAGGCAACTCGTCATTGAAACCGAAACCAATGATTATGTCGACAAACAACATCAAACATTCATTTTCTCTAATGGATTGCAAAAGACTCACCGTAAGGGATCTTGAAAATCCTAAAGCATTACCTTATCTTGGAGATCCGTACAAAAATACAAGTACTCCCTTCATTCGATCCGAAAGAACACTTTGGTTGTTGATCCACAGAGAGCATATGAGCAGTATAACCTTCGGCTATCCGAGTGTTGGCCGTAAATTTCAAGCATGGGTAACTCTAATTTATCTCTTGCATATTGTCTCTCTTAGGCTCATACCTCAAACTTATAGTCTAAATCATCCTTAAAAAGAAAACATTCAAGATTAACAAAACATGACAAATCCTATCATCTTCATGAAGGAAAACAACATCTCTGAATATCCTCCTTAGGAATCATCATCATAAATCTTGCTACTCACAATAATATCCTCGTATAGTTTCATCAAGCTCCTCATCAAATTATCTTCAAATTTATCGTACTTAGGCAACTGTGTTCAAGAGAAACTTCATCAAACATTTATATTGAAAAAGGAGATTGTCTTTCTTCATGGTGATCTATAAACTTAGTTTCCAAGCGAATGTCCTCATTTAAACTTAGATTTTCATTTTAAAAAAGGAAGAAGTTTTACCAACACTTTCGACTATGTGAACACTCCATGAACTCCGCATTAGCTTGGGTTGTAATATGACCGTTCAGAGTTGATCTTATCTCATCTTCAGACACTCCTGAGAAAGTACTTTTTGCTTTCTTTTATAACACCGTAATTGTCTTCTTTTCTCTTCTCCTTAAAGATTCACAAGGATGCTAAATATCTTCTTTAACCTTTGGGCCGATCAACTTGTTGTACCGTCAGTAAGAATTGTCTCATGTGAAGTCTTTAAGAACATCAAGACAATATAAGCCATCTTTTTCTTCCATGAGAGAAAATACTGCTCTTTTTGGTGATTGAAAAGGATTATCATGCAAAGCCTCCAAGATCTCTTCATCCATGAACTCATTATCATCATAAGTTAGAATCCTCTAGGTTTTGAATGAAACCCTCAAATTGATCACAACAATTATTAACCAAAGACAAAGAAGGGTGTGGACTCCTCAGGTATTTTTCATAAAATATTAGTTTTAAAAATTGGAAGAGAACAAACACCTAAGGTGTGGGTAAAACCCTTCATACCAAGATCGTGTTTTTCCTTCAAGAGAAGCCATGAATATCTTTAAAAGACACCCGTGAAATCCAACCTTCAACTTGCGTGTATGCATGTGAAATTTAAATCGATGTAAAGCAATATCATTTCCTATCATCATCTTTTTGAAACATAGCAAATCTTCGACAATCTACCTTTTACGCATTTTTATTTGGGAACCCAGGAAGGACTACTTATCATGGGAGCATACACCTTCTTGTACCAGCTTTCCATATTGAAAAGTCTTGGAAGGTACCGATCTTCTGCAAAGGAGTCGCTAGGTGAATGGGACTGCCCTTCATATGTGTCCCACCCATGTTCACCATCAACAATAGATTCAAATTCACGTTGTTTCCTAGAAGATTTGTCTTTTCACCCTCCCTAAGACCCAAGACTCACAGGTTATCACTCAATCAATTCCCAAGGTCGAGGAAGGAATCTCAACAGGTAACCACAAACCAAGCTAATTTGATAAAGAAGGCCTGCATCGTGTCGAGAAAATACTTCCAAAAGGGTCACGTTGTACCAGAGGGGCCGGAGAAATTAGGTTTTAGGCGATAATGAGTGCAAGGGCCATAGATGGTTTTTAAGGTCGTCCACCAACCAAAGGAATGCTCATACATCCATGTCTTTGGCTACAACTCTCGAACTGAATGACAAACCAGCCTGTGCTCGCTTGAATCATAATGCTCCTTGTCAAACTCGAATCGGGAATGAGAGATCGTGGCTCGTTCGCTTGATGTGGCTTCGCGAAGTCAGATGACCTCACCATTTCCCACAAAGTGAGATGATGGCGAAAACTCAAAATCGTGCATTGTTCAATATTCGCCACGGTGTTCCACACTTGTACCACCTTCGTTGTTGATGCCCATCGTTGCTGAAGCGATCCATCCAAGATGGAATCTTGTTCTTGCGTGTGAGGCTTGTTTCGAAGCATCCGTGTGAAAAATGTAAAAGCGAACACAAAGGTTTGCATGGGTGAAGATCAAAACAAACATCTTTCAATCGCGTGTTGCCATTTTTCAATTTGTTGTTGTCGCTTTTGGAAGAGGAGCACAAAGATTCGTGAAATGTACCTAAACGTGAACCGTCACAGTTAGAAATTCCGCACTGCAATTCTGATGGGCTGGAGTGTCCCTGGAACATGAAAGGACAACTCTTTGTCATATCCAAGACCTAGTTCGTGCTTGTTATGAACAAGTTTCCCAAGGTTTGATGATGGGCTTTGGGAGGTGTTGGAAACACCGAGAGGGGGATGAATTTAAAACATTTCTTTTCAATTATTAATTTTACCGCTAAATCACTTATATTTAAATACAAAAAATGAACAATGATGGAATAGATACTATTACTTAATTTCTTCTTTACAACAAGTAAAGCACAACAATGATATAGGGCTCCAACCTTGATGAAGACTCCAATCTTCAGGCCCAACCGCATTGTGCAAGCACCACTTGGTTCTTCCAAGGCTCCAACCTTGTCAATTTGAGGCACCAACCTCTAGGCCTCCAACCCTATCTTCCGTGCTGTGCTCCGACCTCGGTTTCTTGAGGATCACAACTTTCAGGCTCCAGCCTATTTTCCAAGGCACCAACTTGTTCCCATGAGGCTCTGAACCAACATAAAAACCCAAAAATGATTCAAATGTTACAATACAACAGAGAAAGTTGTTTCTGATTATGATCACTGATTTGTTCCTCCCCCAATCTTTGTCATTTCCACAACACTACCCTCCTCTCCACATACACCCCAGAACACAAGCCTCTAGAGTGATCCGAGAATCGTATTTAATTTGTAACATTCCCAATTAGCGATGGCTAATTAGAAATATTAATTTCAATTAACTTTGCTCTATTATAAATGAGTAATAATGTGTTGAGAAAAATATTAATTAACTCACTTAGGATAAAATACTTTCCTAAAGTCCACAAACAAATTAAAGGGTGGGCCTAGTGGGGCTCAGAAGGGCCAAAGGTGACAGGCACAGAGAGGGGACGTGTACCACGTGGGCAGCAGGCCTCACTCACGCATGAAAGTGACAACAAGGGGCCAAGGAGCACGTGGAGGAGGTGGGCCTAGGAGAGAGAGGCACGACATTATAAAAGGGAGGAGAGCCCCCTCATATTTGGTCTACGAGGTGATATTGAGCTAGTCATTTCGACTTGGAGCACGCCGTCGTTTAGGCTGTCACAAGACTGCTCGCTGTACCCGTGTTCAAGTCGTGAGATCCCACCTCGGCCTCGGAGACCCCGAGTGCTTAAACGGGGTGAGGTGAGCCACCGCATTTTGTAGTAGAGGTTCCCAGGAGCCATTCCACAGGAGTGAGAGCCATTAGGAGACCCGTGTGGGCCGAGAGGGAGGACACACCATCTTGAGGGAGCTTCGTAGTGGCACTATTTTGGAGGATTTTGGCCGCAGGATTAGTAAGGGGCCCTGCTTCACTATTGGAGACATTTCCGCAGTGGGAGGCCATATTTTGGAGGATCATTCAAACACCGCCGTGGCCCCTGGGGAGACAGCGAGATCCTCAAGGGAGGCATTTGTCAAGGGTCGACCATTTCTCCCGGTAAACGCTCGGGCTTTTTGGTATTGTGAGTAGAGTGTCGATTCCGCAGTTTCGGCCTTTTTTTCCTATAGGGGACAAACAAATACTCATCTTGTTCCGAAACAGTAGGCACAGCTACCTACGCTTCAACAGCCTGATGCACAAAACAGAGAGTAGCCATTCCATTGATATTCCGATAGTATTCTACACCCTACTGGTGCAAGTCGAGGTGCCATCACTCGACCACCTCGTACCTGCTCAGCTTTCAACATAATGCAATATCCCTTTTTCGAAGATATCCCCGTCGATAAGCAACCCAACCGCAGATGGACCGGGGAGTGGCGTTATCAGACATGTCGCTCCGAAAAGAGGACTAGACGCACACTGCCCTTTCCGTACCGTCTAAGAGTATAGGAAAACACACACAAGTGTATAGTAATAAAGTGCTCAAAAGAGAATATAATAATAGCAAGCATACAACAGCATACATGGGGAATATAAGAAAACACTAAGAAAAGTGTAGAGAAATGCTGGCCATTTTATTATAATTTGCAATGGAAGAATACAAGAGGTGACTTAAAGAAGATGCAAGTACCTCGATTTCTGCACAAGGCAAGTGAAGAACACACTTAACGATAAGGAAAATGGCCTCTCTTTTGAACTCTGCGTCTGCCGGCAAGAATTGTCGTGTGTCGTCGCTATCACGAACTGGAAATGAGGATTTGGGTGCTGTCTTCTCCCCTCGTAAAATGCCAAAACTTCCGGAATCAACCTTCAAGCCAATAAACCCGCAAGTGCCCGCAAAGTTTTTCGAAAACAATCGACCTCGAAAAATCACCTTGGAGGACTGACGCTATCCTCAAGGCTCACACGCCACCGAAGAGAATACTCCAAAACCCGCCCAAAACTCTGTCAAAATCTCTTCCCTACTATGCGGTTGTTCCTTTCGCTCAATCTTCAGCTCAACTCCTCCGCAACAATCCCAATCCCAGGCTTCCCACTCAAAAAGAGACCGCGTCCTCCTCTCAAGATCGTTAAATACCAAATGCACTACCTCCTATAATTCTACAAATCGATCCTCCCCGCAAAAAGACCACGAAACTACCTGCCCGAGCAGCATCAAGTCCCCTGCCAAGGGTGAGATCTATTTAACCAGAGACACTGATACCAAATAAGCAGCATAAGCCAAACAACCAATATATTCAAGAAGTCGAAGTGACTAGCTCAAATGCATAATAATCGAATGCTCCAAATGAGGAGCAGCTCCTCTCATATAACGTTACCAAACCCTAGGCCTTCATAAACATACCCTCCTTGGCCTCTCATCCAACATAGCCTCCTCGTTCCCCACGCCAACTCAACCCGAGCCGTCTTTCCAAGTGTTCATGGGGCCCCTTCCCTACGTGGTCCTTTGCCCCTGGTTCACTTAAGTTACAACGTTGTGTCTACTAGGAGTGCACTTTATTTTTAGAGTAAGTTATGTCCCCCCTCTACTCAATTATTTACAATTTAATTATATAAGGCAATTGATCAAAAATTAATATTTCCAATTAGTCATTGCCACCTTGGGAATATTGAACAATTCTCCTCAAAAAAAATTGCTTGTCCTCACAAATGCCCTAATGTTTCCTCTACTGTGCTCCCCATCAACACTACAAAAAAGCAGGCTCGGGGTCCCGCATGCACCATCGAATCTTCCCCGTCCCTTCCATCACCCCCCGATATGAAGGGATCTTCTCAAAATGCTGTGATCCGAAACCGATCTTCACTGTACCGTGTACCAACCAACAATCCTCCCGATCCCATCGCCACCTCGGCTAACAATCGCCCAAGTTCCACGGTCGGGATCGCGCATTGCTCTCCGGCTATGACCCACATCAAGAGGCGAAGACCACAGACCCTCGCTATGTCGTATTTGTGACCGGTAAGTTGTCCCATCAATCGTGTACCAACTCATCACCCTCTCTCCAATCCAAGTCCTCGACTCAACCCCACGCCGATCCTCGCTTCTCCTCGTTGAAACGGATGGAGCGAAGAACAACGACCGTGCCCCCTTCGCCGCCCAGAATTCATAACATCTCACAGGTCCAAGGGCCCCCGTCGACCGTGCTCCCCATTAAGAATACCGCACCATCAAGAGGGTACCAACCCCGGATCCCCCGCCACTCCATCCGGAAGAAGAATCTTGTTGCAGCAACAACAACCGCATATGGAACACACTGGAGTGTTGCCGCCGCCCCGTAATCAACTCCCACTCCAAGCCTCGCCCCCGTCCCATCGTGAAAGTGTCTTTAGAAGGAAGCCCCTCTTCATAATGGGCCAAAGTGGGTAAGACATACCAAAGCTCATCGATGTGGCTCTACTAAAAACACCGGCAGCCTCTCGCTCGATCGCGTGCACATCTATCCGCACCCTCATCCTTGTGTCGACCTCCACGTATGGATGCTCCACCATCCAACAGCCTCCTCCCCACCTTAACTGTGAGCTGCTGCTCCATCGGTGCTCTGCTGTGCCCCCCGGGCAGCAACAATCCCATCAACCTCCGAACACCTCCGCAGGGATATGGATCCGCAACCGCTCGCTACCGTACCGATGTCGGCAGCATTCGATCGTCTCTACCTCAATGGTCGACCCCAATGTTAGCCGCATATCCCTCATCTCGTCAATGTGAGCGCCCATCCTGCCCCCCTTCCCTAAAGGAATATCGTGCCTAATGTGAATAGTGTCCTCCTTGTCGACTCGTGTCTATTACTGGCCGTTTCAGGGTCGAATCGTCACAAGTACCTCACCCGCAGTATTCTGCAGTCCCGCACCCGCTCACCCTGACATCGGAATGCGCCTCCTACCATCACAACGATTCCTGATGACTACTCTCGCTCCCCGCAAGCGTCCTCAATCGATCCTGCTGACTCACAGGAAAAAGAGTCCTCACCCCCTGGCATACATAAGGAATGCCCTCCGTTCTACCTGCACCACCCCACCGCATTGAATATGCCATCCACCCTCTCGATAAAGTGTCGATTCAACAACCGAGCCTGCACACATACCGGGATGCCACCGTTGGGCCCGCATCCTTCGCGCAAAGGATCCTCGAGGTCGTTCAAGGGAAAAGGCAGGACGATGTCTCCCTCATGACCCGCTCCCCAAGCGTAGGCTCACGATGATTGACGTGCCACCCCTCACAGAGGATCATCTCATCCCTCGACCGTGGTCGTCAACTACGCCCGACCTGCTGCCACCGCCGAGAAGTCTTCCCCAAAGGTGTCGAGTGTCATCCAAATATCTGGGTGAGCCTCGCTATTGTTCCTTCATCGCTCATGCTCAAGGTGCCAAGACAACAACAAAATCGACCATGCCCGTGAGTGGGCGAGAAGAGGTCAGTGCGGAGTCCCCGCCGTATACCGTCAAGTATCGCTCACTGGCCCTCCCCATCGACCCCGGGGTGCAGGCTTATCCCCAAAAGAAGCTCCTAAGTGGGTCCCCGTCCCGTGAGTCTCCCCGGAGGCAATGCTTCAAGACCCCCGCTCGGCAGCACCAAGGCCGCTCGCATACCACCGATCATCCTCCGTACCTCGACACCACCGCACACCAAGGCATACCTTGTATACCCGCCGGATACCCCATGCCACGTTGTACCACCTCGCACTGCCTCGTGCCCTCGGACCGGTCTGTGTGACGGCCACTCCCCTCGCGTGCTCTCAATGTGATGTAGGACACTCCTACTCCACAAGCAAATTCCACACACTACGTACACCACCATGTAACTCCATGTCCACCCCATTCACCGCTGCTAGAGGCTCCCACAACACTGGATGTGATGACCCAGAGTTGTGCCTGGCACACGGCTACCCCCAACCTGCATCATCGTCTCCACCGTCGCATCACTATACCCGCCGACGAATGGATCATCACTCTCAAACCCTCCTCGAGGGGTCCGAGAAGTGAATCTTCCCCATGTCTCGCAGCTACCACCACCGGCCACCCTCCACCGCATCCTCTATGCCCCCACACAAAGGTGAAGAATCCTTGGGCCTCTACACAAGGCGCTCATTCCGGTGGCCCTCGCTAATGCCACCCTCCGGGCGTTCCCTCGGCTAAGGTATGCGACCACCCCGTGATCCCGTGTATGAGTGTCATACCAAGACAACCCAGGGAGTCTCCGCCTACAAATTGGCTGGCCACCGGGTTTTCATCGAAACTCCCCCAGCGAATGCGCATGCTCATCGCTAGCGAATCGGCATTCTCCAAGGCATAAATAACCGTACTTGCTCGGGAAATGATAGGTGATCCCGCCCAGATCCCAATGCCAACTGTTCCCGTATTCCCGCATTAGGGAACTCCCCGCCGAACCACACCCGGTCCACCACCATCTCCATAACCCACTCCACCGGCACCAACTCAAAATCTCTCACCATCCAACCTCAACATGTGGATGTCGCACCGTGCAACCCTCGTGATACTGATCGTAATATCTCCTTTCGTGATATCCTCAAACACAAGCAAACTCCAACCAAGATGGACTAGAGGGCGTTTGCTTCGTATATGTCGCTCGAAAAGAGGACGAAAGATCCGAAGGCTACCTCGGCCCTTTCCCGTACCTCGCCCACATAGGAAAACACACAAGTGGTATGAAGATACCGGGTGCTTTAAAGAATATAACAAAGAGTAAGCATACAACAGCATATACATGAAATATAAGCAACACTAAGAAATGCAGAGAAATGTTGCCATTTTTTATTATACCGAGTAATGGAAGAGTACAAGAGGTGATCGTAAAGATGGCACCTCGACTTCTGCACAAGGCAAGTGAAGAAATACACTCGAATGACAAGGAAATGGCCTCTCTCGAACCGCGTCCAAGTTGCCGGGAGAACTGCTGGTGTCATTGCCATCGTCGGGAATCAAATGAGGATTTGGGGCTGGTCCCTCCTTAGAAAATGTCGAAACTCGGGAATCAACCGCTCAACAAACCTTAAAAGCCCGTAAAAGATTTTTCGAAAATAGCCGACTCCCCAAAAATCACCTCCTGAGGATCTACGCTATCCCTCAAGGCTCTGCTGGCCGCGACCGGGAGAGAATTATCTGCACCGCCAAAACTCTCACAAAATCTTCAATATGCAAGGGCTAGTCCTCGTCGAATCTCCGAGTTCGACCCTCCAAACAATCCCAACCGAGCTCCCACCAAAAGAGACCCATCCTCTTCAAGACCAAGGCAGCTTCGCCCCTAAATGCATCGCTCTCCGCAACTCCCACAATCGCATCCTCCCGCAAAAGACCGATGAAACTACCTTGCCCGAGCACGCACTCAAAGCGTCCCTAACAGGTGAAACTTCCGAACGAGACACTTACGGCCTAAATGAAGATCGTTATTGTGCTGTGTGAGCCAAATATGCTCAAGAAGCTTTCATGACTAGCTCAAATGCATAATACCGACGTTCCAAATGAGGAGGTTCTCTCATATAACGTTGGCTCCCTCTCTCAAACCCTAGGCTCTCATCCAACGTAGGGCCCATGGCCCCCACCGCCAACTCAACGCACGCTTCTCCAAGTGTTCACTTGGGCCCCTTCCCTACTTGGTCCTTTTGCACCTCGTTCACTTAAGTTACAACGTTGTGTCTACTAGGAGTGCACTTTATTTTTAGAGTGAGTTATGTCCCTCTACTCATACCTTTATTTATAATTAATTATATAAGGCAGTACTGACTGTACCATTGGCTTCCCACCACGTCGTTAATTGGGAATATACATAAATAAAATGGCTCAAAGATTCTCTCTATTTCTGGTGTATCCGCTTCATGCCCGCTTTTTAGCATTTTGCATTCTGTTGTATGCTTTGTATTGTTGCCTTCATTTCCCTTTCGGATATTACAAATAATGTGAGCACACAGACCCGGCTCTACCGTGGGGGGCGGTTGTTCATGACACCGAGAGAAGTCAGACATTTGCTACAAAAGCAGTAGCACAAAGTGACGCAGTAAGGAGGTTGCAAATCACTCACGGAGAGGGTAACCGCGGCTCACAGTGGCTGCTGTATCAGGAGGAACCGATGCAGATGATAGTGATGCAAAGAAGCTAGTGGAAATGCTCCTCAAGTCAAGACAGCATCCGTTTATGCGTACGAGGTGATGTTGTGACGTAGATTCACCGTCGTGGAGGTTGGGAGCGAACGTGAAACCCCAAGGGGTTTTGCATTTGGTGAGGGGATTCACATCCCACCATTTGCGCACGATGGATGCCACCAAGACATGGCATCACATGCACCAATATCGCCCACCATGCCCACTTTTCTCGTCGCGTACACAGTGGGCAGAGCACAACAAGAGCCGTGAGTTCGGCCACATGGGTGATTACTTTAAGTGAGTATCAGCATACTTTACAGAGTTCAAAGATGCCCTTTCATTTTGTGATTTTGTTCAGCTCCAACGACAACAGACCCCATGTGACCATCACAAAGGACACGCATTATCACATTTTAAGACACTCAACACATTTTTGGGTGAGCAGTTCCACTTGCCTGTGTTTCTGATGGTTCATCAAACAACACAAAGGCTTGGGTGGAGAAGTTAGACATATACCAAACAACCAGATGCAGTGCAGACTGAGGCCATCAAGGTGGTAGCGTTGCATTTGGATGGAGAGTCTGTGACTTTGGTGGTTCCACCAGATGATTACACTCGGCATTCGGGCTGACCACATATGCTTAAGTTCACCCGCAGGCGATGGATGGATTTGATAGGAGGGATCCCGTAGGAGCACTTTGTTGAGTCGACGAGGCTCAACAGACCGAGAGTCCGTATACTTATATCTCGCATTTCCGAGACTCCCAAAGGATGGTGCGCGCATCTAGTCCGCACTGATGATTTCAGAAGGCTCATCGAGGGTTAAGATAGTCGCTTTGGGGATTGGTCGTATCCACCAGACCAACCACACACCATGACGCAACTAAAGGACCCGATTTGGCAGGATGCCTTACCCAAGACTGTGATGCCTTACTCCCCGCAGACAAAGCTTTCCGGTACCCCAGGGGAAGGGATGTGAGGATTCCGCCCAAAGGGGAATTCGGTAGGGGACAATGGATGATGATGCTACCGGGGGAGTCAAGAAGAAGAGGTCGTGTTTCACATGTTAGGCCGAAACGAGACACAGACAGGCCGGGGCCGGGCAAAGCACACTTTACCGAGGTCTTCCGAGAGCACGGGGAAGAGGATGAGTATGATGACAGGAGGCAAAGGGCACGTGCCGCAAGACCATTTGCCACCTCCACCACTGTGACCAAAGGAGGTGCGCCTTGCACCCCACAGGGGACCTCACATCGGCGGGTACCCAAGTATTCAACGCGTGTCCGAGGGAGAAACACGGGGGCGCGTACGCATCGTGACAAAGTAAGCAAACTCACAATTTACCGATGCACGATGGCAGAGCAGAGAGGTACACAGACAAGAGAGCTTCGATGGGTTTTCAATGTTATTCAAGGAGATCGCACGATGCAAGGTGCCGTATATGTTCCGCAGTCACAGTGACGCAGGCACCTACACAAAGACCGACCACTTTTTCGTGGTTAACATACCTGGGACACCAATGGGCATTGTGTACAAAGGTCGATCACTCTAGGGAAGGTCGCCCGATTGGGAGGCCTTTGGAGATGGGAGTGGGATGATAAGAAGACCCTGGAACATGAGAAGATACGAGGCATGCACACTTACCCACCCTGCATCGTTTCACCACCGAATGAGTGCGTACTTCCCAAGGGAGACATAAAGTGGGCGTAGAGCTCGTGTATCGTAGGCAGGACTACCGGCATACAGCATCCCGAGATACAAACCATCCTCGACAGTATGCTACTGTTTTGGGAGATACCGCGGTGTCACCACCTAGATCGAGGCTCGAGCATACGATCGAAGCAGAGTGTGCCATTCGTGTCAGTTATTACCACACCCTATAGGCACCTCAAGGCTCATCGGGACAAGATTGAGCCAAGTTATCCACGAGTCAAGTAGCTCCTTGACACATTCGGCCTAGCACCAATCCTTTTGCTTTTCCTTTGTGAGGCAGAAGAAGAAGGGATTTTGCGCACACGTGCATGCATCACTACAAGGCCCTCGAACAAAAAGACCATGAAGAACAGTGTGCCCCATACCGATCGACGAGTCAAGGAGGAGTTAGAGAGGGGCACAGTCTTCAAAGACTGATTTGAGATCCGTGCACCACCAGACTACGGTGAGGTGTTGAAATTCTGAATGGAGACGTGGTTCTCTAAGGCTTTGGATCTTTTGCCCAGGGAAAAGTGTCCAAAAGAATTTAATTTTTTCTTTCTAAAGTAATTTTATAATTTTTATAAAGTCAAATCTAATTTTAAGCACTTTAAGTGATAAAGTTACTAAAGTGACTTATGTTATGTCAAATCTAATTTAAAAGCATTCTAAGTGATAAGTTATGCTAAAGTCTAATTTTAAAGTGACTTTAATAAAGTCAATGTAAATTAGGAAAGAAAAAGTGACTTCTGAAATAAATGACTAAGTGGGTCTTTATTAAAGTGGGGTGAATTAAAAAACAGGAAAGTGAGATTTAAATGAGCATTTAATCTTAAAATTTCAGATCTCAATCTATTTCACCATCGGATTTAGGGATTCTCAAAAGTCAATGCAGTTAGGTTAAAGGAGGAAAGATCATTCATTCTTTCATGAGCAGATTGAGAGAAGGAGAGCAAGAGAGCAAGGGGAGATTTCTAGGTAGGGAGGAGAAGGAGGCAGTTAGCCTCGTGGCACGTTTTCCAACGCAATGTGACCATTTTCCCGGCATGTATTTCGAGGGAGAAGTTGTCGTTTTTTGCCGGCAGTGCTTGTGGCGGTCGATAAAAGATGTAGTTGATTGCTCGTACAAAAATCGAGGCGTATTTCCGTATAAAGAAGATTAATGCGCCCCACGCATTCCAAGGAGGTCGTATAGCAAGATTTATTGTTGTTTTGGCACGCAAAAAGAGGGAGTACGCCGCATGTTAAATTAATGTCGTAATTTCCCTCTTGGCACGTTTTTCGAAGGAAATACGCACAATATTTATCATTGTCTAAAGCATCGTCTCCGCATTTTCCGAGGCAACACATACCTGAAATCCAGATAAGTTGTAAAGTTTACTACATTTTTCCGAATATTTCTCACCGTAAAAAGCATTTTTCAAAAGGCAAGAAAGAGCTCAAACCGGGTTTTCCCCAAGAGTTGTAGGGGGTTTTTTCCAGAATACAAGCCGACTCAAAATATCATGTCAAAAATGTGGAATGACTGTTTTTATGCTTGCTAATTTTTTAATTCGCATTTTCTGGCTTCCGAAAAAATTTCGGTAATTTGAAGCTACTAATTTATTTTCCGCCTTGTTAAATGTATGGATATGGGAAAGGTCATTTAACTATTTTGGAGTACAAGGTGAAAAACCGAAAACCGGGTGGGAAACTATGAAATTTTTACATGGTAATTTTAGCTGAGGCCGTTACGCTTGGGGGACAAAGTTAAGGAGGAAAATTATAGCTCTGCTGATTTTTCACTCGTAAAAATTCAAAGCTGATTTTTTTCGTCAAAACGTAATTTTTACCTTTACTACGTTATTATTATTTTTCTGCGAGGGACAGCGAGATGTCTTTGGGATTGAGGGTGGAGGATAGGTTGGATGGGCATTCCAATTACGCATTTGGAAGGAGAGAATGCAGAGTATCTTTGAGGAGTGCGTTAAGTTCGGGACATTATGGTGCATACCGGCATTTAACCCTGTGGAATGTGCCTACCGATCCCGATGAGTCGTTGATATAATAAAAAGAACAACAAGGTAAGAGACCGATTCCTAGACTAATCAAAGACTATCGCATTCCCCATGTGAGAGGAAAGAGAAATGCTCATGAGATGTGGAGCGCATTGTCCAATCTCTACCACAGAGTACCAATGAGAACCGAAATGGTCCCGAAGGAGAAGTCAAGAGATTAAGATGGGTAAGAGTGATAGTGCACTGATATCTCATAAAGATTACGATGAGAGATGAATTCAGCATTGGAGAGGCCATTCCACCCACCGAGTTGGTGCGATTGCAAGGAATGGCCTCCCGGCCCATGCATGAACTTCTGCTTTGTCAGGTTTGTGCACGGAGACCTTCCCCACATGGGAGAGGTTTTGGGATGATTGGTGCATTCCGCACAGCAGGATTTATGCTGCCGGTACTTTGGGGCAACAAGCCGTTGAGTGGTGATGAGATGTAGTAATCACAAGGTGGACGCAAGAAAGGCAAAGGGAAGAAGGCAAGCCCACAAGCAACTGGGGGCAAAGGCAAAGGTAAAGGTAAACAGGATAACACATGTATGACTATTCCAAAGCGGAAGTGTCGAATTGTTTTAAGATGGGACACTCGCGCTGTGTGTCCTGAGAAGAAGAAGAAGGGGAAGAACCGTAGCACAGCAAATTTTGGAAGTAGCGTCGTAGGACTTTGCATCGTTTTAATCGAGCGGTCTTGTATCAAGATGTGAGTCCTCTAGTGCAGATTATCCGCTATGCAGGTTCGTAGGAGAGATGTGCATTTCCCTCGATTAGCGCAGCATTCGGTATCTTGGGTATGTGGACAAGGCTTCACGTCACGCACAAGGAGTCCGTGAGTACTTCTCAAAGCTTTCAAAGAGAGTGGCACCGATGTAGAGGTAGTACCGTGATGACAAAGAAGTTGTTAGAGCAAGCCAGGGGAACACCACTTCGTAGGGAGTCCAAAACCTCCCTTGAAGGTGTCGGTTGTTCTTTATGCTGTGACAGGAAGAACCTCATCCGTCTCACTGGAGGAGGAGGATATGAGGTACCGTCTGGGCGGACAGGGCGACGTATCTCAAATTCACTGATTGTACTAGGAGGATAGGCACGCCATGCAAAGGTAGCAAGTTTTTGTATTTCGGGGCCCCTAGAGACTGAAAGGAAGAAGAGACTGGATGTTGTAGCTTAGGGGCAGCTTCCATTTGGGTGATTTGGTGCACCAGCAGAGCCAGGCACATGTAATGAGCCTTGAGGACTTTATGAGATCACCAAGGTGTGTGCCGTATTTCAAGATCGATCACTTCTGACACGGCAGAGACGCGATGGTAAAGTTTGCTGGGAATCCCCTTTTCCTGTGTTGGTGCGATAAACAGCTGACCGGGGATACTGATTTTGGATTCATTCGATGTGAGCTGCCTGACAACTGTTTCCTCGAGGGATATGAGCACGATGCGGTGTTATTCATTGATGATCACTCCATGAGGACTCGGATTATTTCTTTGAAGACCAAGAGTGAGGTCTTCTAAGTCAGCTTCTGTGATTTCGCAGGCTTCATAGGTCACGTACAGCTCAAGATCAAGTCCCCCGAGCCTGACAATGGGGAGAGTACACCTTGGAGAGTTTGTTGACTATTGTGCGAGGCAAGGTGCATTAGGAGGGGAGCTCACCGTTCTCACAAACTCCCCGTTGTTAACTGTCATGAGAGGGAAGAACAAGATCCATCGAGGGGCCGCCAAAGCCATGTTACATGACTGTGGGTTGCCATTGTTTTTGTAAGGTGAGGCCCGCAACATGTACCGTTTATTTGCGTACCGTAGCCCGCATCGTGCCTTTGGGGCACATGACCTCGTGAGGAGGCTTTTTCTTCGGGAAATAGTTCGATATGGGTCATCTTCGTATCTTGGGTGTATCACATACTCCTACATACCCAAGGAGAAGAGGACCAACCAGAGCCCACCGCAGAAGGGCATTCTTTGTGGGTTGCAGAGAGACCTCCAAGTGCCTTTCGCATTTACATTTCCTCCCCGCAGGAAAGTCGTTGTCGACGAGATGAAGTTCGAGGAGGAGTCAGGGCTCTTAGGAGGTCACGGAGCCAGAGTATCCGGGATCAGCCGACCCTCGAAAGCAGTTGGGGCCGAGGCCGGGCCGGCAGCGGATCCAAAGTGCAAGGTGATCGTGGAGGATCCGGGAGAAGCATCTATGACGATGTCGGGGTCCGTCGCTGGGGAGTGGCTCGCGCAGTCGCAGGGGTGGTGCTGCGGCGCACGCGCAGCACCAGCGAGCAAGCCATCGGGGAGTCCACCGATGGACGCTTTCCACACCGTACCGCATCTGCTGTGTTCAAAGGTGCAAGAGGACAAAGCAGATGGCGCCGGAGTTCTCGTTCCCCGATACGAGGGAGGAGGAGTTTTTATTCTCCACGGGAGAAGTGTGCTCGTGAAGAGGAAGCCCAAGTGGCTTCGTGACACCTTGAGAGATGCCACACCGTCGAGCCTAAAAGGCCGGCCGGAGAGAGCGCACCACTCGAAAGGTTTTGTAGCCATGTTATGTCGGCTACCAAAGATCCTCGACTCCAGCCTTCTAGCCATGAGGAGGCGTAGCCGCGAGTCAAAGCAGGAACCGGGAGAGTGAGGCCATGGCAGGGGAGGAGTATTCTTCTATCATGAAGAATGATGTTTGGGAGGTGGTGCCCAGGCTCCCAGGGCAAATCCGTGTTGGCCTCATGCTTTACAAGGTGTAAAGCATGTCACAGAGGTGGCGCATCGAGAAATTCAAAGCGAGGTTTGTGGCGTGAGTGGTTCTCCCCTGCAGGAGTTATTTATGGAGGAGACCTTTGCTCCCGTGGGTTTCGCAGGGCTTCGATCTCGCTCCATTATATCGATAGCAAGCAGAGATGGGTTGGAAGATCCACCGTATGGATGTGAAGACCGCATTTCCTCAATGGCTTCACATGGTGAGGAGGTAAGGCGACGAGCAAACGATGTAGCGTTTGAGGCATGTGAGTCCCATGTGCTAATCGAAGAAGGCTCGTGTTCGGCGGCCCCGTAGTTGGCACTCAAGATGTATACTTACCGGTGAAGATGTTTCTGCAAAGAGTGAGCATCCGAACCTTTACTACATTGTGATAGTGGAGAAGCCTCTCATTCTCGGTGTTGTGGCGGGGGATGATCACGGCCATGCGTAGAGACTCATAGAGCATCGTAAGAGACCATGCGAGTTTGAGATGGGACATCGTCGATGCATTACTTTTCGTTCGAGGGTGAGGAGGTACTTTTCCGTACGTAAAGTATATTGTGGACATCCTCGTTATCCTTACATGAGTGATTGTAGACCCATGTCGACACCGATGATCACCGATGATCGGAAGAAGCCACAAGCCTTGATTCCGAGTTGGTGGATCCCACATTGAAGGCATACCGATTGGTTCCTCGATGTATCAACACCAGACCGTATATTTGTCGAAGTACCAACACGCGGAGTCGCCTTATGTGTGAGCCAGGAAGGTTCATCGGGTGTCGCAAAACACATTGCTGTGTACCGCAGGACAAGGGATTATGGTCCTGACCAAGGTGCATGGGGATGGAGTGGAGATTACAGTTACACTGATTCCTCACTACAAAGAAGCTTCTGATAGGAATATAATTTTGTGTGGTGTTATTTTGGGTTGGGTTTGCATTGTGCTCGTTATTCAACCAAAGCAAAAGAATAAGAGGCATTGAGTTCTGCCCATGGGAGACATATGCCTACTCAGTTGAAGGTGAGGCCATCAAGCCCCCATGAAGATGTTGCTCGCTTATTTGTCACCATGAGACCCCGTATTTATCAGGATAAATTTAAAGTTGCATTAAACCTCACTGAGAATCCGTGTTTCATGATGTCAAAGCATATCGGGATCAAATACTGTCACATTTTAGACTATGTTCGGGGAAGAGTCATGGAAGCTTTGAGCATATTCCCACCCATGAGCAAACAAGATATACTCACCAAAGCTGCACACGGGCAAGTGGGCACACCATTTCAGAGACAAAGATGTGGTGGTGAGGAAACACCTTCCTGTAAGAGGGAGTGTTGGCCTGGTACCTGAGGATAGGTGGTTCCCTGGGCGTTTTCGATTCAAACAGTGGGGAAAGTGTCCAAAAGAATTTAATTTTTTTCAAAGTGATTCTATAATTTTTGATAAGTTCAATTTAATTTTAAAGTGACTTTAAGTGACAAAGTTGAGTTGTGCTGGACTTTATAAAGTTACAAAGTCAAATTCAATTAGTGCACTTATGATGTTATTAAAGTCTAATTTCAAAGTGACTTTAATAAAGTCAATGGAAAATTAGAAAGGAAAAGTGACTTTGGAAATAAATGACTTATGTCTTTATTAAAGTGGGGTGAATTAAAAAATAGAAAGTGAGATTTAAATGAGTATTTAATCTCAACCCTAGATCTCAATCTATTTCTAAAATTTTACTGATTTAGGATTCCCCCAAAAGTCACTAGTGGTTAGTTAAAGGAGGAAAAGAGAAAAGATCATTCATTCTTTCAAGGAGTTTATCGAGAGAAGGAGACAAGAGAGCAAGGGAGATTTCGAGCAGCTGAGGAAGGAGAAGGAACAAACGTTTCCAAGGCACGCACGATTGTTCCTGTATATGATTTGTGAGAAGTTGTTGTTTTTTGTCGCATCGCTTTTTCTAGACATGTCGATGCTGTACCGTAGTTGACTGGCCGGCAACAAAATCGAGGCAAATTGATGCGTATTTAATGGCTGCACCTACCGCATTCCAAGGAGGTCGACAAAGAAGATTTATCATTGCTTTGCATGCAAAAAGAGGAGGCCGCACAACAGTAAATTAACGTCGTAATTTTTGGGCACGTTTTTTTCTGTTAAAATACGCACAAACATTTATTGTCAGTTCATTACCTATTCGCACATTTTTCTGCTGAGGTTGCACAAGCACTGAACGAGATAAGTTGTAAAAGTTTACTCTGTCGATTTTTCGAATATTTCTCTCACCGTAAAAAGCATTTTTCGGGAAGGGTTACAGCTCTCAAACCTGGTTTTCCCCAAGAGCGTGGTGGGGTTTTTCCAGGGTCATGTCGACCAAAGATTGTCAAATGTGGAACGATCATGAGGCTTGCTGACTTTTTAATTTATTTCAACATTCCGAAAAAATTTCCAGACTCTGTGTTTTCAAGAATTTATTTTACCAGATAAATGTATGGATATGGGAAAGGTATTTAACTATTTTAAATAATAAGAAAAAATCGAAAACCGGGGTGGGAAACTATAAATTTCTACATGAGGGAACAGGATGTTCCCAAGACCACTTTCAAGGTTAATAAGGCTATTTTGAGTTCTTTTTGTGATTCTTCAAGCAATCTGAAATGCACCCGCCACTCAGCCCAGAGGAACCATATCTTTCCGCAACATCTATAAACAAAGTGGCCTGGATGATATATTGATATATAGCGTGACATGGGAGAGCATTCTCAACACATAGAGTAGCATGTTATTTGGAGGAGCAAAGACTTGAGGCAAATAATCCTCCGGCAAAGTAGCTAGTTGGACTGAGATATCTGCACACACAGGGGTGACGAGGTGAGGGTCAATGAGGAGGGTGACTGTGGCCATCGCATTGGCGAACCGAGAAACGTGATGGAACTGTAAGCCAGGGTATCTGTGACTTACCAAGGTGTATAAGTTGTCAAGAGTTTTCCGTGCCTTGTCGTACCTCACAGTATTTGACGAAGAAGGGGGCATTTAGTTACGATGTAACGCAACGAGCCTTCGACAAGTTCAAGTAGGTGATGATAAATGTCCAAAGGCTTTGATTGTTTGATCTCACCACTCATTCGTTCTGGAGTGTGATGCATCGGGGGAGGGATCAAACAATAAGTTGATGCGTGTGGAGGTCACCCTATAGCTGTGTTTAAGCCTTCCGGCATGAGCTACGCAGCAGGGCGCCATATACGACAAGGAGATACCGACCATCATGGCGCTGGCGGGGAAAGTTCGTAGTACTAGTAGGTAACAGTGTTCAAAGGTGAGGACTAACCACAATGTGCCCTGTGTTCTTCAGAAAGTACAACCGCGGAGAGGCAGAAGGTCACAGAACTAGGTCTGTCACTTTGACATTAAGCATGTCAAAGGAAGAACAATGTGGTGTCATACCAAAGTAGGACCAACCGCATTGTCTCCAGTGAGTTTGGATGCGTACTGGAGGGCCTTACCTTTGTATACCCGGGCGTATGTGCTCTTGCTCGTGAGGTTCGGATGACAGTGACAAATGATAGAGCACAAGAGTGATGATGAGATCATCTACTATAGGGATATTAAGATCTTCTGACTGAGGGCTCTCACCAAGAGGAAAGATATTGGCAAAGCTTCTCATGATTCACCATTGTTTGGCCACTGTGGGCGCCCAGCCAAAACCTAGGGTCCACTGGGGTGGAGATGCTCAAGGAAGGGGCCTCAAGGAGGACACGGTATTCTCAAAGACAAGCCTAAGAGCTATTAAGCAACAAGAATAAGGATGAACCATCCAATGTGCTCGTCGTGTTCTCTTCCCATTCCGCAGGGGAAATGGGAGAGGTATTTGCTGGACTTTTAATGCTGTGTTGCCCATGGTGTGTAAGATCAGATATTCGTCGTCGTTGATCAATCGACGAAATATGCAATATTTTTTTCTCCATATCCGCACATTGCTACTGCTGCAGTGGCAGAGCTGTTTCTTCAAGGATATCTTTCGCATTACATGGTCTTCCCCAAGACCATTGTCATGATGTGGATGTACTGCCTGGCGGCTGGATTGGCAGAGCTTTTTCGATCGGTGGGGGACAGAGTTTGGAGACCGAGCACCGCCTACCACCCACGATGGCTGCATGGGCAGACAGAGATAGCAACAAGTGGCTAGAGGCCACGCCTGCGTAAATATGTCAAAGGGCAGAGCATGGCTAAAGTGGTCGCACTTAGAGAACACTGCCACAACAACACACATCACATGTCTACCCGTATGCTCCCGTTCTATGCATTGTAGGCGGTTACTGGCATTATCTTTGCTGATGTGATGTTTATGCCGCAAGGCTCCGGACAAGATTGGATCCAAGAGAGTCGGTGACATCCTTCGAGCTCAAGGATAACATGGCTACAAAGATGTAATCCGACAGAGCCGAGATGCCAATAACGGCCGAGTGGAGAGACAACAGGTAGGGGACTTGGTCTACCTACTGTTATAAATGACCACAATCGACTCTAAAGCATGAGCTTATAGTTCAAGCCCCATTTTTATGGCCTTACAGTACACTTGTGGTTGATTGTGTTCCCCATGAGTTGGAGCTGTCTCTGTTGCTAAATAAGATTCGGTAACACCTTTCACGTATCGTGCTCCGACAGCCATTGGGATAGCAGCATTGTTGACGAGGAGCTCGCTCACGATGACAAGGGGCATTGGCACTATGGCCGAGGCCATTATTGGGATATCGGGGAGAGGCACGCGAAGCAGAATGCCCAAGAGTTCTTAGTGAGATGGAAGAATTTATCGTATGAGGATGCCACTTGGGAAAGTGAGAAGATCTTTACGCATCCATCACTGCGCTTGTCGGGGGTCGGGCGAAATTTTGGTATTCGTATTCTCAATTAGCATGTCAGCTTAATTGGAAATATTAATTTTGATCAATTTTGCCTTATTACAGCGTAGCATGAATAAAGTGAGAAAAATATTAATTAACTCACTTCTAGATAAAATACTTTCCTAAAGTCCACAACGAAATTAAAGAGTGGGTCACAGGCCTTAGTGTCACAGTGATGGCAGAGGGATGTATCACGGGCAGCGTGGGGGTGCCCAGCCCCCACGAGATGAGGCAGACACCGTGGCCAAGGAGCACGGGAGGAGGTGGGGCCCAGAGAGAGAGACCTGGGGCTGTTATAAAAGGAGAGAGCCCCCTCATTTGGTCATTCATGTTTACGCATATTGAGCTGGGGTCATTTTGACTCTGGAGCATGTCGCTATTTAGTTGCCCCTCATGATCGAACAAAGGCATCGAGTGTCTTTCGTTTCTCGAGATCCCACCTCTGTGCCCCCGAGAGACCTCGAGTGCTTGCTCCTGGTGAGGTAGTTTCACCGCATTTCATGGCATGTCTTTATGTTTCCAGTATCTGGGAGAGCAGAGCCAGCCAGGAGACTCTGTGGCGCCCTGAGAGGGAGGATGCGTCCTCTTCTGAGGGAGCTCCAGAACAACACGGATGATTTCGCCGGGAGGACTGAGCAAGGCCAACCCTGCCTATTGGAGGCATTCGGGCAGCAAGAGGTCAAGGAGCCTGGAGGATTTCATTCAAAGCACTGTGTGATGTCTGGGAGGACAGCGCAGATCCCCGGCGCAGGCATTTTCGGTCGACCATTTCGAAACGGCCTTCCGGGCTTTTTTCCGGGCATTGTGAGTAGAGGCCGATTCCGCAGTTTCTCACTTTTTTTCCCAAGTAGGCATGGGTCATCCGGGGACCATCTTGTTCCAAAGAGTAGCAAGAAGACAGAAGCCCAACAGTTGTACTCTTTGGACGCGTAGCAAGAGAGCAACCATTCCATTGATATTTCATGAGTATTCCTACACACTTACCGTGCAAGTCGCAGGTGCCATCACTCCGATCACCTCTTGTACTCATTTCTATTTCTCGCATAATAAAATGGGTTTCCGTATTCTCTCTATTTCATGTGTATCTACTTCTCATGTTTAGTTTTTACATTTTCGTATTCGTTGTTTCGTTTTGCATCATTGCCTACCTTCTTCTTTCGGGATATTACATAATGCACTTAGGAACATCGTGTCCTGAAAAGAATCTAACAAAATGGTGAAGGCAAGCGTTGCGCCAAGATACCTTCAAAACATTAAACAATCTCGCTTCCAAATCGGCCGAAGACGCACAATCTTAACCGTCTGAAGCACAACGGGAGGTGAGGTTGACCGTTCGAGAGCATTGTCCGAGAGCGACCGCAGAGAAATACTCCGCTTCTCAGGCCGATTAGGCGTTGGGTTTCAACTTTGCGCGCTTTCTATCCACGTCGAACATTGCATGAGAGCTTGCACCCGTGGTACTACTTTTTGTCGAACCGCAAGGGGATCATGAGCGCCCGACCACCGTAAACCAAGAAAAATATTCAAGGAGAACCACCAAAGATATGGGAGAAGAGTGATGTATTAACCCACCTCGGGTTATATTAATAACACACATATATATATCGCATTCAATGCCGCGTGTTTGCGCCCACGTCGGTAAGCACACGAAGAGGTGAGGTGCGCGTTGAATCCAAGGGAAGACATGTGTGTGGAGAAGCGGCCAAGGCAGGGAGAAGCAAGTTCAAGCAGAGCGAGCTCGGCGAGAGCAGACTACGTTAATGAGCGAAAGACAGCAGAGAACAAAAACAATTTGGTTAAAGTAGCAAACGTTAATGAGCGGATGTTATCACGGCCCTCGGAAAATGAGCACGAAAATAGACTAGTGTGATGCGAGAGCTCAAAGAACAAATATATGAATGGCTAAAAACAAACATAGAATCCGAAATGCTAGGGCTCATTCCACGTTTTTGGATACCATGTTAAAACATATGTTTGCAAACACACAAGAATAGAAATGACAAAGATAAGCGCAGTTGCTATTACCATTAATATGATGTATATTTATAATACAATGCGAGGTGACTTGGACTTCCACATTCCAAGGTCATCGGGACTCTTTTTGTCCATTCTGCCTCCACACCTACCCATATAGGATTAGTGTCCAACACAAACATTAGCCCCAAGATCGGCAAACGCACACCACTCGCAAGGAAACGTGCCTTCAGGAAGCACCATTTGCGGCATCACATCAGAGGCCTTCTCAAGGCCCGAAATTGGGCCCGTGATAGCTCGTTGGAGCTTTATCCCGCATACTTTCCAAATATACCCTTTTTTTTATGATTGGAGTTCGTTTGCCTTGTCAAAAGTTGATTCTCCCAAACCTGGTCAAAAAAGTGTTGAATGAGGTGCGTAAATGTAGAGTGTTGTTGTAGGCGTAATGCGTAGTGTCAAGTGGCAGTAACTTTTGAAGGCTCCTTCAACTCCCGTATTTGAGCTCGTTAGCTCATTGGAAAGTTTCCTCATTCTATGGCTTGACTTATCACAAGTGAATTGGACACCTGAAATTAGGAGAAAACTCGATTTTCCTGTCACCTCCGTAAGGGTAACCTCCCGAAGACCCGCATTTTTGAATTTCTCCAAAACCGTGACACTCGTGTAAAACCTAATAGAAGTTTTTTCTTCCTTGATCCACATGACAAAAACCACTCTCATCTTTGTCAAATACATCTTTTTTTGTCGAAACACAGCCAGAAGAAAAAACTCACCCAAGGAGTGGCAAATGACTAATTCTTTGGAATGATTTCTTAAAAATGATGGAGACATGATCTTATGAGTTGGAATGGCCTATACTTTTACCGAGCACACCACCAGCTCTCCGCTCAAATGTCTCGTTTCCATGGCAAACCCTAACCTTAGTGGGAGAGGAAATTAGGTTTAGTGTCAGAACAATGATGACTTTAATGCCCTTGGAGAAAAATAGTTAAGAAAACGGGTTTACATTAATGATAATGACAGAGATGAGGTGAAAGCAAAGTAACACATGATGGGGATGTAACAATATTAACAACTTATGCTCTCATGAAAATTGCGTTGGTGCTGGCTCGCTGGTATGAAATATATGAGCAGAGAATGTTGCCTCATCCTTCAAGCATGAATCTTGCACATTCCCGTGATACATGAACTCGATACAAGAACTCGTTGTCTCACATAAATTCGGTGCTATCTCAAAGGATACATGAATTTGGTGCCATGAAACTTTTGTTGTTGTCTCAATACTGTGCTATCTCGTTGATACATGAATTGCCACAAGAACTTGTTGTTGTCTCAATATTTGGTCCTATCTCGGCTTATGATGTTTAGTGATATGATGTTATCTAATTATGATGTTTTGGCACAGTTGTTATGATCAAGGCTTCTGCGGAAGCTTCTCTCTCCTCGATCCCGCTCTCCAAAACGCGCTCCGGCTCGGGAGCTCTTTGGGAGCACCCTAGAGCGACCTCCGAGCTCGAAAAACACTCCCCGCCCTCGGATAGACATGAGCCCCTGGGGCGAACGCTCGAGTGCTTTCCCCCCATTAAAAAACGCTTCGGGAGCGTTAATGCGAGCGCCGAGCCGCCCGCTCCCGAACGCTCCCCCGGCGCACATTTCGACGTCAAATTTCGATTTATTTTATGGAGTGGAGCAGTAAATAAAAGCCCATCCTCCTCATTTAGTTTTTATTATTATGAAGCCGATGAGAGCAAGATAGAGACAAGAGCTTTAGAGTTGGAGAGCGTAGTTGGAGAGAAGGAGAGCTTGGAGAGTTTGGAGAGCTAAGAGACAAGAGAGAGTAGAGCAAGCTCAAGAGAGCAAGTTTGCAAGAGGAGGATTGTATGAAAGGGGGTAGGTCTTCTAATCCAGTTTTTTTATTTTTCAGGAATTGTTTTTAAGTTGTTCAAAAATGAAAACCTGATTTTTTTTCTCAATGTTGCATTCTAGTGTGTTGAAAAGTGAAAAATTGAATTGTTTTTTTCCCCTATTTCCATTTGGCATTCTCTCCATTTTTTTTGTAGGCTAGAAACTTGAAAACTCGAAACTTGAAACATCATGGCTATATGTATTAGGGGATTTTCTTCTTCATGTTGGTTCCTTTTCAAGCAATAAAGGTGTTGGAGAGTAGAAGAAAGAGGCCCATTAGAGAAGAGGAGGAATGAAAAAGTGGGTTATACTAGATTTGATGAAAATCAAGAGGGAGGAGGAGTATGTTGAAGAGGAAGGGGGAGAGGAGAACATGAGGAAGGTCAAGATACCTTGAACTAGCAAGACCAAAGTCAAACAACTTTGTGGAAATATGTTCGGGAGGGAGGGAAAGGTGGTGGAACCAACAAATTTCTTTGCCCCCATTGCAATAAAGAATACACTAAATTACAAGCACCCGTGCTGCATGGGCACCTTTGTGGGAAAAATGCTAGGTGATGGAGACAAAAATCTAGAATCAAAAATTGTGTAAGTGTCCCAGCACGAGAGAGAAATACAGAAGAAGAGGAGGTCGGGCCTACGTAGACCTTAAGATCTAGGGGTTTCACTGGGATTCTTATACACCATCAGTCCATCAGCATCACATAAAGAATTCCATCAACTTCCACAGCAGTTGGATATGGAGGCTCACCCGGACCAAACACTCTCAAGGCATAGAATCCATATCCACGACGAAGGTTGTAGGAATGATGTGGATTCAAAAAAATTTCCAGTTTCTATATGTGTGTGGGGTTATCTACCATTCTTTTCGTTTCAACGATTGGCATGGAATGGTTTCGCCATTAATGATGCCCTCAAAGAATACGAGCCCCGGCAGCACGCTGCTGCCGCAACCATGGGACTTGATCATGAAAGAGCTGAAAATAAACAATTCTTTGGCTAGAATGACAAATTCTTGGAATGAGTACATGGGGTGTTAACGTGACAACTAGGTCCAAACCATATTAAGATGCTCGTATTTAAGAGGCTAATATTTTTGTTGGATTCTTCATAGAGGTGTAAAATCCATATAAAATATGTCTTAATCCGATGAGCGTAACTTATATTTTGAATTTATTATTTTTAATGAATTATATGTGCAAGGTCGGCCAGCTTTGTAATGTAGGTCGATGTCGTTACCGTATGTGTCACACACCCTCATGATGGATATATATACAAGAAAGCGATATCATCATCATCACAACTCACACTCTCTCTACCGCCGAAGGAGTACTAGCCAACAAGAAGGACGACTTAATCCACACGGTGGAAGACGAAGAGGACAACCGTACTGGCCAAGCTGGGCACGGATTTGTCGGGCCGGCTAGGTTTCGTTAGCACTTTGACCGCCGTTGACTTTGGTCAACGTTGGTCCAAACAAGCTGGAAAATTGGTGGAAGGTTCATTTATGAAGGCCGTACTACTCCGGCACAAAAATCGAGGTCGTTGCTGACCGTTTTGTCATGATTTCTTGCAGGCTTGTCGTCCTCGTTGCCACCTTTTCGCATTGTGGCCGCTGACGTGCAGTTGGACTTGGGCGGGACTCATTCATCGTCGGAGGGTTGTTGTGACACATGTCGGGCCGGGCCGACCAAAGGAGACTTTCATTGCTGAAGTGATTCGTTGACCGTCGAAACGAATAAACACATTTTTCTCGTTTCCGATTTGTCTTCTTCCTCGTAAGATCTTACGATATGTTCTATCCGCATTTGCTTACCTACTTGTAAGGATTGCCGAAATAAAAGTGAATACTGCTTTCTAGCATAGAACATCTACAAAACTTACATGGTATCGAGTCGAGGTGAAGACAAACTCAATCTATGTTAATCATCATCGTGGAAATGGGTTCCACTAGTCTTGAATTTCAAGGAGAACAGACAAGCGATCGAAGGAGTGACTTCCATCCTCGGAAGACAGATAGTTAGATCTCACTAGAAGATCATGATCTCCTGGATCATGTGACGGTGGAGGATCTGGAACCTCCATCCAATGCCTCTGTTGTCATTGCTAGGAACAAGTATAAGAAGGGGAGAAATCAAAGCAAAGTCGTCGACTGTGTGAATCCATCTATAAATAAGAGTCCTGCTGCCTACATATTCGAACTAGCAATATCCAAGGAGATGTAAAGACAAATCGATACTTATGTTTCAAGTAAACAATGTAAATCATGTTATTCCTCAAGAACAAGTTGAAGAATATGAAGAAGGGCTTAGATGAGTCTCGTTTCAAACTTTTTTCCGTCGATCGCAAACCAGAACCATCTCAATAGCTATCGGGGAGATAATACCGCATCGTGAGATTGTCTTTACCGCACTTGGAGGACTTCCATAATATAATGGCAAGTATTCACACCACTATTCCCAACAATAATGTACCATTCTCAGTCTTGATGAGCTTCTCACAAGATGTATGCAAGAAGAAACAAGGATGAAGGAATTGACAATGAAAGAAAATGCCGCTTGCGAGCTATTCTAAAGAAGAACCTCCGGTGGTTCAAGGACAAAAGAAGGACTAAGACTCAAGAGAAGAAGGGTAAATGTTTCACTCCGCTATAGGCTCGGACACCATGCTAGAGAATGCCCTTCAAGGAGATTCTCCCGATAAGGACGATAACAACAACAACCGAAGGAATGGGAATCAAGAAATGACAACGAAAGGAAAGAGGAAGGCTCACTTCGAGGAAACAATCAACCTTCTAAGAGGTCCGTAAATACTGTGTATGAGGAGTCTAATGTTGTTGATAAAAGAAATGAGCATATTCGCACCGCCTTCTCACCGTATCTCTCGCTCGACACGATGGATGTCCGGCTAATTGATAGTATGTCTTCGAAGACATATCACCTATCTGCTGTGCTAATTTTCTCACATGGCGAGTGACACTAATCTAGAAATTATCCTAGGGATAATGCCACTTATCCTGGGAAGGGACCGGGATCGTGACCCTTCACTCGTCTCAAGGACAAGTCTCCGTCTACAAGATGTACTCTATGGGGCCTAATTGAAGAAGAACCTCGTGTCCGTATCCGCCATGGAAGACAAAGGATTCAATGTAACTTTCTCGATGGAAAGGTGCTCATGTGGGAAGAAGAGCTTCAAGGAAGCTATCTCAATCGGTTCTAGGGTTGGTACACCATCGTTGAAGATCCGTTGGGAGCTGGTGACTTGTGATACTATCCGAATAAACCGAATTTATGGCACCGTAGATTTGGAAAGCCTTTTCCGAAGCAAGGTGTGTATGTAGCATTGGCCGAAGAACATAACATAACAAGGGGACCTTTCTTTTCCCTCAAGTGTCACAAAGACATCCGAGACATTGCAACTTCCTACCCTTTCCGGTATTGCTCCGTAACATCCCTTTTCGGGGGATGGTTTCTTACTATATGACATTTATCGATGACTTTCCCGCAAAAACCTCGGATCTTTTTTGAGGAAGCCATCAAGCATCAAGTCCGGAAGGATGCCATGCATGAAGAATATGAGTCTATTATGAAGAATGATGTCCGGGATGTGGTCCCAGACCGAAGGACAACCGTTGTTACCGCGGAATGGCTTCCACAAAATCAAACATGGATCCGATGGGAGTGTCAAAAGCCAAGGGTGTTGCCTACATGTCGGTGGCTTCTCTCAAAAGGAAGGAATTGACTTTAAGATGATATTTGCACCTCGTGGCACGATATACCACCATCCGACTTAACCAGGCCCTTGTCGCTTACGCAAGGATGGAGTCCTCACTCGTATGGATGTCCGTACCGCATTTCCGCATGGTGCAATAAAGAAGAGGTGTATGTGGAACAACCTTCCGAGATTTGAAGTTCAGATCGGTGGACACTTATGTCCGTGTTGAAGAAAGCTCTATGGGTTAAAGCAAGTACCCGTGCTGGCACGAAAGGATGATAGTTACTTGGATGAAGCTAGGGCTTCACCAAGTTGGGGCCGTTTTCCATCCGAACCTACCAAGGTTGTGAAAGAGAAGCCCCTCATTCTAAAATATATGTGATGACCCTTCCCATCGGTGACAAAGACCTTCATTCATCACGAGAGGGAGTTGCCGTCGACCTTGCTTAAAGGGGACCCAGGACCGATGCATCTATTTACGAGGGCCTGAGAACCGGCGGAGACTTGGGAGACATTTTCCTTCGGCGAGCATGCTGGGTTTTAAAAAGATCGTATCGGTGGACCGAAGTCCGTGCTGACCGATGGAACTAGTCTTGGTGGTGCTGAGACAACGTTGGTCAGCCCGTCTCACCGAGTATCGTGAACTCATAAGGACCCCGATGTTCTCAATGAACACTTGTTCGAACATATGTCATATGAACACTTTGAGTCAACACATGGTCGACGCAATATTCATCGGGCTGGTGCGAAGAAACCTTAGAGACAGCCCTGAAAGGGGTCATTGCATCATGGGTCGAGACACCGTTGCAGGCGATTACTCCGGATACATCGATGCCGATCGGGCTGCGAAGGTGGTGGACTCACATAATATCTGGATGTTACTTCACAGAAGATCCTGTCAAGGTAACTAAAGTCGCAATGGAGCACCCCATGAAAGGCCAAACAGACTGGACACAAGGCTCGAAGCAGAAGTCACTGCTGCGAAAGCTCCGCAGCCGTTCGGAAAGAAGGGCAGATGCCACCGTTATCTTTTGTGACAACTGTAGGGGGTATTCATTTGTCATAACCCTGTTCCACGATTGATCCACATGTTGACAATGCACCACTTTATCCGGGATATGGCAAGGCCTGAGAAGCTGTAAGGCTCGACCACATAGAACCGATGAGCGTGTCGTTGGTTATTCTCATTAATGTCTTTGGGCCGCAAGTTCCTAACCTTCGTGAGAATCTTGGAATTATGGAAAGACCCTATGATGTGGGTCCCTGTTGGACAATGAGCTCGTGGAGCTCGGGGGCTTTGTGAGCTTCTTGGAGCTTATGGGCAACCACAAGGCTAGGTCACAAACCCTTGGTGGTGTGCTTGGACCCCAACGTTGGGATTTTTGTTGTTCACCCCTTGCTTCTTCTGGGTGTCTCCGTATGCATCCCACCCATTGAGTTCGTGCTCATGGGGCAATTCTCATTTGGCCAATGAGTAGTGGTGCGGTAGGAGACTATTAGCAAAGACCGATGGACGCATCGCAGATTGCCGTACTTATCTAGGATGCATACTCTTATCCAACCCACTCTGATCTCGGGATTTCAACATTTATGTCCTTCAGACCTCAAATCGACTCATGGCCGCCCTGTGGGGATGATGTCTTTGGTGGACCCACCCACTGCTTCCGAACAGTTAGCCACAGCAAGTTTCTAAGGACACCACCATGTTGATCACACTAGCGAGATGAGTTCTCAGAAGGAGAGGGAGTGTTAACTTGGCGAACTAGGTCCAAACCTTATATTAAGATGCTCGGACAAGGAGGCTAATATTTTTGTTGATTCCCTTTTCCGAGGTGTAAAATCCATATAAAATATGTCTTAATCCGAGAGCAAGTAACTTATATTTTAATTAAGGCTTTTTAATGAATTATATGCAAGGCTCACGCGCTTTGAAGGAGGTTCGAATGCCCAAATGTATGTGTCACACACCCTCATGATGGATATATACACAGGAAAAGTTGGAGAGATTTTCATCATCATCACAACCTCCACATCTTCCTCATCAAGGAGCATTGTTTACCAAGAAGGACGAATTAATCTGGTCATCACAGAAGGACGCAAGAGGACAAACTGTATTTGGCCAAGCCGAAGTATTTGACGATGCTATCAGGGGTTTCGGTGAAGACCTTGACCGGGTCATGATTTTGGTCAACGCTTTATCTAAAACAAGCGAGGTAATTGGTGGAAGCACCATTTATGAAGGCCGTACTACCTCGGCACAAAAAACGAGGTCAAAGGGTTGACCAAGCTGGTCAGTTATGCGACTTTTAGTTTGTTGTCTCGTTGACTTTTCAAAAAGATTGCTGACTTTGGCAGAGTTGACTTGGTTGACTCATCTACCCATGAGGGTTGTTGTGACACACACACATTTAATGGAATAAGGAGACTTTTGCCGGTTGAAGCATCTCCTGCTGACCCAGCCAAACGAATAAACACATTTTTTCCCGTTTCTCGATTTGTCTTCTCTCAGAAGATCTACTTACATGTTCTATCTGCGTATTCTTTGCTTACCTACTGTATGATTAAGCCGAAATAAAAGTGAAATCGTTTCCAGCATAGAACATTCACAAAACTTGCTGTGTGTCCATTGTATTTGATGGATGGACCAATGTAAAAGGAATGCCACTGATAAGTGTTCGGTTGTGTCGCTAGTGGTGCAATATTCTTCTCAAGACAGCAGATTATTCGTACAAATTCAAGACCTAAGATTAAATATCACAGAATCATTACTTGAAATAATGGAAATACCGGGTCATACAATGTGTCATCCAAGTCAACATCGATAATGCTGCTAACTCGTAAGGCAATAAGAGCAATTATTGAGATAAATACTCCAACATATTTTTTGGTCCGGTGTTTGTTTGCTCACTAATGAACCTTGATGCATGATATCATTAAAAATAAAACAACCTCAATTCAAATGGCTTTGGTGATTTGTATATATAAAAAAATGATAAGATTTATTACAAATCATAGCAATACCCATGGGTTTTTCCATACTCACTCCAAAATGGAGTTGTTGAAGATAGCAAAGACTAGATTTGCTAGTTATTACCTTCACCTTCAGCATTTTTGAAGGCTGGTGTGTGTGTAAGAGAGTCATTGGCCGCAATGGCATCAAACCCACACTCCACAGTATTAACAGATGGGCAACGTACAATAGTTGATAGGCAAGGTTTTGAACATGTGGAGGAGGACCGCTCTTTGACCCTTTGTTTTGGGCACGTGTGAGGAAATTTTAAATTTCACTGCTTCATTTATCACATGATTAGTTTTTTCTACATGTATAAACCGGGGTGTTGATCGTGATAATACATAAATGGATGACAAGTTGGGCCAACAAAGATGTTGTTAAGGATAATGATCCCAATCATGCAATGATTCATCACCTGTGTGTGGTCAGAATAAACTCAATGTTCCACTGACATGCCCTTGCACACATTCTCATGCCAAAATACTACTCTCCATATTGGTTGGGTCAACCTCGCACCGGAGGTGGGTTAGGATCAAACCTCACAGCTGCATCTGGTGAGGGCACAAGAGGGGTACATGAAGGCATTAGACAAGTTGTCCCCTTTGTTGTGAGGAGGTGTTGGATGTTTTAATAGGGTGCGTATACTTCATTGCACCGGTAACTTGGTTCTTTCCATGCAATGGAAGACAAGAGATGCCGTATTTGATGCTCTCACATGGTGGGAAGCATGGTGGCAACATGGGACTTTTTAAGCAAAGTTGCAAAAAAGCTCTTTCACAAGCCAGAATACTTCTTCTCACAGAGAGGTGTTGAGCAACTCATGCCTTCATACATAATGTGAGAAGAACAGCCGAATGAAAACCGAGCCGAAAGTTTTGTTTATGTGCATTACAAATCTCAAAGCCTGAGTCATTATCAGGATCAGCATACAGGATCAATCATATAAAGTCTCACGCGAACCCAAAGGATGATAATTCCGAGGACAAGACTGGTATATATGTGGAAGAATCGAAGAACTTTGAGGGATGATGATGAAGCATCAAAGCAGCTATGCCACCACCATACGTACACCTATCACATCCGCAGAGTGTTACAAAGTGGTGCCGTGCTTGATATCCAACTATTGTTCCTTTGTAGATTCAGCCTCCACCTACATCCTCACGTTGCCCTTCGCCCTCATAGTCATGGTCGGGGATGTGATACCTTTGAGAGTAATAGAAGACCACCATTGCCTGTGGTTCTCACAAATTAGACATTTCTTGGGCGTGGCAAGGGACTAAAATAATAGATAAAGTTAGATTTGTTGTTTACTAGTCTTTTTCTATTTTCTAGCAGTTTTTATCTTTTACACCGTTGAACAATGAAACTTGGACTTTTCATATTTAATGACAATTAAGTTTGAAGTTTGAATTTGAAAGGTGAAACTTCTTGAAGTTACATTTATAAGTTAGTCATTATGAATTATGAATATGGATGCTTCATGAAAGCTATATGGTGATCAATGAATCAATGATATAAATACTATATATCAATGATGATAAATGTTATATATTGAATTTTGAAATCAATGAATCAATGATGGATAAATGATATATATCAATGATGATAAATGTTATATATTGAAATTTGAAATCAAATGAATCAATGATGATAAAGAAGTATATTTACGTATACTGGGACTAAGAGTCAATATGTTGTATGTTTCCCAACTTGTGGGCGTTGTTGATGAAGATTATAACTTCTGGTTGATTGATGTTATATGGTTCAATCTATGTTTTTTATGTTTTTTTATGTCTAATTCATCATTCTCACATGCTTTTCTTTGTTGACATATATGCATCAAAATATAAAAATATATATATTTAAAAAAAATTCTTCCCAAACGCTCCGACCGTGTTTTCTTGAAAATGGCGCTTCCCGCTCCCGCTCCCCCGCTCCTAAGTAACCATGGGATGTACAAAGTAATTCAGTTATAAAATAAATGTCTCTTTGTTAATTAAATCAATCCTGATATCTTAAAATTCATCCTCATAATCGCATGGGGTGCATCCAACTTGAAAAGATCAAATTATGCTCTTTCAACATCGTCAGCTTGCTTGAAAAAGTATGCATCAGGTATAGTGGACCATGACCTGCTAGAACTACCAAGAAGGCTCCAAGGATTAAGAAGGAAGCTCTAACTAGACAAAGCAATGGAATCAAAAAGGTTTGTCAAAATATCAAAGGCATGTCTTAAAATATGAAGTCTTATTAATTCTCTTTTGGTAAATCCAATCTACACTATCAACATTTGTTGTTTAGCTCTCTTGAATCTTAAAAGATTCTTTATCAAAGTGATTCATCATCCATGAATCTACCCACCCCAGGACATTCAATTGTCCGCATGAAAGGAACCCCAGAGGCTCGAAAAGCCCTAACCTAAGGGTATGTTGATAATGTGTGAAATGTGTAGTACCGAATATAGAAACCTCATCGTAGTATCTTGATTTACTTCTTCACTGCTTTGATTTAATTAACAAGTTATTTTCTTCGAACTATTCAAGAAATATCAAAGTAAACACAATTGCACCACATATATGTATCATTTGATGAAGTATAACGCACATATGACAAAGAACACAGCTTTTTTTTGGACACAATGTCCCTGCAAAAACCCAATGCGAAAAAACCTATATAACAACTCTTTGATGGCTAGACATACGGTATTATCCGAATACAATCATGGCACCAAGAGTGGTTTTCTGCAATCTGAGAAATCATGTCGAAATGTACCTCTAACACTCCTGCTTAAAATATGGTTGATTCGCTGAGGCTTCACACTCTTTGAATAATGTTGAATATGAGCCCTTTCCGGCCCACCGGAAATCCCAACACCGACCTCTCCCAACATCGTTGCACTTACCAGAGCCCCCCGCACAACACAAGTTCCTCCCACGTCACCCTCTCGTCTGGGCACGGCTCGCGTCACCTTGAAGGGCTGCAGGCCACTCTCTCAGACCGCTCTACGTGACCCTAGTTGGGCTCATATGCGTCCCTCCTATTGGGTCTCGCATTTGTTCGGTATGAACTCCGTCACAGGGTTTCGCCTTGATCTGAATATCCTCGCCGACCGTCTCTTCACCAGCATCGTAAGTCACCAAAATTTCTCAAAGAACAAATGTCACTTCAAAATTTCGACTTAGCTCAAGTGCTATCGATCTATGTGTGTTCTCCAACCCATTCAACCCTTTAATACTTTTTTCGTTGAGAAATCAACGTCATGATCTAATCTCTAATCAACTCGCTAAGATTAGAAAAAGCACTTGATCCATGTTACTAGAACATTCTCACCCACATATTTAAATTAATTTCTTTAATTATTTAATTTCCCTGTTGTATTCTAGGGGTCTCATTAAAATAATGACTTATTGGAATAACTTCACACCGGGTGGAATTTCTCCAAACTCACGGCGGTGGTCTTGGAGATCTCATGTGTCCTAGTAAAAGCATATTTCTGTGACAGAGTTGCCTGATACAAAGTGGTTAATGTCATCCACACCTCATAGGACGTCTTCTCGCAATATGTGGAACCACATGGACAGCCACCTCCATCTAAGGATCAAGCATTTAGCCCACGCCTCGATTTTTCATTAAACTTCACTAGAAGAGCAAGATCTGTTGGAACAACCAGGATGTTCTCTTTATATGATCTCTTAAAGTGTCATATTCTTCAAGGACCGACAAGATTTCCGCTTAGGATGGCAAAGTTAGACACACCCGTCTAACCTATCCTCGTATCCGTCAATCCATGCGGCCATTCCCGTTTTCAAACTGTCAAGCAAGTTCTCTTCTCCCTTCTATCATCGTTACACCTTTTAAAGAAAGATTCGGATCTCGGGTTTCAAGAGGAAACCCTTCTAGGATTATGATCCTCTAACAAATGATTTCTCCAAATCCTTCACCAATTTTGCTCGAATCGACCTCCTCCCACACCCTACCCACTTGATCGGTCTTGATGGTTAGAAAATCGTTCGAGGAATTGTTCCCTCTTACTTGTCAACTTCGCTAGCACTGTTCACACTTGGGTCACGTTCCTCACCAAAAACTTCGACCGTAAACCCGCACTTCTAGCCACGACAACGTTAGATGAACGTCACTCCTCTCGTTGTTAAATCACTAATATTGTTATCTAATCTCTAATCAACGACTAAGATGAAAAGACTTGATCCATGACAATGTTACTTAGAACATTCTCACCCACATGTTTAAATTAATTTCTTTAATTATTTAATTTCCAAGTTAGACTTGTGGTTCCATTAAAATAATTAATTTATCAATAACTTTCACTTCCAAAATTTTCCAAATCCATTTCGGGTCTTTGAGATTCAGATAAACCAGCACCTCCAATAAAGTTTCTAGGTAGCCTATCCGAGAAGTTACCCAAAAATCTTAACATGAAACCCTAAACCTATTTAGGGCTATTAATGAAGAAATTGTTGTACTAATTGATATATCGATAATGTCGTGTTCGAGATTTGGTATGATCACAAAATTTAACTTATTAGAGTTAAATGATACTTTTCAAACTTCGAACCTTTGAAGTCTTGATATAATAAGGGTTTGCTTTGATAATGAACCAAAACCCTGTGTTTTGCTAGGTCTACAAGCAAAATCCTCATTATGAAAAAGTCCTGGAATGAAACCCTGGTACATGTTCCTTCGATCAATTCCTAGCTTGGCCTAGGTCAATGTATGTTTGATATATTAAATATTATCTAATTCATATGATATTCTTACACATGAGGGTAATTTCTAATGGTCATAAGTCCTAGGGTTTGGAGACAAGCTCCTAGTCAAAGTTTGATGTTCTAGGATGATGTTTGAAAAGTCTGTGGTTTTTGTGTATCTTTGCTGATGTTCTATGTTTGATGCAACTTTACTTTTATCCCAATATCGCCGCAATCATACAAACAAGAAAGTAAAATGCGTATAGAAATATACTGTAAGAGATCACCATAAGACAAGCAAAAAATAAGCAGCATTACCACATCAAAGAAGATGCTTCAAACTGAATAAAGTCTCAACATGGTCGCCCAACCCGAAGTGTCACACAAACTTTCACAAGATAGCTAGATCAAAAGGAACAAAAGTCAACGTTTGTCCTACCAATGGTCAATCATTAAAAACAACAAAAGAACAAAAAAGTCAACGCAACCGTATTTAAAGTCACCCGTCAACATTGATTTTAGTGCCAAAAAAATGTGGACTAGGGAAATTCAACTTGACCAAGTTTCGGCTCGGCTTTGACCAAGCGTTGACCAAAGTCACGTCGGTCAAATATGCTTAAAAACCCTAGGCCGAAACATAAATCTTCTGTTTGCCTTTCCTACTTGGGGATGAATAAGAGACTCCAATAGATGATCAAACCAATCGATGAGGAGAGAGAGTGATGTATGATGACCTCCAACGTTTGACCTATTTATATCCATCAAGAAGGGTGTGTGACACTAAATCGGGGCTTCAAGCTCATTTCATTTCAGTCGATTCGCACATATTTTGAATACCCAAAACAAATGTTCGCTCTCGATCAAGATGATCTTAGATCGATCTTACACCTTCTCCGAAAGAGGAATCCAATAAAAATATTGGCATCTTCATTCCGAGCATCACAACATGCGCTTTGGACTCAGTTGTCCAAAATTACCACCCTCTCAACCAGGGCGAACTCCATCCACCCAAGCATCCAAACATTGTGTATCATCCCATCGTAACTTGCTTTTGGCCGGCTTCTTTATGTCGAAACAAAAGTGGGTCGTGGCCACAAAGATTATTCTATCGACAAATTCACAAATTTCGTGAGGTTCGAAACGGCTCAGACTCGTTATCTCATACCAACTCGAAGTTGGTTTATTCGACCCAAAGTCGATGAGGAGGTCCAGCACCCACCACTGATCCCGTATCAAGTGGTTGGACCCTGCCATCCTAGACAGAGAGTAAGACAATCTCCGATGTCCAAATTCCGTATTTAAGTACGGGTCTTCAGCTTTTCTCACCTCACCGCCAAATGAGGGTACTTCCCATGACCGTGGACTCAATGGCAGGGAGCCAAGACGTGGGTACAACATCAAGAGGTGAACCAACTCAACATCATACTGCAAAAGGAAGCACTGCTGGTTACCAGCAAGCCTAGCCCTGTGTGTGCTTATAGCTCCGAGAAGCCATCCCTAAAGCCCCCCCCAAAGCCCTGCAGGCTTCACTGTCCACAGCATTCCCACAGCAATGCTCATCAAATTCCATATTCTCATTTTGGTTGCTTTCGCTAAACTTGACCTCCCTGGTGGGCTTTGTGACTCATCATTTTAACATGATTGAATATCATTGCCGCTTCGCCGTACCACATATCCCGTGATAAAGTGGTACCTAATATCAATATGTTGATCGATCGAACACGAGATTCTCGACAATCAACCCCACTCCTGCGATTGCAGAGCATCATGGTGGTATTCAGCACATGCCTGGGCCACAACTCACCGAAGAGCTGGCAACCAACCAAGCTCACACAAAAGGCCATACCGCCGCAATGTATTTGCCTCTCCATGCTCACAGCCACCTACTGCTTTTCACCATCCACATATCTAAGTAGAACCAAGTGTGAAGTGTGATCCCAGATGTGTGCTCATTATCCACCAAGAATTTTCAAAACTTCAATCTCTGCATCAAGATATCCATGGAGTGTCACGTTCACAGTAGTATTCCACCTATGGTTTATCCCTGCCCAAGAGAGCCCAATGTACTGCACCAACCTAGTGAATGTGACAGAGGTTCAACCACAGTGTTGACCCGTTGTTCACTCAGAAAACATACGTCCAACGAGGCAGCCCGCTCAGAAACATCGTGCCCCCCACGAGTTGGGATGATACCAAGAGATTTACACACAAAACAATAGTCACTACGCACACCAAATTCTTAAAGTTGAGCTCTACTCATATTTTTCCATACGTACTTATAATCCACCATTCCGCATCTTTCCCGTAAGTTTTCACAATATATTTTCTCGAGAAAATCCCCGCTAGGTCTACTTTCAGACCTCCACGCTCAGAAGTAATGCATCACTCCCAGTTCTTCATTCAACTCACAGAACGAGCTCCTCGCACCGATGATGAGAGGGCTTGACCCATAGGAAGAGGTCGTCCACACAACACCGAATGAGAGGTTTTCTCAACAACTTTTAGGCGTTTGATCAACATTACTACGAGTGAAGCCCAGCCTTCATCAAATAGCTATCTATCCTCTCGTACCAAGCTCGATAAGCTGATCTGTACCCCACAGAGGGTTTTCGCTCAACCTCGCAAACATAGTATCGATCTCAGACTTCGAACCCCAAAGGTTGCACCACATACACCTCTTTCCTTTATCGACCATGCGTAAATGTGGGTCTTCACCATTTGATGAAGATCTCATCCTCGCGTAGCCGCACAGCCAGACACCTGGACGGCAGCATACTTCCAAGCACAGCAGTAGGTCATCATAGTCTATGCCTTCCTTTTGAGAGAAGCCATACAACCCAACCTTGCCTTTGAAATTTTCAAACACTACCACTTCCATCCATGTTGCTGGATCTTATATGCACACTAAGATGACACCGTTTGTCCTCCTGCTCCTGAACCACATCCCGCACATCATTCTTCATAATGGACTCATATTTCTATTAGCATCCTTCACTGATGCTTTGGCCGCTTCCTCATGATTCAGCTCGATTGTACCATTTTACTTCACGTGGCCGTTAGATACCCTTGGTATCTACCCTGCGTTCGTCGTTCGAATATCCTCGGAAGCCACATGTCTCTCGACATCCTCGAGAGTGTCCGAGCCATGATGGCTTTTCTCTCATCGAAGGAGGTGGATCAACAGTTCACCGTCCTCTACCTGGCATCGCTCTACCCTTTCTGCTTCTTGACTTCAAGCTTGCTTCATGATCTTCCAAATCTGGAAGACTACTACTTTTCCTTGAAGCATTCTCCGTTGCAATGATCGTGGCATATCTCCTACTTCCCCTCTTCGAATTCCACATACCTGGACAGGGTTTCGAAGTTTCACAGCCCACAAACATTCCCTTCTTTCCAAAAATCATCCGTCTTTGCTCCTCTCTTCTCCTTCGCACATGAAAACAAAATGGTGGAACTAAAAACTTTAAAATGAGACATTAGGTTTAGCAGAGAATACCTTCTGTGTGTTTGAGTCCAGGAAAGTAACGCGGGCATCTGCTTTGTATGCATGGCCAGCAGCTCACAGCCTTTCTCCTCACACAAACTGTGGAAGACCTTGGTCACACAGCATGGTACCACAGCCTTCCACAATGGTCCCTTGCTTTCTTTTCGCCAACGCTATTCTCGCTCAAGAGTATGATGGGGTTGGGGTCTTCCTCAAGGGTTAGCTTTCCGCAAAATTTCTTTGAATCCAACTGCCCCATATTCGGCCATTACTTCCGTCCTCAACATTCGATCTTCTTCCTCATGAATTTTCGACCAAGGCTTTGGTTACCAAATCGCAGATGAAAGTCTCCATCCTTTTTTTCAAGAAGTATATCCAGTTCCTATGAGAGAAGTCATCTTAAGAATCATATAATAAGAACATCCTCCCAAGGATGTCACCCCGCAACATACCAAGACAATTAGAATGTACCACTGTAAGACATCGATGTCTTTATGATGGAGGGGAAAGGTCCCCTCAGATGCTTTCTTCGCAAAACCCCGACATACACCTTTCCAATTATTTCAGAATCTTGGGTATCCCCATCACCACCTTCCTTGCTTCTGGCCGTGTGAAGGTGTCTCAAACCTTAATGCCATAGTTCAGTCCGTTTCTGACATTGCCATCGTTCCCACGGATTCTCAACTCGCAGAGTGTACCAACTCTAAACCCAATCGTGATAGCTTCCTTGAAACTTCTTTCCGCATGTGCTCCTTCCCATCAATTAATTCCACATTGAAACCTTTGTTCTCCATGGTCGGAATAGGACAACAAGGTTCTTTCTTCAAATCAGTACATATATTATCTTGGCAAAGTGAGGACTTGACCTTGAACAACCGGAGGGTCATGGCCTCGTTCCTTTCACGAGATATGCAAGTATTATCTCTCCAAGGATACTCTTCGTACACATCCTTCTCAAACTCCGTTATCGTAAAGTGCTTCTTGAACTCGTTGATGTGCCTTGAGGCACCATTATCTATCAACCAGACATCCATAGTGCTCTGCAGAGATGCAACAGAGAGGGCAAAGAGACAAGAATGAATCTTTATTTCTTTTGTCATCAATAACATTAGATCTTCATACGTGGAATTTCTCGACCTTTTGTAAGGTTGCCCATTTCCACCGCAGGGAGCCTTTCTATTTCCTTGAACCTCGTTGTTCCTTTGATCTTCGGCATTCTCACCAAAGTTCTTCTTCTTAGCAATTTCCAGCAAAAGGAAGGTAACATTTCCTTCATTTTCATATTCTCTTTCATCTTTGTCTCTTCTTGCACGCATCTCGACAAGACTTCGTCAAACTGTGTGATCATATCATATCGAGAATGGTAGCGTTGAATACATGCCATTCGATGAGAGTCCTCCAAGTGCTGGTGGAGAACTATCTTCTCAATCACCTATTGTCTCCCCACAGCCAAGTTTATTCCCGATTTCTGGGCCAACTTCAAAAAATATAACGACCGTCCATCCCTCGCCTTCTTCTTTAGATTCCCGCCTGGTTTCTTAAAGAATAGACTCGATTTGCATTGTTGGCCTCTGGAACATGTCGACCAACTTATCATACATCTCCTTGGATGTGTGTAGCCCGATGTGTAGGCTACCAGACTCTTGTGAATTGGGTTCCCGATCATCAACTTTGCTTTGATTTCCCCTTCTTGTATTCATGTCGGCCTGGGTACTGTATGGACACAACTCTTCGCCATGTACAAGTCGTCTAATTTCCTAGGGAGAGATTATTACTATAGATACCCCATTGTGATCTCGCATTTATTGATCGTATTTTCGAACTTCTCCGCAATCGTGTTCGACTTTATTACAAACCTCGTGAAGTTACAAGTACGTGCCCCCAGAACATGCTCGCAATATGATCTCTATGATCGATGAAATTGCAGAGGCACAAAGGTTTCTATGATATGTCATATGATGCTATAATGTTAAGTCTCATATCTCGCGTTACATGAATTCCTATGGTTATCTCAAAGAATACATGAACTCGATGTCACAAGAACTCGTTTTTTGTCTCGGGAGCTACATAAATTTTGCTATCTCAGTGATACATGAACTTTGGTACAAGACCTCGTTGTTGTCTCAATATTCTGTGCTATCTCGCTCATGATGTTCGTTGATATGTGTGAAATTCTTGTGAATTTTACACTTTATGCGTAAATTATTTATCGTTAATCCGGCTCATGCCCCTACTTAGACAAGTTATCAACTCGAATAAATTCAAGTTAAAATCAAAGCAAAACACATACTGCATTCCACCAATCCAAATATAGAAACAAATGCACACATAGACAAAGTGATGATAGTTATTTTTGGGACAAATAGTCTCTCGGAAACTCAATGCGGGAAAACCGTATTCCGGATGTCAGAGGCTTTATTATTAATAATTTTTTGAATACAACAAGCTCCGGTTTCCGTATCCGGAAACCGGGACAGAGAAATAACAGATTCACAACTCATTGGCCGATCTAGTGCCAAAATAATGATTGATCCACACCCTCAAACGGATCCGCGTAATCCTTTGCCAAAATTAGGGCCGTAAAACCCCGCCGCCGTCCCCGAAGCCTTCCGCGCGACCTCTAAAGCTCCCTTCCGACCTCGGCATGAAGCCTCCGTAAAGGGTCAGTGTTACCCGTACCCGGGGTGATGCAAGACTCACGCCGCACCTTGGGGTCTCTCGCAACTCCCGAGGGTTTCTTCAAAGAACTTACGCCTGCCCTGCGGGGACCGCACAAGACCTACATAGCACAAGTCGCCGCCCTCTCACCGTTGCCCTCCTCGCTCTCCTCTCGCGCTCTCGCCGAGCTGACCGCCTCTTGTCGATTCTAGACCCTGTGGATCGATAATCCCCGTCTAAATTCCCCCCTCTCACAGCTTGGAACACTTCGAGAATTCTAGCAAACCCACCCTAGAATTCGCTTAGCTTTAGTGTTTCCGCTCGTGTGTCTTTACAAATGACCCTAAGCCTTTCCTTTATACTTTTCTCGCTGGGAAACCAACGCTCCGATGATCGCATCTTGAATCAATGGCTAAGATTAGAAAAAAGCTTGATCCGTGTGACTTAAGACAATGTCATCACATGTTTAATTAAATTCACTTTAATTATTTAAGTTCCCAAGTTTTAACTTAGGAAATACATTAAACTAATTAATTAATTTAATCTCTCCCAAACCGTATGAAATTTTCCAAATCACTGGTTCCGAGATCAAGTGTACTTCAGTCCCTCCACAAAATTTGGGAGCTAGAGCACAATTGCTACTCCAAATACACAAAATCTCAACACTTTCTTAGCATCAAGAGTGTGCCCCATAATACATCACACTATGCATTACAAGATTTTGGGCAACGTTCTGCTGCCGCCGATGCTTGGCCTATTGCCACTCAACTCTCGCATCAGCCGTCGCCATTCTCAGCATCGCTACCCATGACTCGCCACCGCCACCGCAACCTCTCAGACCGTGCCTCTCTTAATATGCTGTATCCGTGCCGCTCATAGCACCTACGACCGCCGCATCCGTTAAAGATCGCAACTTCAGCTTGTTGAGAGAAACAACCCAATCCCATGCTCAATCTTCGGCGACAAGTCGGGCGGGTCGCATCCTCACCACCGCGTCTACAGGCTACAAATATGTGCTAGCATCCGAAGGATGATGGCCGCCACAGCCCTCGCACCCACAGACTCTTTCACATCATCGAAGTCACACCGCCCTTTTTTGCTTGGACCACGTTGCCGCCGCACCGCGGCACCCCCAAAGCCTTCTCTACGTGCCGTCGCGCCCGCATCGTGCGGGCGCCCGGGCTCGCGCCGCCGGGCCGGCCACCGCCCGGGGCCGCACCGTTGTCGCTTTTCTACGTTGACGCCGCATCGCCCTCGCTTATCCGTGCAGGATCGGTGCTCTACTTGTTCCGCTACCGTATTTAAGGTCATAGGCTCGCATGTGATCCAAGAGATGAGCTTCTCAAGGGTCCCGCCCCGTCTTCTATGTGGCTTTCCACATATCCATGTCACCACCGTGTCCATGAGCACTCATGGCCGCACTGGTCTTCCGACCCATCAATCGCCACAACAGCCTTGAAAGAAGAAGCTTCTCGTCATTTTTCTTTTGAGGACACTGTCGTGTGGCTGTCCTATTTTCACCAATCGTAAAGCATTTATTCGAGAGATCCTTTCTTCTTGTTTGGCTGCTTCTTCGATGCCAAGGTTGCATCTTTTCTCATCTCCTTCTTTTCACGTGCTCTATCCATAGCTATACTACTTTCTGGTGAATTCATGGAGTTCTTCTTGACCAATCAACCACAAGTCGTCCCAACTGGAGTGTCCGCCTTCTGCCCATTTTATCAAAGGTTTCACTCATCCATGAATGCATTGAGGACAAACGAACCATCACATCATCTTTCACCTAGTACTGGGCCTGGGCCAATCGATCTCTCCTCGATCGACTAGCCTCGAAGAGAAATTTCGATGTCGTTCTCCCTTCACCACTACGATCACACCGTGTGTGTCTCCAACAACATTCTTCGATGCATTTTTCCCTACATGTAAGACTGCTGGGACGCCCACATCTCAGCAGTTTTCTTCTCGGCCAAGGTGGCACAATATCGTCCCATCCCCATCCACACCTTCACCGCTTGGCATGCCCGGGCAGCCTTCTTGCGTTCTTTGGCGAGATCCCATCTGGCTGCGTGTGCTGCAGTTTGCTCGCATGGTTCTAAAGCTGTATGCCTCGAGGACTATCAAGATCCTACTCTTCCAACCGAGAAGTTTAAGAGGCTATCCACCTTATCCGATCACGCACCAAAGAGTAGGAGCCATTCTTACCGGTATCAAATAACTTCCTTTTTTCTTTGTTAGTATATAAAATGATTTGAAGGTTTCCACAACAGGCACTTTTCGTCTTTCCATCCACCATTTTTCTGAAATCGTCAAATCGACAATGATTCAACTATTTTTGATCCTCTGACGAACCCAAGTTTCTTTGGCTAGAAACCTTCAAGAAGCGGATTCTCCCGCTTTTTGTCACTAGTGTTTAGCGTAAAATCTAAAACTTCGTAATGACCTCAAGTAGGTACTAGAATTTCTACACTTTTCATTTTTTCAGATCCTATTTATCTGCATTTGCACCACCGCGCCCGTGTACCAATCCAGCACTCGTCGAGCTGCCTCTCAGAGGCACCGTGGGCTTGCGACAGGCAAGGACCGCGTCACCCTTCCCCTCTACGTGTAATCGCCTCTAAAACTCGCGTTGTCCCTTCGTATCTCGCGTTTTTGTCGCTTTTACACCGTTTCTCGTGTACTAGAACCTTCGCATTCTTGCTGCACCCTCCTAGATCTCGTTAACATGGATACCATGTAGAAATTTTCCTCTGGTTCACACTTTATGCAAAAATTATTTATCACATCCATATGCTCCTCCTACTTAGACAAGTTATGCTACACCGAATAACTTCAACAGAAATCACAAACACACAATACATCTCCTGTCTAATCCGTATCTAGAAGTAAGTTTATGCACACACATAGACAAAGTGACATGAAGACGAGGACAACAGTCCTTTGGAAATCCCTAACAAAGTAGAAAATCGGTTTCCTGAGCTACTTTAGTGGTTTTATTATTAAGAAATTTTAATAAAGGTCAGCCTGGGTTGTAGATTTAGAAAACCCAACAAGAAATACTGTATACTCTGCATCATCGGGCTCATCTAGGGGTTGTCACTAATCGATCCACACCCTCAAACAGGGATTTAAGGTAACTCACCCAAAATTAGGGCTCAGGAAACCCCAACCGCCGCTCGGCTCTCACATGCCCTCGAAGCCCCTCCGACCCCTCAAGATCGCTCCCCTAAAGGGTCATGCTATTCGGTGACTGGTGACGGTGCCTTATGTCGCCCTTAGGTCTCTCGTAACCCGCAGGGGTTTCCACATCATACTGGCCTGAGGGACGGGGGCGCGCTCACGGTAGCACAAGTCGCCGCCCCGATTCTCTCCGTGCTGTCGCCTATCCGAGCCGATCTTCGCCTGCTGACGCGCAGACCCCCGGGATCACATCATCCCCTCGGCTTCAAATTTACCTCTCTCGTGTTTTTGAAACACTTCTGAATTCCTCGCAAACTCGCTCAGAATCTCGCTAGCTTCTCGTTGCTCGCTCGCATGTCTTTACAAATGACCCCAAGCCTTCTTTATACTTTTTCTGTCACGGAAACCACTACGTTGACTTATCTTTGAATCAATGGCTAAAACAGTAAAAACTTGATCTCGTACTTATACTCAATATATAGCGATTGTTGGTATCTATCTTTAATTATTTTGTTGCTTCCAAGTTTTAACTTAGAAATACATAAAAATAATTAATTGACTTAACATTTTCAGTTCAAGTTGAAATTTCTCCCAAATCAATTTCTTATTTTTAGAGATCAAGGGTACTTAGTCCCTCCCCAAAAATTGGGAGTTTGGAGTTATCAATCGATAAGTACACCAAATACACACGAAATCTCAAAGAATACATGCATATTCTCATTCTCGATGTTTTACAAGCAGGCATATGATGCTTAGTGCTATGTTGCTATTTCAATTCTGGGCTTAAATAATGAGAGGCAGATGACACCTGGTGTAAGCAAAGGAGACATTTCCATGGAAGAGATCTCGATGTTGCAATACAGCATGTGATGACTCGATGGAGGAGGTATATAGTCTAAGGGTTCGGTCATCTCGATCTTGGAATTATTGAAGGAAGAAACTGACCGGGTTTTCTCAAAGAATGGTGTTTCCCTGCACAATATTTCCACATCTTCGTGTCCTCTTCATTTGATCGGGATTAGTTTTTCCACAAGAAAAGATAAAACAAAAGAATTATGAAGAAAAACAAGAAAACATCACAAGATAATGTCATGATAAGAGAAAACCACCAACTACCATTTCTTCAACATATGAAAACTTCATCTCTGTGGTCAACCACGTTGGTGGTGTTAATTTGTAGTAGCATCAATTGTGCCTGCCTCAAAATTACCATAGACATTTACGCAGACACATGTATTCAAATACCCAAAAAATCGTTTTCTACCACCTGAAAGAGGAAGTATTTAATAAATTGATTATTTTTAATGAGACCCTAATTCTAAACCACAAATTAAAATAATTAATGGTATTAATCTAACTGTGATGCACTTCTGAAGAGGATGAATCGTGCTCAAAATATCTTGGCCATCGATCTAATCAAGTCGTTGAATGTCAATTCTAAGATTATTAGGAAGTTTGTCATTTAAAAAACACACTAAAGTAAGGGCTCTGAAGCAGCTCAAGAAAATCGATTTTCTCATCAAGTTCTGTTAAATTAATTCAGAGATGAGTTAGTGGAGAGGACAGAGAGGGGAATCAACAACACAGAAAGAGAAGTAAGGGACCTTGCCAAAGAAGACAATCCATTTTTTCTCACAAAGGGATCACTGTGTTCAAGTGTTCGTGCCATTCAGATTTCATCGTCCATTAAAATAACTCAGTAATTGATGTAAAACCCATTCTGGATATTTTTATAATGTGTGCATGATCTTAGTAGGACCATCAGCGTGTGTGAACCCAGAAGTCTGGGTATTTTAGAGAATATTTTCATCCCAGAGGCTGCCTCAATTGGGATTCATCCGTCTCAGGACACAAATGATCAAGCAGCTTTTCCCTCCACCTCACCCAAAGCTAGGGTGGATTTCATTAAATTAAGAGGTTATGAATTTTCAGGCGCTGATCAAGTTCAGAAGTAATTTGGGAATGATTCTTAGCTTAATCACAGACCACTACAAAGGTATAGTCAGGGTCTACTGATTGTATTAGCCCACAAAATTGGGTAGATTATTTATCAGCTCATTACGAATACGTGTCTCTTCATGGATTTACAAGGAATTCATGTAAGATAGTTGAAAAAATAATTAATTCACCGATAAGTCACTAACAGAATTAAATTTTCCGACCAAATTAAATAAAAAATCCCAAGTCAAAAATTAATTAATTTTATGTCCTAAGAATTTAAATTTTAAAACAAAATTCAAGGCCTAAAAATACCTTTAAAGTCCCATGCCAAGGGAATATTAAAAATTTTGAGAAATTTTTGGACCTCTAGCCCTAGATAATTAAGTCAAAGTCAAATGACAGGTAATTAACTCAAATTATTATTTTTTAATTAATTAAAAAATGAATTAAATGTATTTAGGTTCTCAAAAAGTAAAATAATTCGACTGACAAGATTAAAAGATAGTCAAATCTTTTTCGACTTCGTCATTAAGTACTTTGACATGGATCAAACAACTAGCTAAGCTGAGAATTTATCTATAAATTAAAGGTTTGTCACCATAAGGATCTATCTTTAAAACTGCCATCATTTCTAAAGCCCTCCATAATCCTTTAATAATACATAAACTAAGTTGCACTACTTGATGAAGCTTTTCTATTTTATGCTATAACTTTGTTTTTAATATTCTTCATTAAGAATATTTCTTAATGAAACTGTTGATTAATAGTTTTGAACAGTAACTCATCAACAAAAGACTACTAGGTTACCTGATTTTAAGTTAAGAAATCAATTGATTGAATTAGCAACTTTATTCTTTAAAATTTTATTTTTATCTTATTTTCTTAATACCTAATAGTTTAAACTTTACAAGGGAATCTTCCAAGATGTGTATTGGCATTTGAGAAAGTCCTCATCTCGTATCAAACCGATTCTCAAAGAAGCCACATATGAAGAGCCCTGATTCATTCTGTTTAATTTTAAGCTCTTCAAGGCAGTTTTGTTGTCTCCTAAATAAGAAAGTTGGTCTTAACTTGCTACTTAATTTCAGCAATAGCAAGGAAGAACGTAGATCTTCAAATCCTGGGAGCTTTAGGCCCACTCACACTCCTCGTATCCCACATTCAGGAACCCTTTGCACAGATCCTAGATATATCAGAGTGAAGTTCCTCAGAATTTTAATCAGATAAATATTTAGAATAATTTCTATCTCCTAGCTCATTTTTCTGGTCTTTCATACTGTTGCCTCAAGCTGTTTTTTGTTCTAGCATATTTCTGAGGTTTTCGGGATAATTTTTAGACGGAGGGACAATCCAAGGCCCGGGATAAAGATTCGATTCAGAACAAAAATGCTCGCAAGAACATTCCACCACCCTTAAATCGTAGTTTACCGAAGCTGAAATAAAGTTTTTAAGCAAGCAGTACCGAAATTTTTGTTAACTACAATGGTCTCCGTAAATTTTCCGTTGCATTCTTTCTCTCTTCCTCCCTCGCACCCTCGCACGCCCTCCCTCCTCTCTCGCTCGCTGCGTTTTCTCTCGCTCCTCCGAAACGCAACACTTGCTCACTTTCCACACCCTCGCTCCCCGTGTGTCCTCATCCCTTCCTCACGTGCCGCTCACCTCCCCGCGTACATATCTCCGAGTGCCTTCCATTTCCCCCACCCTCGACCTTTTCTTTTCTCCTCCCCTCGATCCGCTTGATCCTCTCCCACCGCGCCGCCCTTCCTCCTCTTCTACATCCGCCGCGCTCTCTATCCTTCCGTCCATCTGCTAGGTCTCCCTTTCAACCCTCTCGTAAGGTGAGCCTCCTTGCGTCTTTCGAATGCCCGCAGCCTTCCAACCTGCTTCTCCCTCCTTGCCGTTGACAACTCCTCCCCGGCTCTTTCTCCACACGTCCTTTCCGCGTTTCTTCTCCCTCCGTCCACCGCTTCGTATCCTACCGCCGGCTCTATAACACACGAACCAATAAAAAAAATAGCATAACTTTTCATTGTTGTAACTCCTTTCGAAAGTTCGTATTTCAATTTTTTTCTCGTAAAATTTATCCTTTTCATTGCAAAGTTCGATCAAATTTAGTTTTTTGGTAAAGGTTTTACTAAAAAGAAAAAAATTATTTAAAAGTTTTAAAAGAAAATTAAAAAATCATTAACTTTAAAATCAATTTTTTTAAATTGTAACTTGCACTTTAGAAAAGTACCAAGCTAACTTGTTTCATGTTTTTTTAATTTTGCCGTTTTAAAAGTGGTATTGCAATCTTAGTGTTTTTCGAGGCCATTAATAGAATATCACATTCTGGCATCAAAGGAGACTTTTAATTAAGGAGAAAGCTAAAATTTTTCTATAGTCGTGCTAAAAATAAATTTACGTTCTTAATGTTTGACTCGCAGAAAAATCAAATTTTTTTCGATTGGAATACTTTAAAAACTAATAAATTCAATTGATTTGTTGTTCATTTAGCATCGAAAATTTCATGGTATTCTCATGGATTAATCGTATTTAAGTACACTTTTCATATGCTACCCATTAAAATCGCTATGTTTTGGATTAATCTTTGTTTCATTTACTGAATTATTGAATATTTACACAATCCCTCTAGGGATTTGAATTGTTGCTTTCTATAGCTTTTTTACCTCTATCTCTGGTGGATCTCGCTTCTTCCTATTTCATAATCAATGCTCGATACCATGTGAAAATTACAGCCCGACCTGGAATCCTACTTCAACAACCCTAACTTGCCTGCATTTTGTAAAATTACATTTAACAAATTATTTTGCAAATTATGAATCAAAACATTGAAGCAAATATTGAAGCAATCACATAATTTAATTTATATGAAAATAGTAAATTGAGCAAGAGAAAATTAATACATGACACCGTTATTTTTGGACAAACATCTTGAAAACCTTCCAATGTGCAGAAAAAATCAAAGGGGATTTGAGGGTTTTATTATTAAGCAAATGCTAATATTCGGTCACACCACTAAATTTCACTCCCAACAATTCGCCATGCAGAATATGACCTACGTAAATATTAGTGAGGTTACCTCACCTATCACTTGAAATCTCTACCGATTCGGCCATTGAATGATGTGCTCTCCTGCAAGCTTTAATTACCTCCGCACGATTCCAACGTCAACCTTCCCGGGCACGTCTCACCTATCCGGTGATTCAATCTACCCACAAAAATACTCATTTCTCGCTCTCCCCGGTCTCACACCCCTAGCTCGTTTCTAAATCGACCTTTTCAAAGAAACTCCTGGATTTCCCAGCCCTTCGCGTAGCCCCGCGTTGCTCTACGCCGCCTTCCGGCTATGCGTAGCCGTTGATCTTCTTCTACCTTCTCCGTTGATGATTCTCTCTAGCCGAGAAAGATTTCTCCCCGGATATTGTCTCTACCCCTCATTGAATGAAGAATCACTTAGATCAAAGTTTTCATTCGAGTATTGCTCCACGTAAAAGTTCAACTGCTCAGATCCTTTCAAAGGTATCTTACAAATGACCTCAAGTCTTCCTTTATAGTCTTCTCGTTGAGACTACAACGAGCGAGATTATATTTCCAATCAATGGGTTAAGATTGCTATTTAGACTCTGATCTCGCTTTTTCTAAAGTTTCACCTATAGTTTAAATTAATACCCATTAATTATTTTAATTTTCCAAGCTAGACTTAGGTCCTCGTTAAAAATAATTAATTTATCAAATAAAATCCGAAGTTTTCGGGGTGGAATTTCTAAAATACTGGTTTGTACGCATGTGTCTAAGCCTCTCCACAAAATTTGAGACTTAGAGCACATCCGGAGCACGTGTAAAAAATCAACAATGACAAGATGGCAACCCCTAAAGACATCAAGAAGAAGTCTTTCACCTATAATAAAAACTCCTTGCTCAAGAAAACCTATGATGTTGTATTACAAAATATATTTACACCGTCTTTCATTACATAAATTCATAATTACAAGTCATTATGAAGATCAACCTAATTAGACTTTTCTTTCAACAAACCTATCCTCTTAGAACCCCTTTTAGGTGTAGAAATTATATAACTTATGGTAAGCTATATGTCCAAGATTCTCTTGATTTCACACTATTTCAATCTCATGCAAAATACACTCATTCCACCATTGATCATTTATGTGAGTCTAAATCAAGATTGCAATGCACATTATGAAAACAATAAGAATTCACACACATTAACAATTACGCTGTTTAATGGGAAAGCCCGAAGCTGAAAAACCCCAATTATCCGTATATAATATATGTCATAGAGGACTGCGCAACAATCCTCATACAAAGCCGATCATATCAAGCTCTCAATACAATACAATCGCTACACACTAATCAAACCCGATCTTGCAAATCCATGCACCAATCTTTGCCACCCGCTAACCTCGCCTCATCGCGCAACTCTCGCCGAAGAATGGCTCGAATGAGTTCGAATTACTCTAGCCTTGCTCACGCAACTCTCATTAAGTATCTCCACCGAATGTGTGGTGCATACAATGCAACACTATAGTTACAACCGATAGTCACACTTGCTCTTTTCACCTATCTCTCCACCGGGTCTCCACCGAAAACCGCCATGCACCGTAGTTAATCGATGTATTCTTCGCTGATTAATGAGTTATTATTTGTGAATTAATTAACTAATTAATTCACTCCACTCTCACTAGTGTATCAATCGCTAGACTAGATACAACTAATTAACCGAGTCTAACCGAGTTAAACTAAATACAACTCCACCAACTACTTCTCCTAACTCCACCAAACTCTATCACATGAGTTCTAACTCAAGTCCTCCATGCAATAGCTCCAAAGGAACCCTCGTGAATAACGTAATTCCTTCATTGTACCGTCACAAGACCGTGCACTTAACCGAAGTGCTCCAAGAGAATAAGATAATGTTTAGAGTCCAACTATTATTAAGAGCTAATAATATTTCAAATATCTATTTTTAGACCTGCAATCTAAAAATAGACTACCAATATGTCTAAAAATAGAAGTCCATCTATTTTTCCAACTTGACCAACCATCCACAAATAGCATCCCGCAACTTATAGAATATGATCGACATGTTCAAAAATAGACATAGTTTAAAAATAGACTTTTACATTTCTCAAAATAGCTCTCATGGCCCACTTAAGAAGTAACTCTTTTCACTAAGTTCATCATCTTGTTGAATCTCAACATTAAGCCCCTTGCTAGTTTGGAGTGGTAACAAAGGCCGACTTGTTCAGCTTTGAGGCCGACTTGGTGGAGGAGGCCTCGTTGACCTATTTCATATTAAAGTTTCAAATTTCTTTCTTAACAAATGAAGCCTAAGAAGGGTCTTTACATTATGACATGGACAAGTATACTTTGATTTAAACCCCGGAAACCTACGATGGAGGCTTTGGACTCATAAATCATTGACCCAAACATGAAACCCATGCTTTAATAGTAAATTTATTCAATTATAAAATTGAATTTTCTTTCTTTTGACAAATATATTGGCATAATGACTCAAATACAATTATGAAGACCGACACTAGTTACCTTCTTCAACAATTTGGAGCTTTCTAATCAATGCAAACTATGATATATTAAGAGCGTTCAAAGACCAATGTTGACATCAATGACAACAATTATCCAACATCTTTAACTTGCTAAACATACCTAGTTGGTGGTGGTATTGGGTAGTTTGCTAGAGGCCTCAGACTTATTACTTCTGTCATGTGAATTCCTTAAGGCTACTATGGAAGCCTCTCTTGTGTAGGATCAAGCTTCACTAGAAAAGGAAGTTGTTGCCTAGATGACAAAGGTAACACTCGCATATTAAACTAGTCTTAGCACCTTCTCAAGGCTGGCACTAAGGTGCTAGATTTTGTAATAACAATTCCTAATGAGAATAATGAAAGTTGTTTGATTGTTATGAATATAATCATAACAAAGAAAATGAATATAAATAATGTAAATAATAAATAATCAAATATTGATTATGTTAAATAGTCATTAAGTTAGTGAAAGGGCATGTCTAAAAAGACATGCCCAGCTATGAAAGGCCACCGCCTAGGTATATAAGCAAGGCCTCTTTGTAACATTTATCATCACTTATATATTTTATATATAATAAATTATTATTAAGCAAATACCTCTTTGTGTAATTTTACATTTTTCGTCAACAACCTATCAATTTTGTTGCTTCAATGGTATCGTGTTATGCCGCACAATACAATCTTAAGTAGCCTTTTGAACGTTGTTTAACAGCAGACAATATGCCATAAATATGTACATCCTTAAGGAATTGAGCAAATTAGAAAATTCGAAGAAAAGCTTTACCTAATAGAAAATCCCTCTCTCATGCGAAGTTACAACATGTTTTAAGAAAAGTTATGCGGAAATCGATAATAAGGAAGATGATAGTGATCATGAAGAAACGAAACAAGGTGAAGCAGGAGAAGAAGATTTTGGATCGAATGATGATAATGAAAATGAAGATGTAATAGATATTGATGAATATGAAAATGATATAGATCAATATGATGATCCAAAGATGAAGTTGATATTGATGTGGATGAAAAATGATATAGATCGAGATGATGATCCAAATGAAGATGATGTGGATGAGGACTATATTGAGAAACAAGAAGATGAACATTATCATAACAAAAAGGAAGTTACTATGAGCCGCACTTTGCTTTCGTGAACAAGCATTTTATCGAGCCATCAAGAATGAGATCTCCGTGGCCGAATTATTCGATAGCATTCAAGGTTAAAATCCTAGCAAGAACAATGTTTGTGACCTCATCAACATTGTTCTACAACCGAGGAAGGTATGCACAATCCGGATCTATTTCAAAGAAAATAAGGCCGCACATTCTTACATTTGCACAAATTCCAAAATTTTTACCGTTACACTATGCGTTGGAAGTCGAAGCTCTATCACATACAATGTTCCCAAGTTGATTTATAGAGAGTGGGTACTTAAGCTCTTATAATGAGATAGTAAAATAGCTTGCCAACTGTGGCAGGAGGTTCTAGAATGCGGAAGTTGAGCATAAGAGAATTCCTGGCTTTTGAGGTTAATTGAGAAGGAGAAGAATCAACTTCATATGTACGCTATGATTACTACAAGTTTGTATGAAATGCAAGCTACTCAGAACTCTCATTGCCTCATATGGATGCTCCGGATGAGGGCAAGTATACTCTTGTTTTGAACATGGACGAAGCGCTCTTAATGCAAATAACTAAGGACACTTTCGTGGGAATAAGATGTCAAATTTTGTGAGATAGATTTTGCCGTGGAGCAAGAAATCACAAGCAGAGTTACGCCAATCACAATGAGACCCTATTTGGGAGAGTTCCTCAATCAATCGCTTTAACCGTTTGAAATCGTGATATTTGCCAGTATCTCAAAAAGTGGTCGACGCATATTGGATAAGCTTTCCAAACAATGCCTCATCTGAAGAGCTTCACAGTAGACTCGTGCACCAAAATAAAGGTAAACCCGTGAAGGACCTCTTGCTCCTCGAAAGAATTCCCAAGAAGTCATTCTCATCGATGACCATCCGTGGTCCTACGAGCTCCAGCCTCCTTCTAACGCCATTCTCATTAAATGCTTTCATATAGGGATACCTCTAATCGTTGCCTTACTAGTCTTATTTCATTCCTCCAACAACTCGCACAAGAGAATAATGGCATTCGCCGCTCATCCAAGACAAATACCACGATCTCTATTGCGTTGTGCGCTTCCTTATCTCTTCACGCATTTCAACATCGTATTTTGTTTCAACTCTGCTCAACCACACATCATCATCGCCATTGTCTCAATGCGGGCTACTGTCTTCACCGTAAGCCCGACAACATCACCATGTTTTGTTTTGTCGTCGATTCAACCCGTCACCGCCTGGGCCCGATTGCGCTCGTCTTCTCCTTCTCGACAACCCCTCAAAAACAACTATTGCCTGCCTAACATCATCGCCTTCCATGAGTCAACTATGCTACCCCGTTGTCGCACGGGGACAGCTCCGAGGCACCGCGACAACGCCGACCGGGGGTCGTCACCTTTATCTCCACCCTCTCTTTAAGTCGTCTCCTTGCAAGCTAAGGGAGGTGGACCCCGTTAGAAATGAGGAGGAAAAATCCAGAGACACAATGCCTAAAACATCAAATACTTGATAAAAATAAATGTGATTTCACAAATCTAGATTAGATGCCTACGTTAAGACCAAAGGGTTGTCTTTATGGAGTCAAACAGATCCCGTTATGCAATTATGTTAGTATAGATGACTAATCGTCGCACAATTGATCAATGATACTTAAGTGAAAATGCCACAACCATGAAGTAATAAGATGAAATGCCAGCATTCGCAATGTTTCCATTTATGATGCTTCAATTAACTTCGATCCGTAAAATGTTTCTATAGTCAAAACTTTAGATAAAAATAAAATTAGCGCATTTGACTATAGAAAATTTTGAAATTTTTTTATATGTTTGTATTTTCTTAATTTTTTTTAGAATTTCTTTGGAAATTTTAATTTTAATTCTTTTGAATTTTAAAATCTAAAATTCTAAATCTAAGTTAAAACACAACTAGAATTAAAACTAAAAGAAAATGAAATTAAAAGTGCAATCTAACTAAAATCTAAATGAATTAATGCTAACACTAAAATTAAAATTCAACAATAAAAATGAAAATCTAAATTCAAACTAAGTCAGTAGGAAAATTAAAAACTAAAACTAAACAAATATTAAAACTAAGTTAAAATTAAAACTAAACTGAAAACATAAAAAATATAAGAATCCAATCTAAAACTACAAAGCCATCGAATTAAAACTAAAATAAAAAAATGAAAGCCGTATCAAAAGAACAAATACGCTAACCCAATTCATGACAAACCTACCACTAAAACCCTACTGTGGATAAGATTAAAACAAAAACCTTCCACAAAAAAAATAACATCGAATGTACCACTAAACGTTAATTTTATAGATTTAATGTGTGCGGTTCTCCTTTTTCTTTTTTGAATGCAGCTCTATCAAGGCATTCGGATGGAGCGTTTGATTTCTCCGGCTTATCGTTTTATGGGCCTTGACGGAAATGAAACACTATTGTGAGAGAGAGTACTGGCCACAAAATTATGTATGCGTTTTGAGTTTGTCTGAGTTTGTTAATTTAATTTGGAGCGAGATGGATGGACGCGAGAAGAGCGAGGGCCGATGTGATTCTAATGAAAACAATGGCAGGGCATCGAAGGACAAATGAAGGGTTCAAGGAGCAAATGAGACTGGCAGTGGAAGAAAGATACCAAGTAGAAGACACGAGGAAAGCTAGATGAAAGCGAAGACAGACGGAGGCGTGAAGATGGAAAGGTTGACGTGAGGAATGGAGCACTTCAGTCGGGCGCACGAGGAAATGAGGATACCCATTTGCGTAGAAAGCGTATGTTGCCGGAAAAGTGAAGCAGAATGGCTGAGGCAGTAGAGGTAAGGGTTCGATGGGCGGTGAGAAATGAGGGCGGATGCAAACAGAGAATTTGGATGAAGATTTTGGCAAGAGGCAAAATAATCTTGATAAAACCTAGTACACATAAAAATTATACTTAATTCAGAAATTTCTCAATTAAACTCGTAACCTCATGCTCCTTGAATTCAATAACCTTCGCATTTAAAAAAAAATTTCATTTGTTTCCGTATTTTGCCCACAGCAGTAAGTTATACGTATCTCTGGTTCTTGAAAGCCAGATTCGCCCTAGATCTTAAAAATTTCGGGATTTGAACTCAGAATCACAGACAAAACAGATTCGAAAAAACACACCAATTTTAATGATTTAAACCCTAACAATCCTAGCGAATTTACAAATTTACAAATAATTTACAATTTAAAAACCTCTTTTATATAAATCCATTTAGCACAATTTCTTTAAGTTTAAGATTTAAGAGGAGGTACAAGCCTTCGAAACCCCGCAAAATCACAAATATCGTAAGATAGACCCGTAATTTAACAAATAAAGAGCTTATCGCATTTATGCTTATTGAGTAGCCCCGCCGGGTCCAACCGAAGACTTCCCGTACGCCCAATCTTAAAATTTCGCCGCACACTTAGATCCGAACTTTAGACCGATAGAGATTTAAGAAAACAACATGAGACCTTCTTAAAAAAATCAAAATGTTATTTTATAAACCTTAAAAACTCTACAAGATACCTGCGCATTAATCCATGAAGGCCATCAACCATAAAATGCAAGAAACCAAGCAGCGTAGTCTAGAGACAATTCACCACATAGATCCGAGAAGGAACCGTATTTGTAACCCTAAAGTCTTTAGCTTTATTCCTCAAAAAAGTTACAAGAGCTTCTAAGACAGTACTATCCCGAGATCTGATGACTCAAGAATGACAAAAGACTTCTAAATTTATGACAGATCTCACCACAGTTTGCATGATCCGTTTCAAGACCAACCGCTCAAAAGATTTAATCATCTTTTAACCGAGCGTTGAAATTAAAATTTTGGGGAAAAACGTAATTTATCATTTAATTCAATTTTAATTAACTCAAAATATTATTTTTGAGTTAATTACCCCAAAATTTTGACTCTGACTTCCTTAACTACTCAAGGCCCAAGGGTCCAATATTTTTAAAATTCTCAATATTCCCTTGGTTCGGCTTTCAAATCATTTTCCAAGGACCCACAAATTTTGCCTTTAAAGATTTAATCCTAACTTAGGACCCTAAATTAATTAAATTTCTGTATTATGTATCTTATTAATTAATTGACCAAAATTTAATTAATTGACTAAGAGGGATTATAATTATTTTTCCAACCCTCTTTTACATGAGATAATACATTTACATACATGAAGGGGGAAAACCCATTCGTATAGACCAACAAATACCCATTGGTTGACTCAAAAATATGATCTAGTAGACCAAGTAGTTCAAACTACTTTGGCAAGACTGATAGAACACTAGGACTCACTTAGCATGCCGATGACAAAATCCACCCTAGCTTTGGGGTGAGGCCGGAGGGAAAATCCCGCCGACTCACTGTGAATCGCTGAGGACAAAACCTCCTAGGATAGAGATCATCAACAACATACTAGGCTTACCTAGGCTATTACATACACCGACTCGGGCCTTACTTAGATCATTTACATCATAAAATGCAGAATGGGTTTACATCATTATAAAGACCGTCGATCGGCGATGAACTCTCAATGATGGAAACCGAATGGCGCAATCACGGCCGAATATGACGAATCCCATTTGAAAAAATGGGAGTGTAATCGTTAAGGGGGTCGTTGACAAAGTGTGGCCAACATCTCGGCTCTACTTGGGGACACACGTTGCTTCGTTGAAGGAATGTGAGAATCCGTAATCCGCATCCAAGCAACACACAAGATTACATAAGTAGCGTCCATCCAAATATCATCATATAACATTAAGCTCATGAAAAATGTAGCTCTTCTTTTATTTATTATTCTATTTAACATGAAAAGTAACTACTCTAACCGCAAAAATGAAATGCCGAAATAACAAGGTGTAAGGTTAGAAATACGATACGCAGGATGCCCCGTGGCATCGTATGCTCAATATAGTGCATGCCGAGCATTTGCCTCGCTTCGTGCAAGTCCGTATAATGCTGCATGTGCCATGGCCGATTCGCTTAATCATAGGACTCGTCTTATATGAATGTCACGCCGCTTCCGACCATCAAACGAATCAAACCACTTACTTCTTTTCTTCGCTTCTTTCTCTTCTTCCGAGTGGCTGCTATCAGCATATAATGAGACTTCGTAAACTCCTTTGTCCTCATCTTCAAGATGTGCTTGTACAAAAAATTTGAAGAACCTCGGATCGTGACCAATATTGTCTCCGGATATACTTTGGTCACTATGACACATGAGTTTGATCTTTCCCAACATCCTTTGAAACCACAGAAATCCTCCGTGTGATGAGATGAATGGCTTTAGCACAAGAAGTCTCATGATCCGTTGATGAATCTTCATAATCAAATTTGGCCGAAACTTTTGTGTATGTAATTTTTCCATTTTTTCCAACCTTTTCTGTATGGTATTCATTTCCAACAAGTGATTTTCCTCAGGTGTATTCATTTCCAATAAGGATTTTCCTTCATAGTAAATACATTTCCGGGTGTGTCTTCGTTTTCCATGATGGACATTCGATTAGAATGATTAACTTCCATCATTTTTAAACTTTTCTCCATGTAGATTTACTCTGCCTCTCGCTCATAAGATAGGTCTCTTTTCTCGCAAAGCATTATTATTTCTAGGTTGGGAATTTCCCGCGTTTGAGCCCTTTCCATTTGGACCAATCTAGCCCGTAAGACACTTATTTCTTTTGTGCTAAGTATGATTAAGCTCCATGACTTCAAGTTTCTTAGTATGATTAAGTCTATGCTTTCAAGTTTTTGCATTAACCTTTTCTGCAGATCACTATCTTCTAGAGGTTCTTTTAACTTAGTATCTCAAGATCTATCAAAACTGGAGTTTTGGACATTCCAGATGCTTATCCTTTTCAATCTCCTCGGCTAAAAGATTGACAAGCCTTATAATCTGGCAGTCTTAGCCCGCCTTAACTCATATGAAGTATCGAATCAAAAGCATCATCGTAAAAATCTCTTTAAGAGATCCATCAGAGGGTTTATGAGTTTGAGATATTCTAAGAATACCATTAAATCTCCCTTTTCGTTAAATTCTTCTACTGCTTTCATTTTCTTTTCTTTCTATAGTACTAATATCTATTACCAAATACCTATCTTCCCTTTTATCACCATACTTTTCCTTAAAAGTGCTTACAATGGATTCAAAAAAGTATTTGACTGAATTACCAAGCTTTTCCATGAACTACCAAAGAACATCCTCGCCAAAAGTAAGAACAAAAGTTTTCATCTTTACATCATCGAAATTATTTGTAATCGCAAATCTATTCCACCAGTTTATGAAAGCAAACAAATGAGATTTAACACTTGAATCGCACTATTTCCTTGAAAAATAGGTAATTTATCCATTTCAGGGAGATCATGAGGATAACCCCGAATAATAGCAAAATTACACTAAGTAAAAACATCCATGATATCGTTTTAAGATTTTAGAAATAGATCCGTGTTCAAGAATAATCAAAGGCCCCTCAAGAAGCGAACTTCTTGGCAGGAACTCTTGTAAGAAATGAAAGAGTTGAGTCAGCCACGGAACATGAAACTAATTCTAAAATTAAGAAAAAAAAATCGAGCGCTGTGCGTATGGATATCACGGGGGATTCTTGTCCGGGAGTAAAAAGATGAATAAGTGGAGTCGCCACCCAAACAAGAAGCCAACCGAAATGTCCCAAAAAGCTAAAGATACGATGATGAAATGATTAGTGATATGACGAAAGATAAGACGATGAAAATATGAAAGACGCTTTAAAAAAAGCGATCCTCATGGCTGTGCCAATGAATGTCGAAAGAAGATTTGAAGATTATAAATGTCGTTAAGATTCAAGGACGTAAAAAACTCTTATCCCTCAGAACGCGCTCAAAAATGTTGTCGCATTGCATTGTTCAAAAATCACATAACGGCTCGTATCCGTCGTCTTTGTGTTACAGTTCAAATCGAAATTTTTTTTTAAGATCTGTGTATGCATCCGGCTTTCAAAGACCCGGTATCCGTCTCAAAGCCGCTAATCGTGGGCAAATCCGCATAAATGAAAAAAAAATTTAAATCAAGGTTATTGAATTCAAGGAGCATGAGTTCCGAAGCGACCGAGGAAATTTCCGAATTCGTGGAAATTCTTATGTGTACCGGGTTTATCAAGATTATTTTGCTCGCAAAATCATCACAATTTCCGTCGCATCCGCCCTCATTTTCCTCGCCCATCGAACCCTTACATCTCTCGCTCGCCATTCGCTTCACTCTTCCAGCGCAACATACGCTCCGCAACCGACCTCATCCTCATTTCCTCGTGCGCCCAAAGAAAGTGCTCCATTCCTCACGCCAACCCTTTCCATCTTCACGCCCTCCGACCGCTTCTTCGCTTCATCCAAGCTTTCCTTCGTGTCTTCCCCGCCCCGGGCCGGCGATCTTTCTTCCCCGGCCGTCTTCATCCGCTTCATCGAACCCTTCATTTGTCCTTCGATGCCCCGGCCATTGTTTTCATTAGGATCCGTCGAAGCCTCGCTCTTCTCCGCGTCCATCCATCTCAGCCTCCGTATTCGAGTGTCAGAAAACTCTAAACGATTAACTCAAAACGCATACATAATTTGAAGCCCGTGCTCTACCTCCCTTCGTCCCGTTTCATTTCCGTCCGTTTCAAAACGATAAGCCGTAAATCAAACACGCGTCCATCCCGTGCTAGCTTCCGTCAACCCGCATTCAAAAAAAGAAAAGGAGAACCGCATACACAAATCTATAAAATCGTGGTTAGTCGCCGTTCGATGTTATTTTTTTTGTGAAGGTTTTGTTTTAATGTATACGTAGGGTTTTAGTGGTAGTTTTGTCATGAATTGGTTAGCGTATTCGTTCTTTTAGCTCTGCCATTTTTTTTATTTTAGTTTAATTCGATAGCCGTAGTTTTAGATTAGTTCTTATATTTTTTATGTTTTCGCTTAGTTTTAATTTTAACTTAGTTTTAACGATTGTTTAGTTTTTAGTTTTTAATTTTCTAATTTTTTTAGCTTAGCTTAGTTAGATTTCATTTTTGTGTAGTTAGATTTTAATTTTTAGTGTTAGCATTAATTCATTTAGATTTTAGTTAGATTGCACTTTTAATTTCATTTTCTTTTAGTTTTAATTCTAGTTGTGTTTTAACTTAGATTTAGAATTTTGATTTTAAAATTCAAAAAATTAAAAAATTAAAAATTTCCAAGAAATTCTAAAAAAAAATTAGAAAATACAAAAATATAAAAAAAAATTTCAAAATTTTCTATAGTCAGCGTGCTAATTTTATTTTTATCTAAAGTTTTGACTATAGAAACATTTTCCTGATCGTTAATTGAAGCATCATAACCGGGAAACATTGCGAATACCTGCATTTTCATCTTATTACTTCATGGTTGTGGCATTTTCACTTAAGTATCATTGATCAATTGGGGTACAGCTTAGTCATCACTTACTAGTTTATAATTGCATAACGGGATTCCGTTTGACTCCATAAGGCATCGGTCTTAACGTGAAATCTAATCTAGATTTGTGAAATCCGTTTATTTTATCAAGTATTTGATGTTTTGGTTGTGTCTCCTGGATTTTTCCTCTCATTTCTAATAAAAGGTCCACCTCCCTAGCTTGCAAGGAGACAAATTTTAAAGAGAGAGATTGGGATAAAGGTGATTAAAATTTCGCCGAGCCAGCACGCGGTGCTCGAATAACTGGTATGACAACACGTCCCACAAGCATAAATACACCCCGCTCAACACACCTTTCACGAACCATCGTCACCCCTATTCATATCGCTTACATTACTATATAGTTTGTAAATCATATAATTAATAAATTATATAATTATATTAACTATAATTATATAGTTTATACTATACAAATTGATTAATTAATTATTACTCAAAATATATATATATATATATATTAAAAAGAAAAAGGGATAAACCTTCGTTGCAAGATAGTATTACCGGTAATGGACTATACAAGCTAAAGATACCCGTGTTGTCGAGTTACATGCTGAAATGACTCAAGTAACCGGAAGGAAAGTGTCAGCGACAGTTTTGAGGACAAAGCTTTTCGAAGAAGAAGGCAATGTTATGAATATAACTCTATAAATAAATAAAATGAATATAAATAATGTAAATAATAAATAATCAATATTGATGATGTTAAATAGTCATTAAATTAAGTGAAAGGGCATGTCTCTTTAATGAAAGGCCACTTACCTAGGTATATAAGCAAGGAGTCTTTGTAACATGTATCATCACTTATACATTTTATATATAATAAATTATTATTACAAATACCTCTTTGTGTATTTTTACATTTTTTTGTCAACAAGCTATCAGTTTTGTTGCTTCATTGATACACACACACACACACACACAACACCCTTGTACATCATTTTTAAGCACAATGATAGAAAACGATATCTCATTTTCTGACCCTTCGTCTCTTCATATATTATCCATATTTTGGTTTAACACATAAATTTCCCTTCATGTAACTCAGATTTCAATCACAATAGAACACATTGTCATGCTTCCATATTCTTCAACGTCAACAATGAAACTCCAAATGATGCCATGCGCAAAATCGGTCACAGAATTAGGGTTGAACTTCACTCACGTATTACATGGAAAGATACAGAACACAATGTGTTTACAACAATTGAAATTAGACTTCTTTATCAAATCGATTTGTACTAAGAGGTAGAGGGCCCATACTGACTTACCAATAATAAGATTGGCAGGATGGATCTTGGATTTCAATTAGGAAACCTACACCATAAACACTCCTGCAGTCTTCAAAAGTGGCATATAAAGATCAATTGGGTGGTCCCCTGAAGCAGTGTCAATGATGAAATCAAGGGTTTTTTAAGAAGCCTGCAATTTATAAATATCAGATCAAGAAAAACTTTTAGTTTCTGCGACTCAAGACACTGTTCTTTGGACAAGATACCTTTGCAATAAAAATGCAGTGTGATGTCAGAAATTTACCTCCATCTGCTGTTTATCAGATGACAATATAAATTTATGTGCTCCAAGAATGTTCAACAACATCCTCTTTTGATGCAGATGTTCAAAATTGTTACATTCAGTCCAAAAGCCTTTCCAAATTTTACTGCCATATGACCAAGACCTCCTAGCCCAATTACCTGGGTGACTTTCCTGCATGATTCATGTGATGACGAATCATAGGGCTGTAAACAGTAATTCCTGCACAGAGCAAAAGGTGCAGCTGCAGCCATTGGTAGATTGTCTGGTATCTTAAAGCAGTACCTGGCTCAAATTTTCAAACATCAAACTTCTGCTTCTCAGACATCAAAAAATAATGCATAAATCATTACACATGACAATGACGTAAAGTGTTATCATTAAACTACATTAATATAGCAGCAAGATGGTGCAGCAATCCAAAAGCATCAAATTAGAACTGAAAAAGGTTGCTTGGAAAGATTCTGAAAATATATTCCATCAAACTATCATATAAACTTTAAAAAAAAACATGAACATGGAAATCCAAACTTACTGACAAAAACCACACGAGGGCTCCACACCAATCGAACTGAGGAAAAAACTACACTAAGCCCACACACGTAGGTTCCCCATTAATCAAATTGAGTGGGTAAAAATACAGAGGCTCCAAACTTTATGTAACGAGCTTGTTGAACATCTTGTATATTATTTTAAGATTTTATATAATTAAACCTATTAGAGTTATATAGTTAAAAACGGCTATTTAGAGTATAGACTTGGGCATATTTAAAAAGTCACTTGTTGATTTGTTTAATTCATCTTAATAAATGTGTTATTTTGATAGATCGAAGGTACTTCTGCATTGGTGGTGCTTAGCATGTAGAAGTGACTGAGCACATTTCACACTCTAGACACTTTCTAAAGTGATTTATAAAGCTGACAAGTGTACCTTTTTAATTAATGACTAAAAAGTGACTTTCTATAAAGTGAGTGTGACTTTATAAAGTTGGGTCACTTATGATTTAAGTGTGTTGAAAAATGTTTTAACTAGGTTCGGTCTTCATAAATATGAAATGCACTTTTGATTCTTGTAAATTGTAAAATGAAAGAAAAATTATTATTATTATTTTTGGAGCATGGGTTTCATGCTCAAGATCTTTTACTTTATAGGCCAAGCACCTATTGAGTGTTTTAGGGTTTGTCCTAAATAAGAAGTCAAAAGAGTCATTGCCATAAGTTAAAGACTCCATCTGACACATTGTAACTTGTAAAGAAAATTATTTTTGTCTTTAGAAGTGCTCATCACTCCTCCAAGAAAAAGTCGGCCTAAAAGAAAGAGCCACGTCCACCTTGAAGAGCCTATATGTAGAAGGGAACTCATCCTCCTTGAGACACATCACCATTCTCATTCTAGGGAAGAAAGAGGAAGAAGAAGGCAACGAAGAAGGAAAGAGAACGAAGGAGACTTTATTTGGGTTGTTGACCACTCCGTGTCAACTACCCCGTAGGCGTGTACATTTTGCAAGAAGATTCCATCATGCTCCAAAGAAAAGAATATTATCCGGATTTCATCATCATCTTCTACTATCATTTTGTTAAAGTTGTAACCCATTCCCCGCATGTTTATAATGTAAATGATCTTAGTAAGACCATTATGTATGTAACAACGTAGGTAAACTTTCTTGGGTGACGATTTCTATCCTGTGGAGGTTTTCCGTCTACCGATTCATGTGTGTTTCTAAATCAGGATGATTGGTTAGTTTTTTCCTCCAACCTCACCCGAAAGCTAAGGTGGATTTTTTCGTCAAGATCTTAGGTAAGTCCTAGTGTTCTAAATGAAGCCTCTATAAGGTAATTTGGGAGTAATATTAATGCTTGATTGGCTAAATTTCTTATTACAAATTACTTGGTCTTACCAAATCATATTTGAGTCATGATCAGGTAAATTATTCAGTGGTCTATAAATCTAATGTGTTCCCCATTCATATTTTAAATTGTAATATCTTGATGTAAAAAATATTTTAGTGCATGGTTCCTCATATTTAAAGAACATGGCTAAATTATTTGAGGGTTGGAAAATTATTAATCTCTCATGAGTCAATTAATTAAATTTTCTCGACAAAAAATAAATTAAAATTATAAGCCATAAATTTAATTAATTTTAAGTCCTTAGAAAAATTAATTCTCCAAATTAAAAATCATGGGTTCTAGAAGAATTAATTTTTGATGCATTCGCCAAGAGAATATCAGAAATTTCAAGAGATTTTTTAGACCCTTTGGGCCTGATAGTTAAGTCAAAGTTAATTTTTTGAGGAAATCAACTCAAAATAATTAATTTTGAGTTGGAAGTTAAAATTCAATTAAATGAAGAATTCGAATTTTCTCAAAAAAATAAATAATTTCGATAAAGGAGATTAAAAGATAATTAAATCTTTTTCAACAGCTCTAGATTACTTTTGATTTTGAGATCAAACCAACTAGTCGTTGAGAATTAATCTATAAATTAGAAGTCATTTGTCATTCAATGTGATTCATCATTGAATCGTAGCCTAGTTTTGAAGTTTTGTAAATTTTTCTCTGAATAATACAATGCAAAGTCTTTTGGGGTCTTACTGATGGCAAACTTGTTCTTCCCGTATTTTATGGTAACTTGTGTTTAATATTTTGCTGATCTTATTTATAAATTGTTATTGATAGTTTGTAGATCAACTCATTACATAGGTATCTTGCTTAGGTTAAGGCTTTAAGATAGCATTAGGATTTTTATTTGATTATCGCATTCCTAATCTTTGAAGATTTAATCATTATTTTTATACCTCTATTAATTTAATGGCTTATATTCTAAGTGTGCATAAATCATTTTTATTTAGAAATTTTAAGTGCTTCTAAATCCTCGTTGGACCCAAATTAGATTCCCCGAAACTTAAGATCCGAGAGTCTTTTTGTGAAAAATCTATAATGTAGAATTCTCATCAACGTAGCTAATGACATATTTTCTATTGTACTTAGCACAATTATTTAACATCACTATGTTAAATATCAAAATAAAATATGTCATAGACTTCACAATAAATAAACAATATGAAGGAAATAACACAAGTATTCACACATAGACACCGTTATTTTTGGACAATTGTCCCTTTAAAACCCAACTCGAGAAACGCAATGCAATAAAATCAGGTTTATTATGCAGAATTCGAGAACAAAATGTGTGATTGGAATCATCAATCAATCACCCGAAGAAATCAAGGAGAATAGGCTAGTGAGACAATTTTTCACTTACCACAAAGTTTCTGACCGACCCCACCCACACCGAGTAGCTCGCATGATTTCGCGCAATGCATCGGGTCCCTGCGTCGTCACCGCGTCATCGTTGTGCCGCTTTGTTGTGACTGCCGCATCTACCGATGGGTGAGACTAGAGTTTTCTCCACTTCCGAAACGTCCTCTAGATACTGGGATGAACCTCGCCGTCTCTCTCCAACCGAAAACGAAACTCCCTCTCGTCGCTCTCGCATTGGCCCAACGTGAATCGTCGCTTGGCTATCTCTTTGTTGCCGTTGTGGCTCCCTTCTCTTCTCTTCTTCTTGTACTCTCTATGCTTCAAAACTCTCCGTCCCGGAGATTTCACCTTCCCCCTCTTTTGCAATAAAGAATCACTTCGATTCTTCCTTCGACCGATGAAATCAATCTCTAGATTCTTTCTCCAACTGAAGGTGTGTTTAAAATGCCCATCAAGACTTTATAAATCTCTACCATCAACGACCAAGATTAAATCATAATCAAGGGCTAAGATTAATCCGAGAGTTGGATTCAAGACTTTATCTAGAATATTCACACTAAGTTTAATTAATCAATTTCCCCCTAAGTTTAAACTTAGAAAACATTAAAAAAACGATAATTAATTTAATTAAACCTATCTCTAAGTGGAATTTTCCAAAATCCTTTTTGGGTATTATGAAATACATGTGGCCTTAGCCTCATATACAAAATTATAAGGCTAGAGCACACTCGATGTTACCATAAATCAACACTCCCTCTTAGCGAGGAAAGTACTCTAGCAATACAACTCTATGTGCCGCTCCCCGACTTCTCGTAACATCTAATGCTATTCTGTTGAGCATTCTAACCAACGCCGCACAAATGTTACAATTGTACCGGCCACGTGACACTCAGACGTCGTTGCCAACTGCCATCGTGACGCAACTCCTCTTCTAACCGCGTTGAAGATCCATTGACCACCGAAATGGATTTTCGCTTATACCCAACCGTTCGAACCGAGTGAACTTAATCCTCCCTGCAGCTTTAGTGAGTACATTTGTTGTTTCCACCTCCCGCGGAATGTGCACGGGAGTTGTCTCCCCGCTCCACGCGAACACAAATACCGATAAAAAATGACACCTCGATGTCAATGTGTTTGGACCGATCATGAAATACCGTGATTTTCAAAGAGCTGATACAATCGATTGTCACAATAAACGCTAACAGATCCATCCCGCTCTTGAATAGACTCACAAGAAGTTCGAAGCCGACGGCACGCATGCAGCTATACTAGTTTCCACTCGCGTCAATTATGCTCAATGCTATCACTGCTTTCCCGCCGGCACCAGACACCCATTCCCCGATCCTACGCCGAAACAAGCATTCGGGGAGGTGTTTTTTCCCCGTCCACTAAGCTACCCTCCGCCTAATCAGAGATCTCTGGTGGAATCCACCGAGTCTTACATCCTCTCCTTGGCCATACCATACCAAACTGGGATGAATTCCTTCAGACATACCTCAAACGTGCCTTGTTGCTACCCAAAGGCACTCTTTGAGCTCCACCAAGGACCCGGACTAAGAGTGTTGGATGCTTGTGCCAGTCAGTTTGGTCCGGTGTCAACTAGATACATCAATGACCCGATGAGTCATTTGTGATAAGGTGGGGTCTTACTTCGCATCTTCCGATGCATCTATCTTTTTCCAATTGGTGATCATGGGTGGCCATGGGCTCGGCATCCTACATTCCTCGAACCTTCGAATTTGGCGATACCTCTTCCGCCCATGAAGATATCTCCATTCTTCCTCGATTGCATCTCCAATCCTAGGAAGTAATGCATCAACCCCAAATCCTTCATGTCGAATTCAACTTTAGATTTCGTCATAACTTTTCGATGAGCCTAGATGATCTTAGTGAGAACATCATCTACATATAGTACTAATACTAATGGCTCATCCTCTACCAAAGGACAAGAAAAGATTGGGATTTGCGCTCACTCTTGACGTACTCCCATTTTTTGCAAATAGTTATCTATTCAACCACATACCATGCTCTCTGAGTTCGTCGAGCCCGCACAGTATTTTCATCCGCATACATGAGACTTACTTTCATGAGTCTCAAAACCCTCCTCGGTTGTTCGATATATACCTCTCCTCAATTCTCCATTCAAGAACGTTGTCTTGACATCCACTTGACGAATCTCCCATCCCATCTACGCTCGCTAAGGATACGACAACCAATGGAGGTATATCGGCGCCCGTGCGGGTTCCCCATAGCTCACGCTTCCTTCCCGAGCATACCCTTTGCCACGGTCCTTGCCTTGTATTTCTTACGCTACCATCCGTAGCGTATTTGATCTTATGTGGATCCATCGTGATCCAACAACCCATCCGCTCCGAGGTCCGGGCAATGTCTCCTAGACATCATTTGTCACGATAGAAGCTATATTACCCTCTATCATTGCATCTTACCCATACCTCGGTGGCCGAATGCCTTCGTGAAGCCGGGAGGTTCCCACCAGCAACTAGAGCTTAGTACCCGTCAAAGAGGTCTACGCCGTCTCTTCCCATTCCCGGGAGTCCCAATAAAGTTTTATGGATCCCCTGTGATTCACGCCGAGCTTCCCCGCTAATCCGACCACCGCCGGAACGCTACTCTCACAACTCTTCCTCTGATCCGGTTGTTCGACTCTAGTATCTTCTTGATCTTCTTCTCAGGAAAACGTTTAGTACCGTACTAGGTACCATAGTGTCCGTCTTCTATATGTTCTCTGCCCCTATTGTCTCGGGACCAAGGGAACTTCGTGCAACTTGATCCTCTCACGCATATCATGTGATTTTTGAAAGCTCTATCCTCCATGAACTTAACATCACGTCTTATCACAACTTTCCCGCTTCCTAGGAACATAGATCCTATATGCCTTGGAGGTTTCACTCCTAATTCTATAAGATACCCCCTTCTGCACTCCGACTGCTTGCTTCTTCTTCTCACTTGGTACATGACAATATTCCATGCTACCAAATATTCGAAGGTACCCTACTCGGTTTCCTTCTTCCGTGAAAACCTCCTCAGAGTCTTCTTCCTCAATGCTCTATGATGAGTCCTCGTTTCTAGATGTACACCGTCGTGTTGCAAGCTTCGGTCGATAAATATCCGGGCAACCAAGGTCGAATAACATGGCCTGGTTGAGCCTACTATTGTCTGCTTTTTCCGTTCTACCACACCATTCTCGTTTCCGGATTGTATGGTGTGGACCACTCCTCCTCGAGTCTCTATTTGCGTTGCAACGTTTAGTCTCCATCTATGTATTCTCCACCATTATCTCAACACAATGTCTTAATTTTCTTTCCCATCATATTTTCAACAAGAGCCTTGAATTCCTTGAACTTTTCAAACACTTCATCTTTTGTCTTCGTGAAGTAGATCTGTCTTCCCCGAGTGATCATCGATGAATGTGACAAAATATTTGCCAATTTTGAGAGCGTTAGTGACATCGTCCACGGTGGATATTCTGAGTGTATCAATCCTAATATGCTTGCCGCTCGGTTTTCACTTTTGGGAAGGCCGCCTTTAGCTTACTTCCTGGGCACATCCTCAACATACATTATCATGCTCAGGTCGAGAACAGTACCCCTTCAATCGTTTTCCGAGCATCTTCCACCATGGTCCAAGTGCCCCATTCTTGTATGCCAAAAGTTCGTTCAACCCTTTCTCATCTTCACAATTACTACCACAGTGCCATCTGTGAGATTCAAGCTTCGTAACCCGATAGTCCGTTGCTTCTAACTCAATCAGCCTTGTTTGCCTCCAACTTGGGTGCTTGACATATACCTCTTCCCCGATAGTGTATGTCATACCCTTGTCCCGCAACCGGGAGACTCGAGATTAAGTTCATCCTGGGCCCCGACACATGTATACATCCGTGACTCACACTAGTTCCTAAGCCTATTCGAAACACTACAACTTCTCTCCCAATCGGAGAACATTTCGTGCTATTCCCTATAGTGATTTGGAAGTTCATTTGCTCCTATCTATAGCTCAGAGAAATATTCTCGTACTCCAAAGGATATGAGTTGAAGCCCTGCTATCAATATACTCGGTGACTTGCATGTCGAACTTGACAAGATGCACAAATCCTCTTCTAGCCTAGAGGATAAAACATCTAAGTCTGCCATACTTATCTGTGCTTTCTTTTCTCTGTGTTGCTTCCCTTCTGAAGCTTCTAGTTTGCGCAGTCTCCTTTCTGACCCTACTTCCTTTGGATAGTGACAACTCTGATACCATGTGAAATTCTATAATGTAGAATTCTACTGCAACTACTAATTATATTTCTTCTATTGCATTCTTAACACAATTATTTAACATTTCACTGTTTTAAATATCAAAATAAAATATGTTGTAGACTTCATGATAAATAAACAATATGAAGAAAATAACACAAGTATTCACACATAGACACCATTATTTTTGGACAATTGTCCCCGGAAAAACCCAACTCGGGAAAACCGGTGCAGCAGATCTGAGGGTTTCTTTATTATGCAAAAAGTCTGAGTACAAATGTGTGATTGAAATCATCAATCAATCACCTGAAGAAATCTGATGAGAATAGGCTAGTGAGACAATTTTCACTTTACCACGAAATTCTGACACTGACCTGCACCCACACTAAGTAGCTCTATGTGATTTCTGCGCAGTGACTGCGTCCCTCATGCTATCACTGTGTCACTGCTGTTGTTTCTTGTTGTGAGTCGTGACTGCTTCAATACTCACTGATGGGTGAGACTAGAGTTTTCTCCCCTTCCAGAAATGTCCTCTGGATACTAGATGAACCCTCAGCTGCCCCTCCACCTGAAAACGAAACTCCCTCTGCTGCTCTACACTGGCCCAGCGTAACTACTGCTTGGCTATCTCTGCACTGCTGCTGTGGCTCCCTTCTCTCTTCTCTTCCTGTACTCTCTATGCTTCAGAAACTCTCCCTCCTGGAGATTTCACCTTCTCCTCTCTGCAATCGAGAATCACTTCAATTCTTCCTTCGACTGAAGAAATCGATATCTAGATTCTTTCTCTATCTGATGTGTAATCCAAATGCCCATCGAGCTCTCCTTTATAATCTTTCACTGACTCATCAACGGCCAAGATTAAATCATAATCAAGGGCTAAGATTAACTGAGAGTTGATCCATGACTTTATTTAGAAGATTCACACTTAGTTTAATTAATACCCTTTAATTAATCAGTTCCCTAAGTTTAAACTTAGGAAAACATTAAAAAACGATTAATTAATTTAATAAAACCATCTCGAAGTGGAATTTTCCAAAATCCTTTCTGAGTGTTATGTAATACATGTGTCTTAGCTTGTATACAAAATTACAAGGCTAGAGCACATCCGATGCTACCATAAATCAACACCTTTCGGATTAAAACTACGAGATTATCTAACGAAATATATCTTGTAGGGATTTTCTGGGCTAGTACCTAAATTAAAAAATTTGATTTATCTTCAATAATTTGTGCTAAATAGTTAGATATAGCTAGCAAGAGCCCGAAATCTTTAGATCTGGGAGCAGAGTCGGACTCATACTCCTCAGATCTGGTAGATCTTTAATTTTAATTGTATAAATCTTTAGAAATTTTAGTTTTTATTTTCTAACTTGGGACTTGGGTTTAAATTTCGATTTTTTTTGTATATGTGGGATCTAGGGTTTTATTTTTGTTTTGTTTAGGTTCAGATCTGAAAATTGTCAAAGAAAATTTGGGGTTTTGAGGCAAATCTAGGCCCTGGAGGGAAAGGTCTAGCCTCAAACATTTGCGTGTAGGGATCAAACGACGAAACCATTTGTTTAGAGGCTCAGATATGAGGTTTTCATAGTAAATTTTGAGAATAATTTGAAGCAGAAATACATCAATTTGAGATATAAATTTCTAGGCAATTTTTTTTTCTTTTTTTTAGGGCCCTTGGGCTACCATTTTTTCCCTCCTATCCGTTGTCCAACCTCGGCTCCCTGATTTCTCTCCTCTCGTGGCCCCTTTCATTGTCTTCTCGCTGCCTTCCCTTTCCCTAGCTCATGTCTTCCCGCGTTCTCCTCCCTTCTTCCTTCTAGTCGGTCCCTCATCTACTTCTCATTTCCCTTACTGCGTTAAATCCTTGTCCCTCTTCTTCTTACCTGCAAGCTCCCTCACGCAGTCTCTGCGTCCCTCTCCTTCTCTTCCTGTCATTCCCCGTGACCTTCTTCCCTCTCTCCTGCATTCTCCTCATCTCCCTGCGAGTTCCATCTCCCTTGGCCCTTCCTCCTGCAGCTCCTCGCCTTCCTGTCTCCCTCGCTGCCTGTTTGGTTGCGGCTCCCATCGCTACATCCTTTCGCTCCTCTTCCTGTGCCTCCTTCCCCTTCCAATCGACTTTACCCTAATCTCAAAACAAAAATCAAATTTCTTTTAATTGTGGCCTTTGGCCCTTTTTAAAAATTCAAATCCTCAATTATTTTTTTTATTATTAACTTCTAACTTTTAAACAAGTCAAAAAAAAATTAAAAAGATCAACTTTTAATTTGTTTTTTGTGACATAATTGGCATTGGATTTTAAATTTAAATACTTGATTGCTCCCATAACTTCATTGTTTAAAGGAGAATTAACTCAAGTGTGGATTTATTTACTTGAATTATCGGACATTTAGTGAATATTTAAGTTTGGGAAATTTTCAAGTAATTGTGATCAACATTTTTATTAAAGACCTTATCGTGGGCTTGTGGAAAATTGTATATCTTTCGGTTATTAAAATTGAGTATTTTGACCATCTGTT